>CM064513.1:44103572-44469287 GCA_032716605.1 Paralithodes platypus | reverse complement strand
ACTACGTGTAGTGCAAACTTGCCAGGTTCAAAGAAATAAGACTACAGTTAACTGTATTCTTCATAAACAATGGTAAACAATACTTGTAAGGTGTAATGATAGGTTGTCAGAAGGTAATCAGGTTACCGGTATTTTCATTTATACTGTAGTTATGTTATGGTATGATCCTATGATATATTAATCTTTTCCCCTAAACCCAAAGTTTATGCACTGTTGTTAATTAAAAATCCCAATCCGGATTGCGTTTACGTTTAGCGGGACCGTATTAATTAATTACTGTAATTGACGGAAGAGCAGATGCGAAGGGCAACGGTTACGAGATGCGGTATTGCGATTACGAAAGTGGATAATTATTAGCGATGCCCACCACTGGTGAGTATACATATGTTATTCAATATAATACACCTAGAAAAACTAGATTTTTCGCTTAATTTACCTTGATTGTAACAATCTAACTCAATCTAACTCATATACAGTAGTTATACTATATCTTACTTCTATCTTTACTATTTTTCCTTAAGGCTTACTCAGATACCCCGCCTTATTACTTTTTATTATTCTCTCAAATTCTGCGCCTATTTTACAATTGGTAGGGTTTCTGTTGTCCTTGCCGTTGAGCATATGATGTCCCGGCCACCGGTCGTGGTATTTTAGGCTCTCATCATTGACAGAGAGAACCACTACGGTACTATATTGTGGGTTTGACAACCTGAAAGGAAGAAAGGAAAACCATATATTTAGTAGTAGCCTCTACGTTCCAACGTTGTTGTTGTTGTTGTTGTTGTTCCCTAAGCTGCCTGGCCGAACAGCCCCGAGTCCCTGAGAAAGGCCACGGCCACGATCGGGCTTTCCCACAGAGCTCTCATTGAGTGTAGATTGTGTTGTTGGCGTAAGTGGTTGTGTGAAATGCAGTCTTCTATGATGTGTTTAATGGTATGGGGTGCTGTGTTACATCCCGGGCAGGCGTCGACAACGGAGTCATCCAGTCTCTTCTGATAGCTCAGGAGAGCTGGATAGTGTCCGCATCTCAGCCTGGCCAGGTGGACTCTGTCCTCGCGAGGAAGGGAGGATTCGGAAGGATGGATTTCGGGAGGTCGTGCATGCAGCTGCGTGTTGTCTGTGAGTGAGTGGATGGATCGGTGAGAGATATGAGTATGGATGTGCTTCTGGAAGTTGGTTCGGGGTGGGCAGGGAGGGAGAGAGGACAATAATTGTGTGTGATACCGTGTGCTGGGTGTTGTTTTGATATTTCTTGGTGGCTGTGGGTGTGTTGCCATGTAGTTTAGTGGGTGGTCTTGGTTCGTGGAGGCTGCTGCCAAGAATTGAGTGCCTCTCATGTCCAGATGGTCTTTGACTTTGAGGATTTTGGTTTCTTGATGTAGGTGATCTGTGGGTGCAGTAGCTGTGCAGCCTGTAATGATCTTCAGGGCTTTGTTTTGAATAGTCTGTAAGGTCTTATGATGTGTTTCAGCTAGGTTAGAAGCCCAGGCTGGGCTTGCGTATTCCATCACTGATCTTATGTATTGTTTATATACTGTGGTGGTAGTTTCTTTGTTGTGTCCAAATTTTGTGTGAGCAAGTGACCTGAGGGCGTTAAGTCTGGGTGTCAGTTTCTTTTTAATGTTTGTGGTGTGCTGTTTGAATGTCATATGAGTATCATATGTTACTCCTAGGATTTTGGGTGTGTGTGTATGTGTTAGGGGTGTGTTGTTTATGGTGAGTTTGAGGGATGTATTCGTGTTCTCCTGTCCAACTTGTGAGCAGGGTTGCGGTGGATTTGGCTGGGGCTAGATTAAGTCTGTTTGTAGTGCACCAGCCATGTAGTGTGTTGAGATAGGGTTGAAGGAGATCTGTTGCTCTTTTTGGGTCATGGTGTGTGCATGTGAGTGTTATGTCATCTGCATAGGAGGCTAAGTTTATTTGGGGCGTATTGGGTGTAGTTATATCGTGCATGTACAGATTGAAGAGTGCGGGCGATAGGACGGATCCTTGTGGGACTCCGTTGGAAAGTTTCTGATTTAGATGACTGACCGGCAAAAGATACGTGTGCACATCTGCCTGCTAGGAAGTTGGCCAGCCACCGTTTGTGTTGTTGTGCATGTTTGTGTTGTAGATTTTGTTTGTTAGGTTGTGGCGGGGGATGGCATCGAAGGCTTTACTAATGTCGAGTGTGGCTAATAGTGATCTGTGTGGTGGTCTAGCTGAATTGATGCCGTCGAAAGCTCTTTGTGTAAGGTCTGTGAGAAGAGTGTTTGTGGAGTGCAGTGGCCTAAAGCCATGTTGTGTTGGAGCTAGGGGTAGGTCAGGTGTAATTAGTTGTAATACTAGGCGTTCCATGACTTTGGAGGGGGAGCAAAGGAGTGTGATGGGGCGGTGCGAGGAGGGTAGCGTGGGGTCTTTGTTGGGTTTGGGGAATGTGATGATGATACCATGCTTCCAAATGTCTGGTATTGTGTTGTGTGAATAGCTGTAGTTTGATATGTTAGTGAGTGCTTGTATGCCTTGTGGTGCCAGGTGTCTGAGGTGTATGTTGCTTATGTTGTCTAGGCCACAGGCGGGTGAGTGCTTGAGATTGTTGATGATATGCTTTGTCTGGTGATTGGTGAAGGGTGTATAGTCAGGGTCTGTGGGGAATTGTCTCTTACGTCGGATGACACGTCGGTCGTCTTTGTGAGGTTTTAGGTGGCTGACATGTGAAAAGTGATTGATGAGAGTGTTTGCTTGTTGTTTACATGAAGGAGTAGAGTCTGTTGTTGTGATTGCAGCATGTGATTGTGTTGTGTTGCTGTTGGAAAGTGTGATGCTGTTTAGTGTTTTGTATAGTTTTGGGGTTTGTTTTGTGATCAAGTGTTTGTAGGAAGTTATTCCAATTTAGTTTTTGTTGCTCTTGTATTTTGTTGTTAGTTTGGGTGTTGAGTGCTTGAATTTGTTGTGTGATGTCTTGTGTTGGGTGCTGGGGTGAGTTTCAGTATGTCGCGTTGTCTGATGAGGTTTTGAATTTCTGGTGTGAAGTTGGGGTTGTGTCTTTTTCTGTTACCTCTTGGAATGTGTTTCTTGTCAGCGTTTTGGATAGTTTTATTGAGTATGTGTACAGCATTGTTGATGTTAGTTGATGGGTGTACTGTTTAGAGTTGTGAAGTGTTGTTCTGTCTCATTTGTGAATGCTTCTCAGTTAGCTCTTTTATAATTGGTGTATGTGTGTTTGTGGCTAGCTGGGGTGAGTCTGGTTTTGGTGGTGATAATGATCGGGAGGTGGTCAGAGCCTAAGGTTCTGACCACCCTCCAGGATGTTGTGGGGGCGAGTTCTGGGGAGCAAAAGGTGATGTCTGGAGATGATGGGTTATAGAGGGCTTGGTGAGGAATATGGGTATGTTGATGGATGTCGTTAAGAATGATGAGGTTATCGGTTTGGTTTTGTAGTACCAGCCCTCTGTCTGTGTCGGGGTTGTCGACAAACCAGGCCGACGTCTTGGCGTTGAAGTCACCACCCAGGATGTGTGGGGTGTGTGGGTGTTTGTGATGTGTTGTAAGTGTGGTCTGTATTCATTTGGTACTGTAGGGGATGTTTGGGGAGGGATGTATGTGTTTATGATGGTTATGTTGGAGTTGTTGCCAGTGCGTATTTTAATTGACTGTATTTCTGTTGTGTTATCATTTGGGGGGAGGAGTGATTTGGTTTGTACACTGGTTACTATGTATGATATTTCTTTGTGTACCAGGGTGATGAGTCCACCGCCCCCGCCGACAGCCCGGTCTTGTCTGATGGTGGTGAAATTATGAAATGTGGGTGTTTTTTGTGTTGTGCGGAGTTTTGTTTCTTGTAAGATGGCAATGTGTATGTTGTGTTGTTTGATGAAGTGTGAGAGTTCGTGTTTCTTTGTGTTGATGCCATCTATGTTCAGTTGAAGAATGTTAATGTTATGTGCACGATGTATGTTGGGTGCTGCTGCACGAGGTTGGGATGGGTGAGGTGGGTTGGGGATTGGGGAGCAGGAGATGGGGGTTGGAATGGATTAGGATGGGGTGTGGTGTGTTGAGTTGAGGATGTGGATGGTATGGGAAGGTTAGGTGGGTTAGGGAGGAGAGGTGGACGGGTTTTAGGGGGGGGAGTGGATGATATGGTAAGGTTAGGTGGGTTGGGGAGGAGAGGTGGATGGATTTTTAGGTGAGGGATTTGACTGGGAAAGGGAGGGGCATGAGGAACAGGTCCAGGTGTTTGTGTAGTGTTTCTTGGAGGCAAGTGTTGTGCAGGTGAAGTGGGTCCAGTTCCCGCATGAATTGCAGAGAACTGAACCCTTAGTATGGCGACTCGAAGTGATGGGTTTTGAGCAAGTTGGACATATGTATGTGAACGTGGGTCCTGGGTTGCTCTCAATGTCTCCGGCTAGAAGAAGTCTTCGAGAAATGACAGCCGGAGAGTCATTTCTCGGTGTAGGAAAAACTGTGTGATGTGTGTGAGAGGTGTGGAAATTCCCGGCGCGACCGAAGCCGCTCCAAGGACCCGTGCCCCCAGGGAGGGGGCAGGGGATGGTTGTGACGGTTTGGCTCCCAAAACTGCTCCCCGCGGCCGGCATCCGGTTTTCCTCCACTGTTCGTTGATTTTGTCTTCGCCCGTGGAGGGTCGGCAGCCATCCGCGGTTGGCAGCCTCGGGAGGTGGCCCCACGGCGTAGACGCCGCCACATCAGGACGTTCCAACGTAGAGCTATATACTTATCGTATAATTTTGCTCCGCTCTAGAGCGGGCAATTATCGAAATCACTAGCGCGATAAAACGATAACATCTAGAGTAGCACCTTACTCTCTCTACTAGGTACGTTGTACATACTTTGGAGGCCACTATTTGAAAAGGAAAATAAGAAAATATTGATGAGAAAGAAGAGAAAATTACAGGATTTTAGGCCATCCTATCTGGCTCCTTCAGCCGTCTTGACGGATCCACCCCACTACCCGACAGGGTTCATTGGGCATTCCTTTTCGCGCTACTCAAGCCTTCACACACGCTGTTTTCTATGCGCCCGATTTTTGTGCTTCCACTCCTGTCGCCTACCCTTTGGGTGAGTTGTGGGCCTTATTTATGGTACCTAAGGTTCTTAGACAGATGATCTGTGATGTAGGCACACTTCAAATGGGCTCTTAGGTGTGTTACTTTGAGTATGGCATCGAAACTGGTTGGTCACGCTTCTGCGCATGCGTCGCCCTTCGGCGAGTGTTATTATTTAGGCCTTTGCCTGTTTTTATCATCATTTTCACTTGCGGTGGCTTAGTTTTGTATACCTGGTAGGTTCTTTTACGCTTTGTGCTTATTTCTGCTTTCATTGCGTGGTTTTTGCGAAAAGTTAGGCTAACTTGTGCACTTTCGTTTGTGATGAAGGGGGCATAGCCCCCCTTGCCTTGCAGGTTGTTTTGGCCTTTTGTTTTGCTTACCTTCACATGAATGTTTCGCATTGGAGTGTGCCCTGTGTTTTTTGTTTTTCTGCCACTCACCCACGGCTAGGCCCCCTGTTAATAGCCTAACTTTTAGTTGGTGGGGGGCGCCAGGGCTAGGCCTCATGTTCCTAGCCTCACTTTTTAGGAGGGGGAGATGGGACTTTTTTTTTTTTTTTTTTCTATGTAATTGAGGGAGGCAAAAGGCATAACTGCCTATAGCGAGTGCCTCCCCCAGAGTTGAAAGAGTGGCAGGGCCAAAATCAAGGGACGTTAGAGCCAAAATGCCTGGACACACAGAGTTTGAAGCAATTTAAGTCATAGGAAGAGGGAAAGACTGATTCTGGGAGAGAGTTCCAGAGCTCAGATGTGAGTAGAAGAAAGTTTGAGAGTAACGTTTCACTCTTGGGTTGGAGAGTTGCACAGAGTAGGGGTGGGATTGATTTGCAAGACGGGTACCACGTGCCCTACGTAAAGGAGGTGGTATGCACTGGGATAGCTCTGAGGAACACTGATTATTATAGTAGCGATAGAATAGCGAGAGAGATGCAACATTGCGGCGGAGAGAGAGTGATTGCAGAGAGTTGGTGTGTGGACGGGAGTTAATGATACGAAAGGCCTTCCTTTCAACTTTGTCTAGGAGAGCGGTGTGAGAGGAACCTCCCACACATGTGAACAATACTCAATACAAGGGCGCACTATGCCCCTGTACAGAGCAAGAAGCTGTGCAGGGGAAAAGAACCCCCTAAGGCGGTTGAGCACACCCAGCTTCTGGGAGGCTGCCTTAGCAAGACTGGTAATATGGTCCTTCCAAATGAGAGCAGAAGAAAAAGAGACACCAAGAATATTGAGATGAAGGGTTGATTTTTGTATTGTTGAAGAATAAGGGATAGTCCGCTGGGAGATCCTGACGGGTAGATGGAGAAATTGGGTTTTGGAAGCATTAAAGTTAACAAGGTTTTCTCTGCCCCAATTGGAAATAGTATTTAGATCAGAATTTAAGAGTTCTATGGCTTCATTACGTTTGTCGTTGAGGGATTGCTGGCTGGGGCGTTCTGAAAAACTAATGAGTAGTGTAAGGTTGAGTCGTCTGCGTATGAATGGATGGAATTAAGGTACAGTAAGGAGATAATTTATAAAAATTAGAAAGAGAATAGGAGATAGGACAGAGCCCTGAGGAACACCGGAGTTTATAGGGTGAGGAAGTGAACAATGGCCGTCCACAACCGCAGCTAGGAACGGCCGGAAAGGAAATTAGAGACAAAGGCACAGATGGAGGGATAGAAACCGAAGGAGGGTAGTTTAGAAATTAAAGATTTATGCCAGACTCTATCGAAGGCTTTCGATATGTCTAGTGCAATAGAAAAAGTCTCACCGAAGTCCCGAAAGGAGGATGACCAAGAGTTAGTAAGATATGAAAGAAGATCACCAGTAGAGCAACCCTTAAGGAAGCCATACTGGCGATCTGAGAGCAGATTATGAGAAGAGAAATGCTTAAGAAATTTGGAAGCAAGAATAGTTTCAAAAACTTTAGAAAGACAAGAGATAAGAGCAATTGGACGATAGTTGGAGGGTTGAGAGCGGTCACCCTTCTTTTCTTACAGTTTCTTACAGTAGATCCTCTGGAAAAAGGCAAACTATGCCTGTGTATCCAGCTCAGTACCAGTACTTGCACTGCTGCGGTCGTTCACGGTGTTGGCGGCGGCGGTAGCAGACACAACATTTTTACTATTCTGTATTTTTGTTCTATAATCAAACTTCAAATCTTGTCTTCCCCATGCTTTATCAAGATTACTTTCAAACTCCCTTATTGATTCGGAATTGACTACATACTGGGGCAGTGCGTTCCACTCATTTACCACTCTATCACAAAATGAGTTCTTTGCCATCTCAAGCCTATTTCTTTCTTTGTAAATTTTCTTAGAGTGTCCTCTCGTTCTTGTTCCCTCCCGCATCAAGATATATAGCGCTGTATATAGATTCCTGAAGATTTCTTCGTCAAGTGACACAAATGTCCTCCTTATCAGCCCTACAATTCTATTGGCTTTGTTTATCTTTTCCGCTAAATGTTCTGAGAAATTTAACTTATTGTCTATCACTACTCCTATATCCTTTTCTGCACTCACTTCCTCCATCGCTTCATACATACTGTATCCTACCTTGTCTATCTTGCTGGTCCCAATCCGCATGTACTTGCATTTTTTTGGATGAAAAGGCATTAACCAATGCTCAGACCATCCCTTCATGCCCTCCACATCTCCTTGAAGCAAACCCATATCTTCCTTACTCCTCACTCTTTTATACAGTTTAGTGTCATCCGCATACAGGTATACCTCACTTCCATTAGTTATAACTTCAGGCAAGTCGTTGATAAATATAACGAACAGCAGTGGTCCCAACACAGATCCCTGAGGTACCCCACTTGTAATTTCCCTCCACCCCGAGCCTATTCCATTCACCAGTACCCTCTGTCTCCGATCTTCCAGGAAGGCTTCTATCCATTTCACACATTTCTCCCCTATATTATAGCGTCTAACTTTCTCTATTAACCTTTTATGTGGGACCTTATCGAAGGCCTTCATAAAATCGCAATATACCACGTCTATTACATCACCATCTTCTAGAACTTGCATCCAATCATCTACCACCTTAATTAGCTGTAGTACCGTCGACCTCCCCGGCAAGAATCCGAACTGTCTCCCACTGAAAAGTTGGTTTGACTTCATATGATCCATTATTCCTTCTCTAATTACCGTTTCCATTAGTTTACACACAACACTTGTCAAACTGACTGGTCTATAATTCCCTGGGTCATTTCTCTTTCCCTTCTTAAATATAGCTGTTATGTTCGCCTCTCTCCAGTCCATCGGGATTTGTCCTGTATTAAACGATACCTCAAATAACATTTTCAATGGCTCTACTAACATCTCCCCTCCTTCCTTTATGATTCTTGGGTGTATCCCATCCGGTCCCGGTGACTTACTTCTGTTCATTTTTTCTATAGCCCTTCTTATTCTAGCATGGGAAAACTCTATTAGTTCTAGTGCCGGTGCCTGTTTGATGGGAATAGTAGGCACTGCATCCTCCGACTCCACTGTTAGTACCCCCCCAAAGTATTTCCCCAGCACCTCTGCTTTCTCCTTATCAGTCTCCGCTCTACTCCCATCATTCAACCCCCCCACCAGCTCTGGGATCCCTACTCTTCTTGTTAACTTTTCCTGAATGTACTTCCAGAATATTTTTGGATTATCCTTCACATTTCTAGCTATCTCTCTCTCCCTCTCCTTCACCCCCCTCCTTGTTTCCCACCTTATTTTATTGTTTATTTGTCTGCGTTCCAGATCCACTTCCTTAGCCTCTATACTAGACCCCCTGTTCTTTTTTAACAATTTTAATCTTTCCCACAATCGTTTCTTTCTTCTAATCAATATCCAAAGCTTTCTTTTCATTGGCAATTCTGGGTTAGTTCTTTTCCTCAATTTTGTTTTATCCTTATATTCCCTTACTGGTACACTTTTGGATACAGCATTCTCCAGTTTGACTCTAATTTTCCTCCACATTCCTTCAGCGTCTTCACCGTTCAAATATTCCCCCCAGTCAATGTCCAAACACCGTCTCAGCAGCTCATAATCTACTCTATCATACATGTATATTTTTCTATTGCTTCTATTATCCCTCTCCGATTTAATGTTACAACTAAAGCTTATACAGGCATGGTCACTACGACCTATAGGGCTATCCACATTAACATGTTCCACTATATCCTCTTCATTGCTAAAAATCAAATCAAGTACACTCCCCTGTGTCCCATCTCTATATCTTGTCATCTCTACAATATGTTGCATTAAAAAACAATCTCTCACTTTCTCTATAAACTTATTTTCCAGGCTACCCTGTCCCGCTGGAGTAGTACAATTTGCCCAGTTGATCCTTGGCAAATTGAAATCTCCAATCAAAATTTTATATTTGTTCTCTCTATTATCTATCTCCTCCATTGCTTTCAGTAGGTTATCATCCTCTCCCCTGCTATTATTTGGGCTTCTATATATAGAGGCAATTAGAATTGATCCTCTTACACATTTTACTTCAATACACAAATACTCACAATACTGCTGTCTCATATCCACCTCATTAACCTTGAGCTCTTTTCTTACATAAATAAACAGTCCTCTTCCAACCTCTGCTCTAATAGCATTTCTCTCATATAACTCAAAACCCTCCAAACTATATTCCACCAGTTCCCTTTCAATTCTAACATTTTTTGGTCTTACTTCCTGTAGGGCTATGACATCAGGTTTTTCCTCTTCATCCTGCAACCTACATATCAGTTCTCTTTTCTTGTCCTGGGTAAACACATCCACATTACTAAACATAATCCTTAATCCATCTACCATTCCTTCAGCAATTACACCATCCCGCTCCTCCAGTCTGTACCCTACTCCCCTGTTAGCACTACTGGGTCTGCCTCTTTGTCTCCTGTCTCTCCCTGTGACACCTCCACCCCGTTCTCCTCCTCCGTCACAACTCTCATCACATTCTCTCCCCTCCCTGATCTCCCCCTCCTTTCTACTCTTATAAACCACTTCCTCACTTTTCCGTCCCTCACTCTCCAGTAAAAATTTCTCTTATCCTCCTCATCCAACTTTCCATTATTTTCATCAGCCTTTTCTTGTAATTCCTTAATTTTTTTCCTTTGTTCTATACTCAAATCCTTCTTTAGTCTTATGTGTTTCAGTTTATCATTTGTATTTAGCCTCCAACTAAAATTTGTCACAGTCTCCGCCACTACCCTAGTTTTAAACTGTACCCTTATAGGTCTCATCTCTCCCCTTTTATATCTGCCTATCCTACTGATCTCCTCCACCTGCCCTTCCCATCCATATTCGTCCTCATCCACATCTTTCAAGACCTCCTTCACTGTCTCCATATCCCTCACTTTTCTCACTCCATTATCATTCATATGAGTCTCTATATCTCCATACAAGATTACACCCCTATCCCTGTCCATGGCCTCCCTCACGACACTCTCCTTGTTCTTCATGACCTTCTTTGTTCTTCTTTGGGACAGGTTGAATGTGAGCAAACTTCCAGCATGAAGGGAAGACGTTAGAGGATAGACAGAGACGAAAGAGTTTGCCTAGGCAGGGAGTCATTGTTGCCTCGTCGCTCTTGCTTGCCGATCTATGGTTTTACTAAACCACCTTAGGCTCGCAGGGGTATGACGCTTTGGTTTTCCTAAACCTTCTGTGGGGCACCCTTTTTTCGTCTGACGCTCGCTCCCGCGCTGTCTCTCCCTTATTTTGTTGGCGCTCCCCTCGGCCTTGAGTTCATGAGACACAGTCTTCCCCTTAATTGAACTCCCTCATACATTGAGGTCCCCGCGGCACGGTCTTCACCTCCTTTGAGCTCTACGATGCCTTGAACTGTCGTCCCTTCCACCCTTTTTGGTGACGCGGATCTCTGGGATGGGCTCCGCGCCCGCTCCGCTCTGCAGCGTGGACAAATCCCGCTCCAGGTCGGTCCTATGCTTCCGACATGATTCTCTTTTTTGGCTGCTGTGGTCGGGTCCCTCTGGACCCGCTCCGCCCTAGGATGGTACTATCCGTCTCTAGGTCGGTCCTCTGCATTGCACTGTTTTATTTTTGCTCATGCAAGCTCCCCTGCCAGCTGTCCTGCTGTGCACTTGGGTTGAGCCTTTTGGTTGGTCTTTACCTCCATCTCCCTTTCCGCTCGAGGGCGGACAAATCCGCTCTGGAGCGGACATCTCCGCTCTGGTGCAGGCATCGCTCTGCAGCGATGTCTATTCCGCTCTGGACAGGGCCCCCTTGGGCTCCTTCTTCGCTTTGGCTTCCACACTGGGTCTCTCCTCTACCTGTTCCGCTCTGGAGCGGACGCCAGTCCCGCTCCTGGTCGGTCCTAGGCCTTCCCTCCTGCTGCCCTAGCCCTCCTGTTTTCACCTGGTTCTACTCTACGCTTGTTCCGCTCTGGAGCGGACGCCAGTCCCGCTCCTGGTCGGTCCTAGGCCTTCCCTCCTGCTGCCCTAGCCCTCCTGTTTTCACCTGGTTCTACTCTACGATTGTTCCGCTCTGGAGCGGGCGCCAGTCCTGCTCCAGGTCGGTCCTAGGCCTTGCCTTCTGATGCCCTGGCTCTCTTGTTCGCTGTGCGCTTGCCTTTCTCCTTTGCCTAGACTGCCATTGTCATGCATGCATGCCCCGCTCTGGAGCGGGAGGTTGTAGTCCGCTCTAGAGCGGACTTTCCCGCTCTAGAGCGGACTTGCCCTCTCGGCCCTGGCACTATTTGTTGGCCAATATTGCCTTGTTTGTACTTGGGGTTTGTCGGTTACTGTGTCTCATAACCTTCTCCTTTACATCAGGCTGTGTTCCCGCTCTGCACTGCTGGGTCCCTTGGCCTGCCATCTCCTCTTCGGTCCCTTCACCCTCAGGTACCCTTTCGGTTCTTATATGGCTGTCATGCTTTATTTCAGGGTGTTTGAACCTGCACCTTGGTCTTTTCTGACCTGGGTTTTTGGGGTTCTTCGGACTGTTGCTGCTTATGATGTATGCATGGCCCTCCCACATGGGGGGTCCGTCTCCGTCCTTCTCCACATGGGGGGGGGGGTTATTACTTTTATGTACCTATCATAATGCATGGTATCTTTTGTGTGTTTTTTGAGCATACTGTCATACCTTCCTTCCATTTCTGCATCTTCTTTCTCTGAGCTTCGTCTGGGCCATCTTTCATTTCTCCCTTCGCTTACGGTGCGGATGTCGCTCCCTGCCTGCACGCACCATGGGTGTGCCCGTCCGGCTATGGGAGCTGGGCATACTGGGTGCCCCGCCCATGCTGCGTGCTACTGCCGTAATGGCTTCACCCCCAGACGGTGTGGCCCGCGTCTCGTCCACGTTATGACGATTGAGTCTCGCCCTACTTCGCCGGATGCTGAGACGGCACGGGTCGACCTCACCGCTGCATGGTCGGGCGTGGCTCGGTCTGTTAAGGACCTTTTACACCGGGTCCCCCGCTTCATGGACGAAGGGGTTCGCGCCTTGCTGAACCTTCCTCTGGTGTCTCCGCGCCCTGTGGTCCCCGCTTCGCACGTCCCTCAGTCTGGTGTGTCTCCGTTATTGGCGGACACAGCGGGGTCGATGCGGCACCGCTCGGCTTCTCCACGTCGCCGGAAGTCTTCGACGTCCCTCCGCCCTGCGGCTTCCGTCCCCATGTCTCTGGGCTCGCCGACTTTTCGCCCTCAGATGGCGATGCTTCCCCCAGTCCGTGTTCCTGCTGGTGTTTCGGCCTTCTCACCTGGTCGTCGTACCACCCATGGGCTGCTCAGGGAGATTGGGGCGTCGCAGGCCGCCGGACATCTACCGTCGGCTCCTCCGCCATCGTTGCCGTTGGCTCTGCTACCACCGTTCCCGCCTACTCTACCTCCTAAGTAGGCGGGGGCTCTGTTTGCTTCGGCCTCTCCTCTTCTTGTCCGCGATGGTCTCCCGGCTTCTCCTGGCTTTGTCGGGCCTGACATTCCGTGTGGCCTGCCTTCTCCTGCTCGGAGGCGTGGACCCGTACCTCTGGCGGTGCAAGGCGCCAGTGTGGCGGTTTTCGGGTCTGCTCAGGTGGGGGCTGCCTGTGACCTCGTGGAACTGAGTGGCGGGTACGATGCCGTAGTGGTTGAGGACTCGCCACGGGAGTCTTTCGCCTCTACTCCGTCGCCTCGTCGGTCGCCCGGCCGTCGGAACCGTCGCCGGGCCATCTCTTCCTCTTCCTCATCACCGACCGAAGACCCTGGATGGGTCCTTCCTATTCGGGCCATCCAGGAGGCCCAGGTTAGGGCTGAGGGGGCTAACGCTGCACGGTTTGCCTCCCTGCACGGGATGCTTGCACTGATGGCGGGAGGCTGGGAGCGTCCTCCTTCCATTCCTCCTGTGCTTCACCCTTGCGTTTTGGTTGTTCGACACTGTTGCCTCCTAGGCTTGCTCTTGCTTGCCTGTCTCCGGGTTTCCTAAACCTTCTTGCAGGGCCCCAGTTTTCATCTGCTTCCTGCTCCTGAGACACAGTCTTACCCTCCATTGAACTCACCAATACCTTGAGTTCCTGAGCCGCAGTCTTCACCTATATTGACCTCACCAATACCTTGCGGTTCCTGAGGAGCGGTCTTACCCTACATTGGGCTCTCCTAAAGAGGTTCCTGCGACATGGTCTTAACCTACATTGAGCTCACTAATACCTTGAGTTCCTGAGACACAGTCTTCCCCTACTTTGACCTCGCTCATACCTTGCGGTTCCTCAGGCACAGTCTTCCCTACATTGGGCTCCCCAATACCTTGCGGTTCCTGAGCCACAGTCTTAACCTCCATTGTGCTCACCGATCCCTTGGGATATCTTTTTCCTTCCACCCTCCCCGGTGCCGCAGGTCTCTCGGAAGGGCTGTACTCAGCTCGCTCCGCCCTGGTGCGTGGATGACTCCCGCTCCGGGTCGGTCCTATGGCTAGACACGTTCTCTTATCAGACCGCTCCCTTTCTTACTGCAATCTGCCTGACGTCCTTCGACGGTGTCTTTGGCTTTGCTGAGCGGGACCCTTTAGGCCTCTCCACTTCAGTTGGGAATTTTTTTGTTACGGGCCTCTGGCATCTGGGCTCGGGCCTCACGGGGCCCGTTCCGCCCTAGGGTGGGCTCTATCCTCCTCTAGGTCGGGCCTATGCTTTGCCTCTGTTCTTTACCCACGGATGCTCCCACGTCTGCTGTGATGCTAGTCCATTCAGTTGGGACGCTTGGATGTACATCTCTGATGTTTTTACCCAGGGAGGCTCCCGCGTCGGCTATCGTGCTCGACGATTCTTTTGGGACTTTTGGATGTTCCTGGCCTTTCCCCTTTACTGGTACCTACGGGCCTCTGACGTTTGGCTACCCTACCCCCGCTCCTCCCTGGTGCGGCGACTCCGCTCTGGAGCGGACGATACGCTCTGGGGCGGTCCCTGTCTTTTTCTTTCCGTGGATGCTTCCACGTCGGCTGTCCTGCTAGTCTATTCTGACGGGACTCTTGGGTGTTTTCCCTTTCACCCTTCCTGATGCCTCAAGCCTCTCCCGTCCGCCTGCCCTACGTCTGCCCCGCCCTAGAGCGGCCATTCCCGCTCTTGGCCAGTTCTCTTCCATCCTTCTCCTGACACCATCCCGGTTCCTCACCTGTCCTGTGCCGCTCTCCGCTCTGGAGCGGAGCTTCCTTTCTGCTCCAGAGTGGGATTTCCACCCCAGAGCGGAGCGGGCCATTCGGGCCCCCTCCACTCTGGGTCGGTTCTCGGTGGCCTTTGCCTTGCCTCTGGATGGGCCCTCCGTTGCAGTCGTTCATCTTACTCCTGTTGCAGTCATTCATCTTACTACTGGCTCCGTCTCGCTTCCTTGCCTCCCTCGGCTAGGTCATTCATCTTCCTACTGGCACCATCTCGCTCCATTGCCTCCCTCGGCCTCCTGGGCCGCTCCTGCAGCGTGCAACGCTCTCCGCTCTGGTGCGCAGCTTCCATTCCGCTCCAGGGCGGCGAGGGCCCTTCCTCCTACATTCCGCTCCAGAGCGGATTTCCGCCCCGGAGCGGAGGGGACCATTCTGGATCACTCCACTCTGGGTCGGTGCTAGGGTGCTTTGCTTTACCTCTGGATAGGGACTCAGTTGCAGTGGTTCACGGACTTCTCCTTTTTATCAGACTGTGCTCCCACTCTACTCTGATGGTAGAGTGGGGAAGAGGCGTCTTCTCCTCTTCAGTGCCTTCACCCTTTGGGTATTCTTATTATCCTCTTCCATTATTAGGCTTTCATGCCTTCCTTGTGGGGATTTGCACCTGCCCCTTGGTCTTTTCTGACCGGGGTTTTTTCGGGGTTCTTGCTCTTGCTGGTTCGCCTGGTCTCTCCCTGACCCTCCGCATGGGGGGTCACACTCTTCACCCCTCGCCTCGCACAGGGGGGGGGGGGGATACTCACTTTCATAAAAGGTACTCCATTTTCGAGGTGTAGTGAGCACTTTTGTGCGTCCTTCGGCCCTTGTGCCTGTTAATTTTCGGGAGTTTTCTTCCGGTATTTGTGCACCCATGAATTATCCTCCTGTATAGCCCTCCGTTCGAAGGGTCCCCCTTTTTCGTCCTTTCCTTCCTACACGAGGGAAGGGGGTATTCTCCTGTCACGGTTTTACCGGTTTTTCACATTATTGTGCTTACCCACGATTCCTGGGCTTCCTACATGGGACGGCAGTATCTTTTTCCTTTCCGATTGCGAGGAGGATATCACTTCCTTCCTGCGCACACCATGGGTGTGTCCGTCCTGCCATGCCCGTTGGACGTAGGGAGTGTCCTCCCCTTATCTCATGCTACAGCCGCGATGGTTTTCACCCTCGGAGGTATGGATCGTGGCTCGTGGATATTGTCCTTTGTGTCTCGTCCTCCTTACCCGGACACGGATGGGGCGAGGTCTCGCCTCTGCACTATGTAGTCGGGAATTGCTCTCTATGTCAAGGACCACTTCCATTGGATTCCACACTTCGTACGACGGAGGGGTACGCGCCATGCGTCCCCTTACCTCTGCTGTCTCTGTGGCGCCAGGCCGCCTTTCCTCCTGTGCCTCGTTTGGGCGTCCTCGCGGTTTCCGAGGACGCCGAAACGACGGTGTGACGTCGCTCTCCTTCCCCATATCGCCGACGATTCCCGCCTCCTCCGTCCGGTTCCTGCCATACATGTGGCTCTGGACGAGGCTCGGGGGCCCGTGACACTGCATGCAACCTCCCTGCCCGGGCCTGCCGCCCTATGGGCGAATGCTCTGTCGAAAGGACAGAGCGCCCGGGTTGTATGGTATTCCCAACACACCGTGTTCGACGACCTAGCGGCCTCCTGGAGTGTTCCACAGGTTGCCTGGTTCGCCTCATGCGAGGCGACCGGGTTGCCTGTGTTCCTGTACCGCTGGATTACTCCTCCGGCGGAGGTACCGGTCGCGTTCAGCAAGGACTGGCGCAGGTGGCGGTCGGTTTATGTGTGTTCCACCAACCGCCGCCCTTTTTGATGTGCAACGTCCTCCACAGGCTGTGAGGGTACCAGTGCTTCGTTTGGTTGTCGCGCCCATCCGGCCGGCCCAAGCCTGGTCCGCTCGGCTAAAGCGGTGGTACCCGAGTCCAGTTCCCCTAGCGATCTCCGATTTCCTCTTGGTATCGATTGGTGTCCTAGGGACCTCGTTCGCCTTCACATCGTAGATGTTGTGAGGCAGGGTGGATGCCTAAGTTTAGTCGATCTTTGTATGTCAAATCCTCTCCCCTGGATTCATTTTACATGGCAGACTTACGGATCTCACTGATGCGGTTTTCCTTCTTGGATCCCTACCCATCACGGACGCGACCGTCGGTGGCGTTCGTGTTTCACTACCTCCATTGGTTAATATTGAGAAGCGTCCCAACATCTGCACCACTCTTACGAACCGCCTGTCGGCCATTCGGGTACCGTTTGAGACTTTCACAGGGTTGGTCGTTCCTCCCTAGAACTTGGGTTCTTTTTGCGATCCTGCTTTATGCTTCGTCCGACGCCGCGTCAGCTTCCTCCTCAGTGGTTTCTGGCGGAGGCTCTCCGACTGCCTCTTACGCTCATTACCCCACGCCTGAACACTTCCGTGACATGACATTGTTCTTTATGGCTTTGGCGAAGGGTGCAGGTTTCCCCGGCGATGACTGCCAGGTCTAGGGACCGACATTCCTTACATCGTTCTCCCGTCCTTGAGTCAGTTCCTTTGGCTCCGTCTGTTCGTTTGGTTGCTACAACCGTACGCGACACTCCCGTTTTTATGCTTTTCCTGTACCAGCTTTCAAACATGGTAGGGTTCATCATCCGTTATGCCCGGTTCAAACCCTGCATCCGTATGTGTACTCGACCAGGCCAGTGTCGGGGTTGCCTTTACGGGTGGCGCCTACGACCTGTAGGAGTACAAAGGAGTACAAAGGAGACTAGGAGACTAGGTCGACGTGCTGTGGGACTTCGCCTGTGTCGGTAGTTTCGGGCCAGTCCCCCTTACGTTCTGGACGCGGCTCATGTTGTCCGTTCGTACGCTGCTACGTTCAGATTTTACGTAATCTTTCTCGACCGACCGTTGCCGACACGGGGCTTTGGTCTTCCCCCACCACGTTTGTCTACTCCTCTCTGGCCATGTCCACAGGCAGGCCGGGACGTCCTTGTCGTGCGTTGAGCCAGCAGGTTCACTCAGGGTCTACCTGCAGCGTTCCTTCTGTCTCTTATCCTTCTCCCTTCTTGTTCTTCTTTTATTGGGTGGGGGGTGGGGGGGGGTATTGCACTATACCCATACTTGCACCTAAGTTAAAGGATTAATAACTAGGTTAAGATTTTGATGTAATTTCTCGTCTTAAAGTATACTACGTTCTGTTGGTAGGTCTTGGCCTCATACCACTGAACTTTTCTCGTGGCTTTCAGTGCTGATCACTGTGTATGCTCATGTCTTTTCTCGTCGCCCCCTGTACGGTCCTCCTCTTCGACGTATGTCAGTGTTTACTCGATACATTCTGGGTCTTGATGGAGGGGGGGGGGGGGGGGGGGAGCATCCTGGACTTCATATTTTATGATGAAATGCAGCATTCTTTGTCTTAGGTTAGTTATCCCATGGCATAAGACTTGACTGTACTTGACCTCTCTTGATATGCACCTGTCAGTACACTCTTTCTATAAACTCTCTTGTTTAACCCTCCTGGCCCGGGCTGGCTCTCAAAATGACAGTGTGGGCTACCCGGGCGATCTGGCCGAAAAACTTCTAGGCCTAGGCTACCGTATTTTTGTTTAGTTTAACTGCTAGAAATTTCCCATGCATCTATAAATGTAGTGCGGTTTCCAATCTGTAGACTGGCGTTGAGTAGAGCTCTCTATGTCAACTGGTTCAGTTGTGATGACGATTTCAGTGGAGAGCACTTGCAGGCGATGTTAGCAATATGACGATCTTTTCACTACTGAAACAACGACATACAGACATACAATAACAAACGAGTCTTCTCTTTCTTGTTTTCGGAGGTGCTGTGACGTAACGATCGGCTTTGTTTACATGCGTCGGACGCACGGCGTTCAGACCAAGCTGAATAGGCTTTCAAGCTTACAGATTTTAAAATGACACCCGGGCTCCTGCCCTTAATTCGTGGTGTCATTTTAAAATGACAACCGGGTCAGGAGGGTTAAGTCGGTTTTTCCGTGGTCCTGATATTTCCTAAGGGCTACAGTTTGTGTTTTCAGCTTGTATGTCCGCCTCCAATTTGGTACTCTAGCTCTACGTTGGAACGTAGAGGCTACTACTAAATTGGGAGGTTTAACGACCCTCCCAATACCAAATGAGGTAAACCTCCTATTTGGTCGTAGCCTCGGAGTATCCAACGTCATAGTATCCCGCCCTCGCGCCGTACCCCTGCCCATCCAATCTTGTCTCTTGTAACTTGATACCGGGAATGCCCAATGAACCCTGTCGGGTAGTGGGGTGGATCCGTCAAGACGGCTGAAGGAGCCAGATAGGATGGCCTAAAATCCTGTAATTTTCTCTTCTTTCTCATCAATATTTTCTTATTTTCCTTTTCAAATAGTGGCCTCCAAAGTATGTACAACATACCTAGTAGAGAGAGTAAGGTGCTACTCTAGATGTTATAGTTTTATCGCGCTAGTGATTTCGATAATTGCCCGCTCTAGAGCGGAGCAAAATTATACGATAAGTATATAGCTCTACGTTGGATACGCCGAGGCTACGACCAAATAGGAGGTTTACCTCATTTGGTATTGGGAGGGTCGTTAAACCTCCCAATTTAGTAGTGGTTTCGTAGTCAATGACGGCTACTGCCCTCCCACCTTCCCCTTTTTCAGTGCACATGCACAACTTGATATTCATTTTGAGAAAGATATGACACGCTTGGTGGCGCTGGGCTACTGTGCATGGGAAGCCTGCCTTCGTGACGGCACCGGATTCGAAAAACCTTACTCTGTTTTACTTTTATTTTATTTTTTCATAGTGGTATCTGATTCGATGACGTTCCCTAGGAACTGTTTAACCCTCCTGGCCCGGGCAGGCTCTCAAAATGACAGTGTGGGCTACCCGGGCGATCTGGCCGAAAAACGTCTAGGCCTAGGCTACCGTATTTTTGTTTAGTTAACTGCTAGAAATTTCCCACGCATCTATAAATGTAGTGCGGTTTCCAATCTGTACACTGGCGTTGAGTAGAGCTCTCTATGTCAACTGGTTCAGTTGTGATGACGATTTCAGTGGAGAGCACTTGCAGGCGATGTTAGCAATATGACGATCTTTTCACTACTGAAACAACGACATACAGACATACAATAACAAACGAGTCTTCTCTTTCTTATTTTCGGAGGTGCGGTGACGTAACGATCGGCTTTGTTTACATGCGTCGGACGCACGGCGTTCAGACCAAGCTGAATAGGCTTTCAAGCTTACAGATTTTAAAATGACAACCGGGCACCTGCCCTTAATTCGTGGTGTCATTTTAAAATGACAACCGGGCCAGGAGGGTTAAGGGGTATCCCCTTTTATTCTGTTATTCGGGTTGCGATTTAAGCATTCTCCAGGTTCCTTAGAGGACCCGGGGAGCCCTAATATAATAGATTAGGCTCTCAGGTCATTGACTACGGAACCACTACTAAATACATGTTTTCCTTTCTTCCCTTCGGGTTGTCAAACCCACAATTTATTGTATGTAGAGATAACTGTAAGGGTTTAAAAACCTAAACTAAAGGTTTCTTAACTCCCCTGATGTTCGCAAAGGATTTTAAGTATCCCAGGAAGATGCAGGTGCGTCTTCTCTTGCATGAAAGGGTTAACTTTAGTAGTTTATCATTAATTTTTACCACAGGTTAACCTCCTGGGTCACAGTATGGGTGCAGGCGCGGGGCTGTTGTACGCAGGAACGTTTCCGGAGAAGGTGAAGAAGCTTTTAATGATCGACCTGGTGAAGCCTATCTCTATCCCTCCATCATACCAACCCGAGCGGTCAGCCAAAGGCATCAGGGAACTTCTTGCTGCCGAGACCAGGCTCAATACTGCTCCTCCATCTTACGAATATAAGTCGATAGTAGAGAAGCTGGTCAGTTCATACGGCTTCAGCATCACGGAGAAGGCAGCCAAGACATTATTGAAGAGAGGGTCCACAAAGTCTCCTGATGGCCTGATCTCATTCAACTACGACCCCAGGCTAAAGTGTAGTAACATAATAGGCATGACCTTCGAGCAGCAGAAGGAATACGCAGAGAAAATCCAATGTGAACTAATGGTCTTGAAAGCTACCACAGGACCCATGTACGAGAAGCGGGATTTATATGATGACATACTGAATATCTATGAAAAGAATGCCAAGAAATTCATTTACAAAAAGGTGGAGGGTACTCATCATGTCCATTTAAATAATCCAGAGTTAGTGGCTCCAGATGTAACTCAGTTTTTTTTCGATGAAACCAATCATATACGAGTACAAACAACAGGCCAGTAAACTTTGATAGTAAAAGTGAAGCTATTCAGTACTGTATAACAAGAAATTGCAATGTTCTTAATTTAATCATATCGTCTATATATAGTACTGTATGCTTACCGATATGTACCCCCCTGATACTACTCTCCTTGGCGCGGTTGGGGGGCTTCGGGGCCGGCGACTGGGGCTTGATGGGGGATGGTTGTGGTAATTTCCCTTCCTCTCTCTTCTCGAGCTTTCGTCGTCAGCTTGACTATTTTTGAGTAGTTTTTTATTCCTCTTTCTATGTTTTCCCCTTCTATTATTATTCTGTCCCATTTGGTTGTCCTCGAGCAGCCTATATCTCGTGTCTCCCTGGCCTGGCTAGGTAGTAGACTCCTGACCTGATTTGTCTCTTCGGTTGCTGATGTGGCCAAGCTGACTTGATTCCATACGGTAATGCATTTTTTGCATCTCGCTGTGATTTTTTTTCTACCTTAGTCCTGATCTTTCATTCTTCGCCCTTTATCACTGGTTGGTGCTGCAGTGTACCAGTTCTTGCCTCATCCTTCGGCCCTGCCCTATACGAGCTCTGCTGTGGAGCTCATGTGGTCCGGCTGAACTGATGAAATGGCGAGAAATGTCTGCGTGTCTTCACCTTCCTAGATTTGTTCACCTTCTGCCCTTCCCTATCTATCTTGACTTGATTAGTTGTCCATTTTGATCAAATCCTTCGGGCCAGCCCTATGAGAGTTCTTTTGTGGAACTCAATGGTCTGGTTAAAAACAAAACAACATAAAAACAATGATATGTAAAATGTAAAACAGATTTCTAAAATTATTATTCATCAAATCAAGATTTTTGTGTACAGTACAGTACTGTATTTATTTATTTTTATTTTTTGTTAATTATATTAGTTTAACCCTCGGAATCCGGGAGGCCTCATATGAGGCAAAAACAAATATTGGCAGGAATCCGGGAGGCCTCATATGAGCCGCTAAAATCGTCATAACACGGCAACCACGCGTCGTATCGATGTCATCTCAACGGCATTCTACAGACAACAAAAAGTTCTACAATTTGCAAACAAATATTGACTGCTCTAGGTGGTCTTAATCAGTAGTTACTGAATTATGAAGTTTGCATGTACCAAAAGGGCCCCGGACATAGCGATCGGGATCATATGAGGCCCCCCGGATTTTGTGGGTTAACCAGACCACTGAGTTCCACAAAAGAACTCTCATAGGGCTGGCACAAAGGATTTGATCAAGATGGACAACTAATCAAGTCAAGATAGATAGGGAAGGGCAGGAGGTGAACAAATCTAGGAAGGTGAAGACACGCAGATATTTCTCGCCATTTCATCAGTTCAGCCGGACCACATGAGCTCCACATCAGAGGTCTTATAGGGCAGAGCCGAAGGATGAGGCAAGAACTGCTACACTGCAGCACCAACCAAGAAGTGATCAAGGGCAAAGAATGAAATGTCAAGACTAAGGTATAAAAAAATCACAGTGAGATGCAAAAAATGCATTACTGAATGGTATCAAGTCAGCTTGGCTACATCAGCAACCGAAGAGACAAATCAGGTCAGGAGTCTACTACCTAGCCAGGCCAGGGAGACATGAGATATAGGTTGCCCGAGGACAACCGAATGGGACTGAATAAGAATAGAAGGGGAAAAACATGGAAAGAGAAATGGAAAAACTACTCAAAATTAGTAAAGCTGACGACGAAAGCTCGAGGCGAGAGAGGAAAGGAATTACCACAACCATCCCCCATCAAGCCCCAGTCGCTGGCCCCGAAGCCCCCCCAACCGCGCCAAGGAGAGTAGGAACAGGGGGGATTAAATTTAATTAATAGGTGAGATTTTTACCTGTATATAATTCATATAATGAAAATAGGCTTATTTTAGATAAAAATGACAAACAAATATTGTATGCTATAATGTATGAAATTTACCCAAATGAATATTGACCCCAATTCAACAATTTAGTGATGAAGAAGAAATGTCTAATGTTATGCTAGCCTTGTCATGGTTCTAAATTTGTGAGTACAGTATTGTATAATGCTTCTGAAGCAGGGGCGCCCACAGGCGGACGCACTGGACGCAAGTGCGTCCATTGTAAGCCTCCAGGCATGTGTGGGGCCCCTATAATTGAAGGTTTCCCTTCCTCAAATAAGTCTCTTATAGGCTATAACTAGCCTACAGTCCTTAAATATAATTATCAAGTTTGATGACTGTATTCATACATCATTAAAGACATTAATAAAATAGGATAAGTCTTTATTATTATGTACCGTAATGTCATTATATAAATTCTTACTAAGATTTACGAAACACATATCTGCAGAGTATTGTCTGAGAATAAGATAGTTATTAATCCTTCCCAACTTTTTGTTTTCTTTCATTACCGAGTCCTGTAATATTTAATACACTGCTACGTATGTTATCTCTTATTGATAATTTTTCATCTGAATGATATATTACTAGTGTATACTATTATTATTTAGTAATTTACTATATAAGAGACCCAAACAACAAGCAAAATAATATTGATAATATAAAGCATTAACGAATTACAAAAACGTTCATTGTTGCCACACGAGCCTGAGGGAGGGTATAGGGCAGGCAGAGGTAAGCCTACGGATATTTATGGTTAAGTAATTTATTTTCTTATGATTATATGTTGCATTTTGTAATGCCTAAAAGTGTCATTGTTACATTTAGTTTTTGTTTACAGACGCCGCTAGTTAAGAACATAAGAACATAAGAAAATGGGAGTCTGCAGAAAGCCGATTGGCCTAAGCAAGGCAGATCCCTGTCCCACACAACCCCAATTCAATTACAAAGCCCAATTATAGGCTCAACACTCTAATACCCTGAGGATCATCTTACCAAAACGGTTAGAGATTAACGCAGGATTATGGGGGTCTGCAGAGCGCTTTGGCCTAACCCGGCTGATCCCCCTTCACACCCAACCCTTCTCGTCCATATGCTTATCCAATTTTATCTTAAAGCTCCCTACCGTTTTAGATCCCACTATAGCACTTGGTAGTCCATTCCACCCATCTACAACTCTGTTACCAAACCAATATTTGCCTATATCTTTTCTGAAACGAAATATATCTAATTTGAAACCATTGGTACGAGTTCTTTCGCTATCACTGAGCTTTAGTACATTTGTCATGTCCCCTTTGTTAATCCCACTAACCCACTTGAACACCTCTATCATATCCCCTCTAACTCTGCGTCTCTCTAACGAATGTAAACCTAATTTCTTCAACCTTTCTTCATACGGAAGATTTCTAATATTATGGATCATTTTTGTCATTCTATGCTGTACTCTCTCCAATGAATCTATGTCCATTCTGTAATAAGGACACCAAAATTGGACAGCATAATCCATATGGGGTCTCACTAATGACAAGTAAAGTTTTAACCCTTTGGCGCACGATGACTCGTTCAGAGTCATTAGGTATTTTTTTTCCTAGGCGCACGATGACTCGTTAAGAGTCATTAAACTTAAAAATATTCGCCAAAAATTAAGTTTTTGTCTGACGCCCGTCATATTTGGCACATATATTAAGTATTACGTCTAGTTCAATGGGTACAATTCGCAACTCCCTCAGTTTAACTGTTTACTCACGGCTGGCTGGGAAGTGATCAGAGTACAGCTCAGTCTGTGTTTCGATACTTTCACGTTTATTCGCGTATCTCAGTAACTATTTGGTTTATAGTAATTCTGAGGTTACCAGTGGAATCCTCATTAAATTCCGCTTCCATATATGTATGCAAATCAAAAATGTTGTGGGCAAAATTTTGAGCTAGCGCGAGTTGGAGATAAGGTATTTACTTTTTTGTCTTCAATTCTTATTTCGGAGTGCCCCAATGTGGTTGTTTTGTATTTATTCTATGTTTTTATTCGCTTATCTTCAAGTTCAATCAATAACGAAGCCGATGGTACCTCATTAATCCAAATACAGTACAAGGATTTTTTGGTGGATAAAAACGTCACAGAAACAAATTATCGCCGGGCACAAAACTGGCTCTGAGTGAGCTGAGATATAATTTGGGAGTGGGAAAAACTTTGATTGGAAACAATAGGTGCGCCAAAGGGTTAAGATAACATCAGCAGTTCTGTTACTCACACTCCTAGAGATGAACCCGAGAATCCTGTTTGCCTTATTATGAACGCTTATACACTGTTTTCTAGGCTTCAAATCATTGCTAACAAACACACCTACAGTAGATCTTTCTCGCAGTCTGAATTTTCTAATTCTAAATTAGCTAGTTTATATTTAACATTTGTTTGCATCTTCCCTATCTTTAATACCTTGCATTTGTCAATGTTAAACTTCATCTGCCAATTTACTGACCATTCATGTAAGGTATCTAGATCCCTTTGGAGGCACTCTATATCGCTATCTGAATCAATTGATCTCCCCATTTTAGTATCGTCTGCGAATTTACTTATCCTACTAGTTATACCTAAATCTAGGTCATTTATGTATATAAGAAACAACAGGGGACCTAATACCGATCCCTGGGGGACACCACTTTTGACTGCTCCCCACTCTGACTTGGTACCATTTATGCTGACTCTCTGTTTCCTACCAATTAGCCATGACCTAATCCATCCCAACAATGATCCTCCTATTCCATGTGCCTCAACCTTTCTCATCAATCTCTCATGAGGGACTCTGTCGAAAGCTTTACTGAAATCTAAATAAATAATATCATATGACTTGTCACTATCTACTGCTTCATATACCTCCGAGAAAAAGCTAAGCAAATTAGTAAGGCAAGAACGTCCCTGAGTGAATCCATGCTGAGAAGAATTTATTAAGTTAAATTTTTCTAAGTGGCTTCTAATTTTCCTAGCAATAATAGACTCTAGCAACTTTCCTATGATTGATGTGAGACTAATGGGACGGTAATTGGATGCTATCGATTTATCACCTTTTTTGAAGATCGGAACTACATTTGCAAGTTTCCAAGCTTCTGGAACTAAACCTGTTTCTAATGACTTGTTAAATAAAAATGCTAATGGACTACTTAACTCATCTCTGCATTCTTTTAATACTCTAGCATATTCCTCGTCAGGACCAGGCGATTTTTGAGGTTTCAGTCTGTCAATTTCCTTAAGCACATCATTCCTACTTATACTAACTGTACTTAACATATTTTCTATACTATCACTATATACCATATTGACTTCTGGAATCTGTGCCAAATTTTCATTAGTGAAAACGGAAAGAAACTGACTACAGTAAACCCTCGCTATCTCGGACTAATTGGGGGGAGACCCAGTCCGAGATGACCGAAAATCCGAGATGTCCGGGGTCCGGCTTGTGTCCGACCTAACAGAGGATAAAATCCGACCTAACCAATGTCCGTCCGAGACAACAATGAAATCGGAGACTACGGAAAAAATCCGACCTCAAGAGAGACGTCCGCGTCAACCTAGAAAACGAAGACAACCCTATTCGAACCCTATAATCTGTAATAGAAAACACAGTACATGTATTTTAGTTTTACAATATGTATTGTACAGTTGGCTATATTACACTATTACCCCTTCATAGCTCTTGTCTGTAGTCTTGATGTCCTCCCTCCCCCTCCCCAACACTGCATTAATTACTGCAGCATCCCCTTTTCACCCCCCACCTCCATCTCACTGTCCTTCTCCACCTCACTGTCCTTCTCCACCCCACTGTCCTTCTCCACCTCACTATCCTTCTCCACCCCACTGTCCTTCTCCACCTCACTGTCCTTCTCCACCTCACTGTCCTTCTCCACCTCACTGTCCTTCACCCCACTGTCCTTCTCCACCCCACTGTCCTTCTCCACCCCACTGTCCTTCTCCACCTCACTGTCCTTCTCCACCTCACTGTTCTTCTCCATCTCACTGTTCTTCTCCACCTCACTGTCCTTGACCACCTCACTCCCCTTCTCACTGTCCTTCTTCACCTCACTGTTCTTCTCCACCTCAATGTCCATTGCACTGTTCTTCTCCACCTCACTGTTCTTCACACCCCCACTCTTAGGACCATATCCCTTGCCTGTCATGGAACCCTTACCTTTACCCTTACCCACACTGTCCTTCTCCACCTCACAAACAATGTCAGGTTCAGGTATATCCATGGGCACAGGCGTGCTACTCATTAATTCATCCAAATCCATGTCTAAGTCTGAGAGTGGCACAGTGTCTACAGTGCTCCACGAGGTGCTAGCAACTGAGGAAACACTTGGGAGGGAGGTGGTGCTAGCAAGCGACACCCCACTGGTAGCAGACGAAGTACGAGCTCTGGGAGGAGCAGAGGGTACAAAAAAGGACCTGATTTTCTGTTGTTTTTTCCGATCAAGGTGTGCCCTCTGAATATGGAATCGACCATTACGCATTGGTTCATATAGGGACTGCAACTTTGGGTCATCTACTTGAGTCAGATACTGAAGAATGGTGTCAAAGGAGTCTAGGGCATGCGAGACTGATATCTTGGGGCCCCCCCTCTGTCTCTTCGTCCGACTCATCCTGGGTCTCTTCCTGGGCTACCCCCAACACCTCGGCTGCAATTTGTTCGTCAGTCTTATGCTCGTGTCCAGGTAGGTCTCTGTTCTCTTGCAGCCAGTCGTCAACTTCTTCTTCGGGGAGGTCACCCTGGTTACCTTGGTTCAAGAGGTTTCTGAAGTCAGCTGCACCAAACCCTTCAAAACCCGAATCTTGCACCTTCGGGATATTTAAGACCTTGGTCCAACCATTCCTCAGTGTGTTGAAAGAAACTTCTTGCCATGCCTCTGCCCAATTGTAGATACAGTCTTTCAGGGTATACTGCTTCAGTTTTTGTAGAGATTTCTTCCCGCGTGTATCCACATAACCTTCTTTGTCCATCCCATCTTCTATGATGACAAGGCATTGCTCCAGGAACTTCCTCTTGTAACGCCTTTTGCAAGCTTCAATTATTCCTTGGTCCATAGGCTGAATAACACTTGTGGTATTAGGAGGCAGGAACATGGTCTTAAATTTGCCGTTTGCACTCTCCAGTTTCGTGGTACAAGGGTGGGCAGGTGCGTTGTCGAGCAATAAGATGGCAACCGCTTCGTCATAGGGTACACCATACACTCGATTCTGGAACGAGCGAACGTCGGGTACAAATCTCTTGTGAAAGAAATCCTCGGTGATTACCTGGTTAAACCAAGCTTTCTTCGATCCATAATAGTCGACTGGGAGTTGCTTGGTAATGATGAGGTCCTTAATTACTCTCGGCTTCTGAGATTTCCCGACGATTGTAGGGGTCACACGGTGGCTTGCGTCGGCATTAGCGCAACAAAGCACTGAAATGCGCTCCTTCACAGTTTTGTGGCCAGGTGTGGAAGTGATTTCTCGGTGGGCCTGTGTGTTGGAAGGTAGAGAACGCCAATATAAGCCAGTCTCGTCACCGTTATAGAGTTGCCAATGTTGAAGGTGTTCCTCGGTTATAAGGGCGTGGAAGCGATCAGTGAAGGGTTCTATGGCCGAAGTATCGGCGCTTAAAATTTCATCACAAATACTCCTGTTTGTGAGGCCATGGCGGTTTCGGAACCTCCACAACCACCCCTCGCTAGCCTTGAAGTCTGGGTGATGAAGATGCTGTCCGAAGCGTTCTGCTGCATGTTTTATCTCGATGCCTCTCACTGGTACGCCCTCAGCACGAAGTTGTTGGTACCACTTCAGCACTGCGTCGTCGATGTCTTGATAGGCTAGCTTGGCCTTGCGAAAGATCTTGGCGGTAGAAGGACCATGAAGCACAGCTGTGCCATGATGCCGGACTTTTTCCTTGTCTCGGATGAAATCGTAGATTGTCGATCTGCCTAAGCTATGCTTCTCCTGAAGCTGCTTGGCTTTCATCCCACTGTCCAGAACCTTTAACATCTGTAGCTTTGTTTCTAGTGATACAGAAGTCGCCTTACGCTTAGGCTTATCCTTGGGAGGCATGGTGAACAAAATAATGGCACGCGTCGATGTGTAACACAACAGAGCTTGGTGCGGACTGACGCTCCCAGCCTCCCACGCTCGGACCTCGGTCCCCGGATGTAAGATGGCGTCGGACCTCCCTTCTGTTTCTCGGATATTCACCCTTAGGACTTGAGGTGGCATCCGACACGTCATCCTTTGTCGGACACCGTTACGACACATTTCGGAAATATTCGAGATATCAGAGGACGGTTATGACGGACATTTTCCGAATACTTATATAAAGTCCGACAACGTCAGAGACGGTCGGAACGATGCCGGAAATGTCCGAAATACGGAAGTGAATGTCCGAGAGGCCGTGGCCAGTCCGAGTAGTGCGGGTTTCCGACTTCTAGAGGTCCGAGATAGCGAGGGCTTACTGTATTTAATGTACTGCACATTTCTAAATCATTTTCTGTTATTTCTCCTATTGAAGTTTTTAGGGGGCCTATTACATCTCTAACTTTAGATTTATATAGTTGGTAAAAAGCTTTAGGGTTATTTTTTGAGTCACTGGCTATCCTTATTTCATAATTTCTTTTTGCTTTCCTGATTTCCTTTTTGACCTGTCTTGATAGAGTCTGATAGTATATATGTAGATGATTTTCGCCTTTCTTTATTTTTCTATATATTCCTTTCTTTTTTCCTATAAGATCTATTAGCTTATTAGTCATCCATTTTGGTTGGTTCTGCGTCGATCTAAATCTTCTTTTAGGGATATATTTATTTTGAGCATTGTGGAATGAAGCAATAACTGGTTATATGTAGGTGGCAAGTTTAACTCTGGCATATCCTGACTTAATTGCTTAACAATAGGGTCCACCCTTATGTCTCTTCTTAGCCCACCATAATCGGCTTTTCTGAAATCTGGGATAAGTGTTGTATTCTCTTTAGCATTCCCTGTCCATTGTATATTAAAATAAATAGATTTATGATCGCTATTTCCTAGGTGGTCACCAATCTCTACATCATTTATCATATGTTCATTGTTACTGAAAACTAAATCAAGAATATTAATACCTCTAGTCGGCGTATCTATGAATTGAAATAAAAAACTATCTTGTACTACCTCAATTGCACTTTTACCGACAGACATGGATTCATGTCGCTTGTTTTATGTAATGGTGAGCAATATAGTCATGCATACCTTGGTTTTTATATATGCTCAGCTTTATCATAGGGATTGTGATGTATTAATAGCGTGACAGGAAGCTAAAACGGCCGAATTAAGACCAATTAATTTCGAAGTGAGAACGAAAGAGTGTAGGCTACGTGAGAGTGCCATTAACCCTTGTCTAGCGGGGTGTTTTGGGCTCATTTGGGCATATTCAGGCCCTCCTGCATGATAAATCAAGCATCTGCATGAAAAAAAAATTGTTTAGCAAAAAACTAGGCACTAAAAGCTTCAAAATGAGACCAGAACGAGCTACGTAGCACTCGTGGTTCTCTTGCAGTGGTGCCACGAACATGGAAGTTTAGCATATATCGGTATATTTTTCCCAGCTATGCTCACTACTGGCTACACTGCCGGCCTCTCGAGAACACAGGGAACATGAGTTAATGGGCGGCGGTAAGCCCTGGGAGTCGGCTGTCTGGCCCGCTGCGCTCCCGGCCATTTGCACTCGATTTTAACCCTTTAAAAGCCTTAATAATGCTCCTAACTTGCTGCAAATTGGTGCACGACCCAAGTCGAGCGCCGCTCTTTAAGGGTTAAAATCTGTGCTACGAACAACTCGGCCATGTGTAACCACGTTTTTTGGGTCTCAGAAAAGTTGCCCGTAGCGGTGACAAAAGTTGCTTGGGTGGCAAATATTTGGGCATGTGTAACCGCCCCTTTAGCCGTCTATGAGTTAATAAGGTAGGCAATATGTCTATAATGAGGTATATAAGATTATTAACTTTAGACGATTTTATTCAGTTTTAAAAGGGCCTCCAGCAATGAACAGGCTTCGAATGATATCACTTAACCCTTTTTACTACCACAGATCCTTCTTAAACTGCACAAAATCGTCTAAGTATAGCTTGAATAAAATTAAAAAGACGTCGCCGGTAGAGAAAGAGTTTATAAGGTGTACAACATGTCTATAATAAGGTATATAAAATGTCATCTACAGGAATAGTTTATAATTCCCCCGCTAGATGGCACAAGTAGTAAGCTGTCAACCTTAAAGCAGACGAAAAAGCAGACGATATCAAATGGTAGTGAATAAGATCAAATTAATTACTCAACATTTGGACCACTTCATGAATACCCTAGGGGCCTAGGCTGATATAAGGTATATTATGAACCATAGCTCATCATAGACAAACGTGGCACTGATGATATGCTGAAATAAAGCCTCAAATAAGCTGTTACAACTCTACTGGCATCCAAAGACTCACTGACGCATGCACAGACGATTATTTAGGCTGACGCCATTTTGGAGACAGACACGTACAGTTGTCCATACGTTAGGTTGTTTTGTAGCTACTTCTAACCCGTTTGGCGCGTTTTAACTCCTTCTATCCATGACGTATTTTTAACTTCCATTCTGGCTAAAGTTAGACATTTGAGTCATAGAGGTAGATTATATACTAAGCAAATCGTCTAGTCGTAACCTGAAGATGATGAAAATTACGTAATAGTGGTGAAGGGGTTAATAGTTTATTCTGGCTAGCGACTATCATTATTATGCGATGTTCTGCTATCTAGGGAGATCTATAGGAATCAAATGGGTAAGCGGTATCTCTAACTCCCACAATATCTTCCTAATCTGCACACAATCGTCTAATGATAGCAAAATAAACTGTCACACTGCGGCATAATAATCAAGGGCTTATAGGTAGCGCCAGCGAACTTGATAGTAATTTTGACCCCTTAACCCCTTCTGTACCAGCGACGTCTGCTATAGTATATTCTAGCTATATTTAGACGATTGTGTGCAGCTTAGGAAGGATCTATGGTAGTTAATGTTATGCCCTGTTTTTCTACAGGATTAACTTGGGTAATGTGAGTTCTAACTGACTGGGTATATAAGGCTGCATGCACAAAACAAGGTATGAGGAATAGAGAACACAAAATAAACACACGGTAACAAGACACACGATTACGTTTATTGATATATACACTTCTGAATACTCGGGCAAGGCAAATGATAGAATTGAACAACACTAGCATAAGTGGATCTGGATGGAGCCTAGTCTCCCACTTCCAACGTTCAGGTATTAATCTTCTGATCACTGGCTTTAATTCACAAGTTTATATACTGGAGACCATCAATGTTACTTATAGATTCATATTCACTGTTGTTGTTCCCTAAGCTGCCTGGCCGAACAGCCCCGAGTCCCTGAGGAAGGCCATGGCCACGATCGGGCTTTCCCACAGAGCTGTCATTGAGTGTAGATTGTGTTGTTGGCATAAGTGGTTGTGTGAAATGCAGTCTTCCATGATGTGTTTAATGGTATGGGGTGCTGTGTTACATCCCAGGCAGGAGTCGACAACGGAGTCATCCAGTCTCTTCTGATAGCTCAGGAGAGCTGGATGGTGTCCGCATCTCAGCCTGGCCAGGTGGACTCTGTCCTCGCGAGGAAGGGAGGATTCGGAAGGATGGATTTCGGGAGGTCGTGCATGCAGCTGCGTGTTGTCTGTGAGTGAGTGGATGGATCGGTGAGAGATATGAGTATGGATGTGCTTCTGGAAGTTGATTTGGGGTGGGCAGGGAGGGAGAGAGGACAATAATTGTGTGTGATACCGTGTGCTGGGTGTTGTTTTGATATTTCTTGGTGTCTGTGGGTGTGTTGCCATGTAGTTTAGTGGGTAGTCTTGGTTCGTGGAGGCTGCTGCCATGAATTGAGTGCCTCTCATGTCCAGATGGTCTTTGACTTTGAGGATTTTGGTTTCTTGATGTAGGTGATCTATGGGTGCAGTAGCTGTGCAGCCTGTAATGATCTTCAGGGCTTTGTTTTGAATAGTCTGTAAAGTCTTATGATGTGTTTCAGCTAGGTTAGAAGCCCAGGCTGGGCTTGCGTATTCCATCACTGATCTTATGTATTGTTTATATACTGTGGTGGTAGTTTCTTTGTTGTGTCCAAATTTTGTGTGAGCAAGTGACCTGAGGGCGTTAAGTCTGGGTGTCAGTTTCTTTTTAATGTTTGTGGTGTGCTGTTTGAATGTCATATGAGTATCATATATGTTACTCCTAGGATTTTGGGTGTGTGTGTATGTGTTGGGGTGTGTTGTTTATGGTGAGTTGAGGGATGTATTCGTGTTCTCCTGTCCAACTTGTGAGCAGGGTTGCGGTGGATATGGCTGGGGCTAGATTAAGTCTGTTTGTAGTGCACCAGCCATGTAGTGTGTTGAGATAGGGTTGAAGGAGATCTGTTGCTCTTTTTGGGTCATGGTGTGTGCATGTGAGTGTTATGTCATCTGCATAGGAGGCTAAGTTTATTTGGGGCGTATTGGGTGTAGTTATATCGTGCATGTACAGATTGAAGAGTGCGGGCGATAGGACGGATCCTTGTGGGACTCCGTTTGGAAAGTTTCTGCTTTTAGATGACTGACCGGCAAAAGATACGTGTGCACATCTGCCTGCTAGGAAGTTGGCCAGCCACCTTTTTGTGTTGTGCATGTTTGTGTTGTAGATTTTGTTTGTTAGGTTGTGGCGGGGGATGGCATCGAAGGCTTTACTAATGTCGAGTGTGGCTAATAGTGATCTGTGTGGTGGTCTAGCTGAGTTGATGCCGTCGAAAGCTCTTTGTGTAAGGTCTGTGAGAAGAGTGTTTGTGGGGTGCAGTGGCCTAAAGCCATGTTGTGTTGGAGCTAGGGGTAGGTCAGTGTAATTAGTTGTAATACTAGGCGTTCCATGACTTTGGAGGGGGAGCAAAGGAGTGTGATGGGGCGGTGGGAGGAGGGTAGCGTGGGGTCTTTGTTGGGTTTGGGGAATGTGATGATGATACCATGCTTCCAAATGTCTGGTATTGTGTTGTGTGAATAGCTGTAGTTTGATATGTTAGTGAGTGCTTGTATGCCTTGTGGTCCCAGGTGTCTGAGGTGTATGTTGCTTATGTTGTCTAGGCCACAGGCGGTGAGTGCTTGAGATTGTTGATGATATGCTTTGTCTGGTGATTGGTGAAGGGTGTATAGTCAGGGTCTGTGGGGAATTGTCTCTTACGTCGGATGACACGTCGGTCGTCTTTGTGAGGTTTTAGGTGGCTGACATGTGAGAAGTGATTGATGAGGTGTTTGCTTGTTGTTTACATGAAGAAGTAGAGTCTGTTGTTGTGATTGCAGCATGTGATTGTGTTGTGTTGCTGTTGGAAAGTGTGATGCTGTTTAGTGTTTTGTAGAGTTTTTGGGGTTTGTTTTGTGATCAAGTGTTTGTAGGAAGTTATTCCAATTTAGTTTTTGTTGTTCTTGTATTTTGTTGTTAGTTTGGGTTGAGTGCTTGATTTTGTTGTGTGATGGCTTGTGTGTGGTGCTGGGGAGTGTTTCAGTATGTCGCGTTGTCTGATGAGGTTTTGAATTTCTGGTGTGAAGTTGGGGTTGTGTCTTTTTCTGTTACCTCTTGGAATGTGTTTCTTGTCAGCGTTTTGGATAGTTTTATTGAGTATGTGTACAGCATTGTTGATGTTAGTGATGGGTGTACTGTTTAGAGTTGTGAAGTGTTGTTCTGTCTCATTTGTGAATGCTTCCCAGTTAGCTCTTTTATAATTGGTGTATGTGTGTTTGTGGCTAGCTGGGGTGAGTCTGGTTTTGGTGGTGATAATGATCGGGATGTGGTCAGAGCCTAAGGTTCTGACCACCCTCCAGGATGTTGTGGGGGCGAGTTCTGGGGAACAAAAGGTGATGTCTGGAGATGATGGGTTATAGAGGGCTTGGTGAGGAATATGGGTATGTTGATGGATGTTGTTAAGGATGATGAGGTTATCGGTTTGGTTTTGTAGTACCAGCCCTATGTCTGTGTCGGGGTTGTCGACAAACCAGGCCGACGTCTTGGCGTTGAAGTCACCACCCAGGATGATGTGTGGGGTGTGTGTGTTAGATTTATTACTGGTAGCTCTGGTGCACAAGTAGTAGTTCATAGACTAGATTAGACACGCGTATTTTAGAGCACGGGAATTCTAGTAACCTCAGGGGGTACTGATCTAAGTTTTATATTCTTGTATCAGAAATACATAGAACGCAAATCAGTGGGCGAACATTCAGATATCACTAGGGTTTCACTTCTATGTAATAATATCTGGGTATATGGGTAATTACGAGAGTTAATATCGCCTGTTAATTAATGAACACTGATACGCTTAGCACTTCCTAATGGAATGGTTATATATGAATTATACTGGGGCAAAGATATAGCCACTTCATAGAAATATTAATAAGTGAATCTCTAAATAGCACTGTAACAATTTAGTACTGATAGAGTGAATCTTGGGTAGTATTTGATTGGTCTGGTCCTGGTTATCTTGCGTCCGTGATGTTGGGGGCTAACGACTGGTTCCGCGGCCGTCCAGGTGGTCCATATGTAGGAAGTTCTCAAGTACGTGGACAGATCCTTCTATCCAAATCTGCCACGGAGTCTGCCAGCTCTGGAACTCAATTCTCAGCAACCAACAATGATAGAGCTTGAGGTCGACTCTAGTGACCAACCTGGGTTGGTGTCTATCTTTCAACTGATTTTACTGGGGGCTGGAGCTGGGTTTATAGGCTCGGTTTTGGACCCTGTAGGCCATAGGGATCTCGAGTCTTATGGAATTATTTGAGCTCTCAATAGATACGGGGACTAGGTAAGGTGGTGATTACTGTTGTGGCACATGGCTATAGGGAGCCTTCATAATGTGATATAACTGAGCCTTAGTAAGAGGTACTATTTTGGCTATACTATAGGTTTGACTCCTGTAAGGAGATAAAGAAAACCTAATATTTAGTAGTGGCCCCGTAATCATTGACGAACATGCCTATTACATAAGGCATCCTCTTCAAACACTAATCCGCCGTAGTTTGAATCTACCGCGCAGAGCATTTAAAAACTGAGGAGCCTTCATCATGAGCGCACGCGACCTCACTCATGGCTTCAGTCATTATGAATTGGGTTCTCACTACGAAAAAACTTCGTAAAAAATAAAAACAAAAAGAAAATAAGAATAACTATCCAATAAGCTTTCCATCATATCGTGGATGTACTTGTGTGGATTTCTGACCAGACGCTGATTCAGGCGTCATTCCTCCTTCACTGACATATCAAGTAAACCAAAATCCTTAATACATCAACGAATGGGAAGGGGACGGTCGGGAGGGCCCCAGTCGTCAATGATTACGGGGCCACTACTAAATATTAGGTTTTCTTTATCTCCTTACAGGAGTCAAACCTATAATTTATTAACTCCATCATTGACGAACATGCCTGATATCTAAGACTGGAGGGGGACATTCGTAATCATATCATAACTCTAGAAAAGCAGATAATAAAAACAACCACATAGTATTCTTACTTTTGAAAAATGTATTTAATACGGCGTAGGCCGGAAATATACAAGAAAAAGGGGTTCAGGCAGGTGCGTGCTTCAAAGAAGCCTGCCCGACAAAAATGGGTAACCCTGAAGATTCTGAACACAGATCTGTAGTTACAAAAGGCACCCCACTCAACGAGTGGTGACAAAAATAATAAGTTATAAGTTTATATGTGCACATCATAAACCCCAAAATACATGTGGAGATCAATTGCAAATGAACTCCATTGAACTAATATTACATTGCTTTCGCAGCTAAAACTACTATAACAACACCGTTGTTTTGTACTAAACCTTGTACTAGCACAATTTCTCGCAGAGAAATTTTCATATCACATTTTAACCTTAAATTGTATCACAGCTCTCATACTCCGGCGGGGTCTAGGGTGTCCTATGTCAACTGACTGCCCCCCCCCCCCCCCCCCTTCCGTGAAAGTAAACATAAGTGACTGCAGGGCCACCTAGACCCTCTGCCTTAAAGCTATACATGGTAAGGAAGGTTTGTCTAGAGCAACTGACAAGTATCTAGAGAGAAACGTATGATTAGACGCCCACAACTGTGTGGACGCAATATCTTCAACTGAAAAGTTTTTCAGGAAACGTAAAGAGGCCGCCCACTTGCGTAAATCGTGGGCCCTACCCACAACGCCGGGATTACTCTCTTTAATGACTTCTACCAGAAGAGAGGCTAATCGCCGTTTAAGTAAGCGTTTACCCGTACTCGCTACCCATAAAGCACCTTGGGGGTTTTGAGGAGCTATTCTCAAATATTTGGTTAGAGCTTGCACTGGACATAAATTATGATGCACCTTTCCCCTTTTTAGCGCCGGCACCGTGAACTCAGAAAACACGTGTGCACTATGCTCATTCTTGGCTACAAACGCCGGGGAGGGTGCAATGGAAATTGAATCATTAAGTCTACCAAACCTAAGACAATTAGGTGTGTTGCTCATCGCCGCCAGCTCAGACACTCTGTTTCCGGTGGCCAAAGCCAAAAGGAAAACTGCCTTCTTTAAGATTAAAGCAAAGTCTGCAGTATTTTGATACAGACGAGAATGAAGTAAAGACAAAGCTTTGTCCAGAGACCAAGTAGGCATGAGCTGACGGGGAGGTGGGCGGAGTTTAAAACACGCTCTCATAAATCCTGTTTCCGCCGCCACCGGTATGGATAGACCTGTAAGGTCGAAAAAGGGCACTCTAATCGCAGTTAAGTGATTCTTCAAAGTTACCACAGATAAACGTTTCTGCTCAAACAGATAGTTCAAGTAATTAAAAACCAATGCCACTGAGGGTACAGTTTGTTCCGTTCTAACAATCCAAGAAGTAAAAGCTTTCCAATGTGATTGATATTGTCGCTTAGTAGACTGAGTATATTGATTGAGCAATTTATTGGTCACATCCCTACCGTATGGTGCTAGCCACTTGGCCTCCTGAATGTCCATAATGCAAAAGTCAGCGAGGTCGCTAGGTTGCCAATCGTGTCTAAGTGGAAGTACCCGACCGGGAGCGATACCGGGTCCGGGCACCACATTATTAATTGCTGGTACCACACCTGCGCCGGCCACAGGGGCGCGATTAGCGAGACTAAGCCTCGATAAACTCGTAGTTTGTTCACTACGTGGCACATTAGTGACGCATCTGGCGGCGGAAACAGATAGATGGAGCTCCATCTGTTCCAGTCTGTCACTAGGGCGTCTGGCCCCCCTGCCGGCGTTATCGCCCGGCGGGTGAGGTATAGAGGGAGCTTGTGAGTCTCGTCGGACGCAAAAAGATCCACTTGTGGATGGGAGAGCTCCGCAATCATTAGGTCGAAAATGGGTTGCTTGAGCTCCCATTCTACTGTCGTGCTCTGTCTCCGGGACAGAGCGTCTGCCCAGACGTTCGCTACGCCTGGGAGATAAGATGCGTGAAGATAAATATCTAGACTGCTGGCTAGAACAAAAATCTCTTCCGACACGAGTAGCAACTTCCTTGACCTCGTTGACCCTTGTTTCTGAATACAGTGAACTGCATTCAGATTGTCCATTCTGAAGGCCACCGACTTGCCCCGTAATGCCGGGCCGTGAGCCTGAAGGAAATACAAGGGGACTAGTAACTCTTTGACATTTATGTGAGAGATTTCTAAGTGGGACCAAAGCCCCTGACCCTGGTGCCCCTGATTTGACTGAAATCCCCACCCTATGGTGCCTGACGCATCCGTGTCTACCCATACCGTTGGAGGAGGAGAGGTCCATGACATGATTGAGTGCAATGTTTCCCTCTTCGCCCAGACCGCTAGTAAGGTGTGGATTAATTTTGGTATGGGCCATAATTTTCCCGCCGGTAAGAGTGGGAAATATTTGTTGCCTTCCAATATTAATCGTTTTACTTTCAACCGGCCCAACTTGACAGTTAGCTGAATCCAGTTGAGAGAGCCGACCAGAGACTCCCAGACTCTTCGTGTCGTAGTCAGACTGTGAAGAAACCTGAACAGTTTCCTGCGAAACCTGTTGCGATTGTCCACACTCTGACTCAGAGTGAGAGCGGCGGTGTCCCAGACCAGCCCTATCCACTGAATTACTCTTGAGGGAACAAGGTTTGACTTTACCAGATTTACCTTGAAGCCTAGAGTTTTGACATGATTTAAAATGATATTGACATGTTTTATGCATAATTGTTGTGTCTCTGCCACCACCAGCCAGTCGTCTAGATACCACAACACTCTGATTCCCTGTTTTAACAACGGCATCAGGGCTTGCCGGACTAGTTTCGTGAATAGTCGAGGTGCTAGGTTCAAGCCGAACGGCATCCTCTGAAAAACAAAATTTTGGTGCCTGATCCTCAAGGCCAGAAACCTTTGAAATCTTTTGTTGACCGACACGTGCCAATAGGCGTCTGTCAGGTCTAGGGAACACATCCAGCCTCCCGGCGGAAGTGTTAGCCTGATTTGATGAACTGTTAACATTCTGAAAGACTCGTTGTAAATGTGAAGATTCAGATAAGACAGGTCTACGACCGGCCTCATCTGAACACTGTCCCGTTTGGGAACCAAAAACAGTTTTGACGTGAATACAGGGTAATCTGGAGGGACCGGGATGATGACATTCTTGGCAATCATCTCCTGGACCAGCGACTCCACCTCTAATGAAACACAATTTGCCGTTGTCGGCTGACGTAAGCGAGGTCGCCGGAGCCACTGCCAAGTGATGCCTTTGCGTGCCACCATCCGTGCCCAGATTTTTAACGGCCATGCTTGGTGACACGTTCGGAACGACCCAGTTAGCAGACAAGGGTTCGCCGGCTGTACTTCCCTCGGTTCCTCCGGCCTTAAGATAGGCACTGGGAGTGAGAGAGACTTTAGTTTTTTGATGGTGGGTTTGGTGGTGTTGGACGCTTCGCCGGCTGGCTGGTGTGGGCCGAAGACTGGCCCTGCCCCGGCTTATACTGGCCGCGTCCTCTCTGTCCTGAAAACCCTCTCTGTCTATGCCTGTACTGACCCAGGGGGGATTGGGAGGACTTAGGCGGAAGAAAAGGCTTAGAACCCCCTGGCTGAGCTTTAGTAGGAGGCTTAGGTTTGGGGAAGTTAAATGCAGGTTTCTTAGCCTGTGCGGGACTGTGCTTCACGGCCTGTGCCATGTTAAACACTGTTCGCCATACATCAGGGGACATTAAAGAAGGAGTAAGTACTGGGGACATTACCACCTGGTTAGCAATGCGATCAGGCAGCTTGCGAACTAATGACATCCTAAGATCCTGTCGTGCTCGCACCGCCTCAAGTAAGGCTGTGCGTATGTCACCTAAGGATTGAATCGACGACTGAAGAATCAGACGCCGGGATAACTCAACTGATCTTCGAGCATCCGCGTCTGCGATGGCCTGAGTAGACCGGAGTAAAGACTTAGCCACCTGCTGAGAAACTATGTACTGTGAAAACAGGCGGAAAGCTTTTCCCCTTAGCCTAAATTCTCTGTCTAGGTGAGTAGGGGTAGGGGTAGTGAATGGGTCCTTTAGTTCACAAAGATTAATCTTAGGGGCAGCTAGAAAAGAAAATAAAGCTGACGGAACTCCGCCGGCAGAACCTACCGGCATGGAGAACCATGAATGTGTATCCTGAGGGATCTGGTGGGAAGATTTAGAAGTGAAAGTGGTTGCAAAGTTTTGAGCCTCTACCTCCCAATCCACCCAAGGTCCTGGTCCCAACTGTCCCACCTTCAACACTGGATTAGCTGTCTCGTCTGTGACGGTCTGTAAATCTAGTTCAGGAGTAAGAGCCGACAGAGCCTTAATATCATTAAACCCATCCAGCTTAGACCAGTCTGAAAAAAGTTTTGAAGCTGAGGCAGGGGGTAAAGCAGGCTTAGATGCATAAACAAAATAATCCTGATGATAATAACTAGGTATAGCCTTGATATTTACGTCCAAAACATTACCCAAGGCATCCAATGCCCTTAATTTCTTTGACTTATTTCCCTGGATAAACCACTCACGTGGTACCGGGAGTTCCCCTGACAAGGTAGGCTGGGCAAGCTCTGGCTTAGAGGGGTTCAAAAGAACCCATGACTCGTCTGGCCCATAAAGCAGGGGCATAGCTACCTTTCTAAGAGGCGCTTTGTCTAGAGGGGGTGGATTAACATCCGTGATGACCCTGACATTTGACGTAGTGAATGCCGCCGTAGCTGGCTTAGAGCTCCCTGCCGGTGACAGAGTAGGAGGGTTAGGAATCTTAGATAAATCGATTGACGTTATCAGAGGCCGTACCGCAGAACTTGTCAAGGGAGCCCCCAAGTCCATTGTGGGGTTTTCTCGTTGTTGACTAAAGAATTTAGATAGAGCATGAGTAAGTAACCCATCAATTTCTTGTGCTGTAACAAACTGGTTAGATGCAGAACTTTCAGGTGAAGCAGTATTATCATGGGCGGCATCCAGGCCTGAGCCTGACCCTTGTCCTTCCCTATCTGAAATTATTGACACTTCATCTTGTTCCTCCCGATCCTCCTGAGAAGACCCCGCCGAGGCAGGGGCACCTTGTTTCCAAGATAAGTCAGGGATAGAGGATGGGGTCGCCGCGTCCCTGTGGACATCGGCTACTGTGTGACTCGTATGAGTCGGACGTGGATGGTCAGACCCTGGTTGAGCAAACCGCCAAACACCGAGGCTCTGGCCTACGCTCTCTTGAGAGTCTGAAACATTCTCAATTATTGAATTTCCTGAACTTTCCATTTCTAGGGTTAAAATATCAATAGGTAAATCTTGTTTAGGGACAGGCGCTTCACTATACTCTGAGGCTGTAACAGAAACATTTTCAGGTGTAGAGGTACGACGAGATGCACTAGACTTAGGAGAATGTCGAGAGGACTTCCTATGGGAATCCTTTTTGGAGGATTTGTGGCTACGGTGTGACCGCGAACTAGACCTAGATTTGGAAGAATCACCACCATGACCACTGGTGGAAGCTTCCGTCTTACTCTTCTTACTCGCCGGGGAAGAGGCACGACTTGAAGACTGCTGTCTGAGAGGTGACCTTGACCTCGATCTCGCCTGCGACGAGGAGGTGGCTGCCGGGGGAGTAGGCTCTCTCGGGCGTTTAGACGTATCCACAGACGATACAGAACCCTGGCTAGTCTCTGTCGGCTTAAAACCCGTTACTCTAGAGGTACGTTTAGGGGGAGGGTGCTCTGACAGCAACTTATCCCAAAGTGGGACGTTGTCACATTGAAGTGACTTATGTGCGACAATGGTAGTGTAGGCCGACATTTGTTGTCTGACCTCTCTCAACGCTACCGCCGCGGTCTTGTCATTGTCACACAGGACTTTATTGGCTAATTGGGAGCAAAAGGAACAATTAAGTGTAACCCAGAGACCCCTTGAACGGTCTAGACATTTAACACACCTTATGCAAAGGGTATGCGCAAAAATCGGGATACCCGCGCAAGTAGGGGTAATGCACAGGGCAAAAACTGGGGCCACAGTAGCCATGACAGAGACTGGTGTGAGGAAACTACCGCCGGGTCTGTATTGGTCCGCCGGAGCTCAGCTCTGGAAAAATAAAGAAAAATTTCCAGGAATTAATGCTCATAAGGTTAACCCAAGTGTTCGCATACAAGTGTTAATAACCCGCGGTAACGGGATGCAAAGACACAGCTAACACATCTCGCTACGCGGCGGGGTGTAAAGAGGCTAAACAAATCTTTTTAGCTAAAGAACATGAAGAATACCCTCTGATATAATGGTCCAGCATGGCACTTATAGTCTGTAGGAGGTGGTGACTGTCTCAAGATTCAATTTTGTAACAAAGCCCCCCTCATAAAGACGCCGGCCCTTGAAATATTTTAGTAGAATAGCCCAGGGCAGGAATATACGAGATCTGATTTTTTAACGAATTGTCCCAAAAGATCGTCGTAAAAATAGAAGGCGGCGATACTGAATGTATCACCAAATTAAGGTTAATCGAAATTGAATTTGTTATAAATTCCTTAGTTCCTCCACTTAGGAGCACCCGCCGGGTGTGGGCATCGATTTGGTTAAACCTCATTGAACCTTCAATTGCCGTAAGAGTAAAGGCAGCGATACACAGAGTATCACTAAAATGGATTGGTTAACTATATGAGACCTAAGTCGTTTATCCCACCCTGCTCAGGTGCACCCGCCGGGTGAGAAGTCTAAAAGTTAACCCCACAAGTTCCTGACCCCACTTCTTTGTAAAAGATCGCCGGGGAGGAACGCCTAAACAACAGCTAGGTTTCCCATGTGGTTGTCGTAAACCAGGTAGAAAAAACCTATAAAAACGAATGTTCGCAAGAACGTCGTTTTTTATATATATATATATATAAGGATGGTACGGTACAGCCATCCCGCCGGGAATTAAAGGAGGCCTGAAACCAGGCACCCACAGAGACGCAGTCCTGGAGAGCCACAGACACCTCCCCACGCCGGGGAACCAGCCAGAGTTAAAAACCACGTGTGGCCCAACACTGCTCATCGGTCAGGATTTTTCATGGTGAAACCGAGAAAAAACCCGCCGGAAGGCAAGCCCCACCCTGAACAGACACCATCTGAACAATACGACACGAGGAGAGTCACGCACGACTAACCAAGGTCACAACATAATCCGTGGAATTAGCCAATACACAACTAAACCAGGAAACAATTATAGTCCGAGGAATTAGCCAATACACAACTAAAACCCGGATACACATGACACAGTAGGGCATATTTATAAAATAAATAATAACACTAGACATGTGGCAAAGCTACGAGCGGCTGGCTAGGCCTAGGTAGACGGCATGAAAATAGTTGAAATATAAACACACTGGAATATCACAACAGGAACCACCGCCAACACACCACCGTAGCGACAACTTCCCACCCCGGGAAGCCTGACAAGGACCCAGAAAAAACTTCACTAAGTGAAGAAAAATACGCTGGGAACGTCAGAAAAACACAGCTTACCTCATCAGAAGGATAAAAGGCAGCAATAATTAACGCGTAATGAAAGCCGCCTGCATCACAAACTAACACAACTGTGAAAAGTTCACGTGTCCACAACAGGACCACGAGGGTACATCCGAAATAGATGCCCCATACACACGACCCAAAATACACTGCACTGCGGGCAACCAGCCCAGGACACTCCTGCTACGCCTATCCTAACCTTACTCGATACATCCTAGAGTAAACAAATGAGAAAAAACTCACTAGGGACGCAACGAATGCGGAACCAGCGGAGCGTGGAAGGTACGTCCGGGCAGGCTGAGCGCAGAGCAGAGAAGGAGGAATGACGCCTGAATCAGCGTCTGGTCAGAAATCCACACAAGTACATCCACGATATGATGGAAAGCTTATTGGATAGTTATTCTTATTTTCTTTTTGTTTTTATTTTTTACGAAGTTTTTTCGTAGTGAGAACCCAATTCATAATGACTGAAGCCATGAGTGAGGTCGCGTGCGCTCATGATGAAGGCTCCTCAGTTTTTAAATGCTCTGCGCGGTAGATTCAAACTACGGCGGATTAGTGTTTGAAGAGGATGCCTTATGTAATAGGCATGTTCGTCAATGATGGAGGGGCCACTAATAAATTGGAAGTATTGAGGGGAGGGAGACTGGATCTACTTTGCGAGGAGGACTGGGACAGCTGTGATAGGAGCGTCTCTCTTATTTTGCTCAGTCTTCATTCTATGGTATAGCTGAGGTGCTAATTTGATTATCCGAGTATGCAAGAAAGGTGAATGGGTTATTGTGGGTTAATAGAGGTTAGTAAAGGGGTTAGTCATGCATGGTTAGTTCATTGATAGGAAGAATTCCTGTGCTACCTGGCAATGACCCGGAAGTCAAAACAGGGGTCAGGTATACCTCCGCAGGGGTGGGGGTCTCCCTCCTCGGGTGGGTAAAAAGGGGTAGTTGCGCGCCCTCTCTCTGTGATGGTCGTCCGGCGGCTGTGGCTAGGGGCTTGCCATATCACAAGTGTTTGTAATATAGGTTTGACTCCTGTAAGGAGATAAAGAAAACCTAATATTTAGTAGTGGCCCCGTAATCATTGACGAACATGCCTATTACATAAGGCATCCTCTTCAAACACTAATCCGCCGTAGTTTGAATCTACCGCGCAGAGCATTTAAAAACTGAGGAGCCTTCATCATGAGCGCACGCGACCTCACTCATGGCTTCAGTCATTATGAATTGGGTTCTCACTACGAAAAACTTCGTAAAAAATAAAAACAAAAAGAAAATAAGAATAACTATCTAATAAGCTTTCCATCATATCGTGGATGTACTTGTGTGGATTTCTGACCAGACGCTGATTCAGGCGTCATTCCTCCTTCACTGACATATCAAGTAAACCAAAATCCTTAATACATCAACGAATGGGAAGGGGACGGTCGGGAGGGCCCCAGTCGTCAATGATTACGGGGCCACTACTAAATATTAGGTTTTCTTTATCTCCTTACAGGAGTCAAACCTATAATTTATTAGTGGCCCCTCCATCATTGACGAACATGCCTGATTTCTAAGACTGGAGGGGGACATTCGTAATCATATCATAACTCTATAAAAGCAGATAATAAAAAACAACCACATAGTATTCTTACTTTTGAAAAATATATTTAAATGTGGCGTAGGCCAAAAATATACAAGAAAAAGGGGTTCAGGCAGGTGTGTGCTTCAAAGAAGCCTGTCTGACAAAAAATGGGTAACCCTGAAGATTCTGAACACAGATCTGCAGGTACAAAGGCACCCCACTCAACGAGTGGTGACAAAAATAACAAGTTATAAGTTTATATGTGCACATAATAAACCCCAAAATAATCGTGGAGGTAAATTGCAAAGGATCTCCACTATTTTAATATTAGATTGCTTTCGCAGCTAAAACTACTATAACAACACCGTTGTTTTGTACTAACATTGTACTAGCACAATTTCTCGCTGAGAAATTTTCATATCACATTAACCTTAAATTGTATCACAGCTCTTATACTCCGGCGGGGTCTAGGGTGTCCTATGTCAGCTGACTGCACCCCCCCCCCCCCCCTTCTCGTGAAAATACACAAAAGTGACTGCAGGGCCACCTAGACCCTCTGCCTTAAAGCTATACATGGTAAGGAAGGCTTGTCTAGAGCAACTGACAAGTATCTAGACAAAAACGTATGATTAGACGCCCACAACTGAGTGGACGCGATATCTTCTACTGAAATTTTTTTCAGGAAACGTAAAGAAGCTGCCCATTTGCGCAAATCGTGGGCCCCACCCACAACGCCGGGATTACTCTCTTTAATGACTTCGACCAGAAGAGAGGCTAATCGTCGTTTAAGTAAGCGTTTACCCGTACTTGCTACCCATAAAGCACCTTGGGGGTTAAGAGGAGCTACTCTCAAATATTTGGTTAGAGCTTGCACTGGACATAGATTATGATGCACCCTACCCCTTTTTAACGCCGGCACCGTGAACTCAGAAAACACGTGTGCACTGTGCTCATTCTTGGCTACAAAACCTGGGGAAGGTGCAATGTAAATACATTCATTAAGTCTGCCAAACCTAAGGCAATTAGGTGTGTTGCTCATCGCCGCCAGCTCAGACACTCTGTTCCCGGTGGCCAAAGCCATAAGGAAAACCGCCTTTTTTAAGAGTAATGCAAAGTCTGCAGTATTATGGTACAGACGAGAGTGAAGCAAAGACAAGGCTTTGTCGAGAGACCAAGTAGGCATGAGTTGACGGGGAGGTGGGCGAAGTTTAAAACAAGCTCTCATAAAACCTGTTTCCTCCGCCACCGGTATGGAGAGACCTGTCAGGTCTAAAAAGGGCACTCTAATCGCAGTTAAGTGATTTTTTAATGTTACCACAGATAAATGTTTCTGCTCAAACAGATAATTTAAATAATTGAAAACTAAAGCCACTGACGGCACATTCTGTTCCGTTCTGATGATCCAGGAAGTAAAAGCTTGCCAATGTGAGTGATACTGTCGTTTCGTAGACTGAGTATATTGATTGATTAATTTATTGGTCACATCTCTACCGTATGGTGCTAGCCACTTGGCCTCCTGAATGTCCATAATGCAAAAGTCAGCGAGGTCGCTAGGTTGCCAATCGTGTCTAAGTGGAAATACTGTACCCGACCGGGAGCGACACCGGGTCCGGGCACCACGTTTTCAATTGCTGGTACCACAACTGCGCCGGCCACAGGGGCGCGATTAGCGAGACTAAGCCTCGATAATCTCGTAGTTTGTTCACTACGTGGCACATTAGTGACGCATCTGGCGGCGGAAACAGATAGATGGAGCTCCATCTGTTCCAGTCTGTCACTAGGGCGTCTGGCCCCCCTGCCGGCGTTTTCGCCCGGCGGGTGAGGTATAGAGGGAGTTTGTGAGTCTCCTCGGACGCAAAAAGATCCACTTGTGGATGGGAGAGCTCTGCAATCATTAGGTTGAAAATGGGTTGCTTGAGCTCCCATTCTACTGTCGTGCTCTGTCTCCGGGACAGAGCGTCTGCCCAGACGTTCGCTACGCCTGGGAGATAAGATGCGTGAATGTAAATGTCTAGTCTGTTGGCGAGAGTAAAAATCTCTTCCGACACGTTTAGCAACCTCCTTGACCTCGTTGATCCTTGTTTCTGAATACAGTGAACTGCATTCAGATTGTCCATCCTGAAGGCCACCGACTTGCCCTGTAACGCCGGCCCGTGAGCCTGAAGGAAATACAAGGGGACTAGTAATTCTTTGACATTGATGTGAGAGATTTCTAAGTGGGACCAAAGCCCCTGACCCTGGTGCCCCTGATTTGACTGAAATCCCCACCCTATTGTGCCTGACGCATCCGTGTCTACCCATACCGTTGGTGGAGGAGAGGTCCATGACATTATTGAATGCAACGTTTCCCTCTTTGCCCAGACCGCTAGCAAGGTGTGGATTAATTTCGGGATGGGCCATAATTTTTCCGCCGGTAAGAGCGGGAAATATTTGTTGCCTTCCAATATTAATCGTTTTACTTTCAACCGGCCCAACTTGACAGTTAGTTGAATCCAGTTGAGAGAGCCTACCAGAGACTCCCAGACCCTCCGCGTCGTAGTCAGACTGTGAAGAAACATGAACAGTTTCCTGCGAAACCTGTTGCGATTGTCCACACTCTGACTCAGAGTGAGAGCGGCCGTGTCCCAGACCAGCCCTATCCACTGAATTACTCGTGAGGGAACAAGGTTTGACTTTACCAGATTTACCTTGAAGCCTAGAGTTTTGACATGATTTAAAATAATATTGACATGTTTTATGCATAAGTGTTGTGTCTCTGCCACTACCAGCCAGTCGTCTAGATACCACAACACTCTGATCCCCTGTTTTAACAATGGTATCAGGGCTTGCCGGACTAATTTCGTGAATAATCGAGGTGCTAGGTTCAAGCCGAACGGCATCCTTTGAAAAACAAAATTTTGGTGCCTGATCCGTAAGGCCAAAAACCTTTGAAATCTTTTGTTGACCGAGACGTGCCAATAGGCGTCTGTCAGGTCTAGTGAACACATCCAACCTCCCGGCAGAAGTGTTAGCCTGATTTGGTGTACTGTTAACATTCTGAAAGATTCGTTGTGAATGTGAAGGTTCAGATAAGACAGGTCTACGACCGGCCTCATCTGAACACTGTCCCTTTTGGGAACCAAAAATAGTTTGGACGTGAATACAGGGTAATTTGGGGGGACCGGGATGATGACATTCTTGGCAATCATTTCCTGGACCAGTGACTCCACCTCTAAAGAAACAAAATTCGCCGTTGTCGGCTGACGTAAGCGAGGTCGCCGGAGCCACTGCCAAGTGATGCCCTTGCGTGCCACCATCCGTGCCCAAGTGTTTAACCCTTAAAAAGAGGCTCACCACATAAGTCGTATTTAATAAAGCTGGACTATGTGGCGGCGCTCGACATAGGTCGAGTGGCAATTTCAGCACGTAATGTTGCTGAGAGAGAGAGACAAGTGGTGGCAGGAGACTAGCGAGCGTATGACTGCTCCAGACCACCGCGGCGAACCTACTGACACGAATCTCAGCTCCCTCCTCCCTCTCTCACTCGCTATATACGGAATTGTATCGGGAAAGTGGCTAATTACATGCTTTTTGCACTCGTGTTGCACGGTTATTGCAAGAAAACTAGCCATCATAAAAGGATCGTTATGGTGTCATTCGAAAGCTCTGTTTATGCCCTTTCAGGGATAGATACTTGTTTTACGTTCTGGGTCTTATTTAGGCATGAAAATGATCACGTAAACAGCCCTATTTTGGCTAAAAACACCCCGCTGGGCGGTACATATAAATAAACCTCATAGGCCGCTAAAGAAGGGTTAAAGGCCATGCTTGGTGACACGTTCGGAACAACCCAGTTAGCAGACAAGGGTTCGCCGGCTGTACTACCCTCGGGTCCTCCGGCCTTAAGGTTGGCACCGGGAGTGAGAGAGACTTTAGTTTTTTGATGGTGGGGTTGGTGGTGCTGGACGCTTTGCCGGCTGGCTGGTGTTGGCCGAAGACTGGCCCTGACCTGGCTTATGCTGGCCGCGTCCTCTCTGACCTGAAAACCGACTTTGTCTATGCCTGTACTGACCTTGGGGGGAGTGGGAGGACTTAGGCAGAAGAAAGGGTTTAGATCCCCCTGGCTGAGCTTTAGCAGTTGGCCTAGGTTTGGGGAAGTTAAATGCAGGTTTCTTAGCTGGAGTGGGACTGTGCTTAACGGCCTGTGCTATATTGAACACCGTTCGCCACACTTCAGGGGACATTAAAGAGGGAGTAAGCACTGGTGACATGATCACCTGATTCGCAATGCGATCAGGTAGCTTGCGAACTAAAGACATTCTGAGATCTTGTCTTGCTCGTACCGCCTCAAGCAAGGCGGTGCGTATGTCACCCAAGGATTGGATTGACGACTAGAGGAGCAGTCGCCGGGATAATTCAACCGATCTTCTGGCATCCGCGTCTGCGATTGCCTGAGTGGACCGTAGTAAAGACTTAGCCACCTGTTGAGACACTATGTACTGAGAGAACAGGCGAAAAGCTTTCCCCCTTAGCCTAAATTCTCTGTCTAGGTGAGTAGGGGTAGGGGTAGTGAAGGGGTCTTTTAGCTCACAAAGATTAATCTTAGGGGCAGCTAGGAAAGAAAACAAGGCTGCTGGGACTCCGCCGGCAGAACCTACCGGCATGGAGAACCAAGAATGAGTGTCCTGAGGGATCTGGTGGGAAGATTTAGAAGTGAATGTGGTTGCAAAGTTTTGAGCCTCTATCTCCCAATCTACCCAAGGTCCTGGCCCCAACTGCCCCACCTTCAAAACTGGATTAGCTGCTTCGTCTGTGACGGTCTGTAAATCAAGTTCAGGAGTAAGAGCTGACAGAGTCTTAATATCATTAAACCCATCCAGCTTAGACCAGTCTGAAAAAAGTTTTGAAGCTGAGGCAGGGGGTAAAGCTGGTTTAGTAGCATACACAAAATAGTCTTGGTGATAATAACTAGGTATAGCCTTGATGTTTACGTCTAGTACATTCCCCAAAATATCCAAGGCCCTCAATTTCTTTGATTTATTGCCCTGGATGACCCACTCACGCGGTACCGGGAGTTCCCCTGACAAGGTAGGTTGGGCGAGCTCTGGGTTAGTGGGGGTCAAAAGGACCCATGACTCGTCTGGTCCATAAAGCAAGGGCATAGCTACCTTTCTGAGAGGCGCCTTGTCTAGAGGGGGTGGATTGACGTCCGTGATGACCCTGACATTTGAAGTTGTCAATGCCGCCGTAGCAGGCTTAGTAACCCCTGATGGTGACAGAGTGGGAGGGTTAGGGATCTTAGATAAAGCAATCGAAGTCATCAGAGGCCGTACCGTAGAACTTGTCGTGGGAGCCCCCAAGTCCATAGTGGGGGTTTCCTGTTGTTGGCCAAAAAATTTAGATAAAGCATCAGTAAGTAGCCCATTAATTTCTTGCGCAGTAACAAATTGGTTAGATGATGAACTTACAGGTGAATCATTACTATCCTGCGCGGCGTCTAAGCCTGAGCCTGACTCTTGCCCTTCCATCTCCGAAATTATAGAAACCTCGTCTTTTTCCTCCTGATCCTCCTGAGAAGACCCCGCCGAAGCTGGGGTACTTTGTTGCCAAGATAAGTCAGGAATAGAGGATGGGATCGCCGCGTCCCTGTGGACATCAGCTACTGTGTGACTCGTTTGAGTCGGACGTGGGTGGTCAGACCCTGGCTGAGCAAACCGCCAAACACCGAGGCCCTGGCCTACACTCTCTTGGGAGTCTGAAACATTCTCAATTATTGAACCACCTGAACTTTCCAATTCCAGGGTTAGAATATTACTAGGTAAATCCTCTTTAGGGACCGGCACCGCACTGGACCCTTGAGGCCTAACACAAACTTTGCCTGAGGTAGAGGTACTATGAGAGGCACTAGAAGCTGGTGAATGTAGGGAGGACTGTCTCTTATGGGAATCCTTTTTGGAGGATTTATGGCTACGGTGTGACCGAGAACTACTCTTAGATTTGGAGGAATCCTCGCCGTGACCACTGGTGGAACTTTCCGTCCTACTCTTCTTACTCGCTGGTGAAGAGGCAAGACTAGAAGACTGGCGTCTGAGAGGTGACCGAGACCGAGATCTCTCCCGAGACGATGAGGCGGACGCCGGGGGTGTAGGCTCTCTTGGACGTTTTGGTGTAGTAGCCGAAGATACAGAACCCTGACCAGTCTCCGCCGGCTTATAACTCGTGACTCTAGAGGAACGTTTAGGGTGGGGAGGGTGTTCAAACAGCAATCGATCCCAAAGAGGGACGTTGTCACATTGAAGTTATTTATGCGCAACAATCGTAGTGTAAGCTGCCATCTGCTGCCGTACTTCTCTTAAAGCTACTGCCGCGGTCTTATCATTATCGCAAAGGACCTTGATAGCTAATTGGGAGCAAAAAGAACAATTACGCATAACCCAGAGACCCCTTGAACGGTCTAGACATTTAACACACCTTATGCAACGGGTATGCGCAAAAATAGGGATACCGGAACAATCAGGGGTAGTGCATAAAGCAAAGACTGGGGCTGAGGTAGCCATGACAGAGACTGGTGGGGAAACTACCGCCGGGTCTGTATTGGTCCGCCGGAGCCCAGCTCTGGAAAAAAAGAAAATTTCCAGGAATTAATGCTCATAAGGTTAACCCAACATGTTCGCACACAAGTGTTAATAACCCACCGGATAACGAGATGTAATGACACAATGATCACAGCTCGTTACGCGGCGGGGTTCAGAATATCTAAACAAATCTTTTGAAGAAAGTGAAGAATACCCTCTGACATAATATAACTGTCCAGCATGGCGATTATAGTCTTTCTGGTGGTGACTGTCTTAAGATTCAATTTTTGGAACAAAAACAACCCCCCATAAAGACGCCGGCCCTTGAAATATTTTAGTAGAATAACACAGGGCGGGCTGACACGAGATCTGATTCCTAACGAATTGTCACAAAAAGATCGCCGTAAGGTTGAAGGCGGCGATACCTAATTGTATCACTAAATTAAGTGGTTAACTCTAAATTGAATTGTAAATTCCTTATTTCCTCCACCTAGGAGCACCCCCGGGTGTGAAAAACGATGTTAACCCTAATTGAACCTTCAATCGCCGTAAGTATAAAGGCGGCGATACATATAGTATCACTTAAAATGGAATGGTTAATGAACTAATTGACTTAGTTGTTCATCCCACCCTACCAAGGTACACCCGCCGGGTGAGATGTCAAAAAGTTAACCCCATAAGTTCCTGTCCCCACTTCTTTGTAAAAGATCGCCGGGGAGGAAAGCCCTTAACACAGCTAGGTTTTTCATGTGGTTTTTTGTAAAACCTGGTAGAAAAACTACATAACGTATGTTCGTATGAACAGCGTTTTATAGATGGGTACGGTCATTCCGCCGGGAATCAAAGGGTGCCTGAAACCAGGTACCAACAGAGACGCAGTCCTGGAGAGCCACAGACACCTCATCGCCGGGAATACAAGCCTGTGTGAAAACCACGTGTGGCCCAACACGGCTTTCGGCCAGGTTTTTTTCATGGTGAAACCGAGGAAAAAACCCGCCGGAAGGAAACCCACCCCGAACAGACACCATCTGATCGTACAACGGACATGAAGGAAGCCACGCACGACTAACCTAAGTCCACACAATAATCCGTGGAATTAGCCAATACACAACTAAACCAGGAACAAACATAGTCCGAGGAATTGGCCAATACACAACTAAAACCCGGATACACATGACACAGTAGGGCATATTTATAAATAATAAACAATAACACTTGTACATGTGGCAAAAGCTACGCGTGGCTGGCTAGGCCTAAGTAGACGGCATAATAAATGTTGAAATATACACAAAACACTGGAAATATCACAACAGGAACCACCGCCAACACACCACTGTAGCAAATACTTCCGGCAAAGGGAAGACTGACTCGGGACCCAGAAAAAACTTCACTAAGTGAAGAAAAATACGCTGGGAACGTCAGTAAGCAAAGCTTACCTCATCAGACAGATAAAAGGCAGCAATAACTAACGCGTAATGAAAGCCGCCTGCAACACAAGCTAACTAACTGTGAAAAAGTTCACATGTCCACAACAGGACCACGAGGGAACATGCGAAATAGATGCCCCAAACACACGACCCAAAATACACTGCGCTGCGGGCAACCAGCCCAGGACACTCCTGCTACGCATATCCTAACCTTACTCGATACATCCCGGAGTAAACAAATGGGAAAAAACTCACTAGGGACGCAACAAATGCGGAATCAGCGGAGCGTGGGGAGACACGTCCGGGCAGGCTGAACGCAGAGCAGAGAAGGAGGAATGACGCCTGAATCAGCGTCTGGTCAGAAATCCACACAAGTACATCCACGATATGATGGAAAGCTTATTAGATAGTTATTCTTATTTTCTTTTTGTTTTTATTTTTACGAAGTTTTTTCGTAGTGAGAACCCAATTCATAATGACTGAAGCCATGAGTGAGGTCGCGTGCGCTCATGATGAAGGCTCCTCAGTTTTTAAATGCTCTGCGCGGTAGATTCAAACTACGGCGGATTAGTGTTTGAAGAGGATGCCTTATGTAATAGGCATGTTCGTCAATGATGGAGGGGCCACTAATAAATTAACCCTCTGTTTATGAGACAGATGTGGGTGTTCGTAATACCAAAACCGAAGGTGCCTTGACTAGCTGGTTTAATCGGTTGGGTTGTTCATTGCATGGTTTGCTGGATGTGGTGGAGACTGGGTTGCTAACTCTGCCACATTTATCTGGAAGTATGGCAATAGAAGTTAGTCACTGGCGAGGCGGCTAGCCTCGCACTGACGAACATTGGGTACAGGGTTGTGAGAGAATAGATGGCATGCAAAGGGTTAGTAAAGTTCTAATGTTGTTCCGTCCTACTAAGGGAAGGTAGGCTGGATAGGAGTATATATATAAAAGGTTGGAGAACGTTATCAACGGAAAAATCAAGGATCTTCAGGAGGTATGATGGAGAGGCTAGGTCGGAAAAGAGTCGAGGAGCGTGGGGGGTTAATGAGAGGGAGAGAGTTCAGGGGGCTACGTGGAAGTTTGGCCCTAAGGTCTCCGGCGTAGGGGTGGCATTAGACTACAGTTGATATTGGAGTTTGGGGGGTTAATGACAGTGAAAGTATGTTAGCCGAATGCTACCGGGGGATGAGCAAATACGGGGTGGTATATGAGTCTGGAAAGGATAGAATCATGTGGACTGTGGGGAAAAGGGAGGTTAACTGTAGGTGTGTGCTTGACTGTGGATAAAAGTAGAGAAAAACATGGTGTATTATTACTCGTCAATACGAGGGGTTATGGACACTATTATTTGACACGATTTCTTGCTGATCTAGTTGTCCCTGGGAACTGCGTTTTCTATGAAATATAGACCAAAGAAAAGCGGCAGTTCGTAGGGGTACTTCGTTATTGTTTCGTGGTACTATGATAGACAATGGTAACAAAAGGTTATCTATACAATCTCTGGTTGGGGTAAGAATTAGAGTTACTGCATGGTGGCTAACATCTTCAGTCATTATCTCTGTCTAGGTCTTACAGGAATAATGGTTATATATACAATGGTGTACCCGTGGGTATCATAGTTTCTTATCAATTATGACATGGGGGTTAACATATTACTTCTCGGATGGAGGAACATACATAGATTTATGGGGGCGGTTGGTCTTCAGAAACTTAGTCTGGCAAGACAAGGTATTTTAGGGGGTTAACATATTACTTCTCGGATGGAAGAACATACATAGATTCATGGGGGCGGTTGGTCTTCAGAAACTTAGTCTGGCAAGACAGGGGTTAACATATTACTTCTCGGATGGAAGAACATACATAGATTTATGGGGGCGGTTGGTCTTCAGAAACTTAGCCTGGCAAGACAAGGTATTTTAAGGGGGTGAACATATTACTTCTCGGATGGAAGAACATACATAGATTTATGGGGCGATTGGTCTTCAGAAACTTAGTCAGGCAAGACAAGGTATTTTAGGGTATGTTGATATTGACATCCTAACTTAGGGACAGGGCATGGGTGTATTAACTTTAAGGTGTATTTATGTTCATCATCATGTAGGTAGAGGTGTAGGACACGAGGGGTAGTGTATACGCGAGGTGGGGGAAAGGGTTGTGAATTGTAAAGGGGTTGGTTTGAGGCTAGGTGCCGCACTCCTCGTGACCTAGGATGGATACTAGTTCTCATAAGGCACTATCTCTCACCAGGCACATCTTGCTCCAGAACGTGGTTCAGTCTCCTGGGGATGTTCGCACAGCCATATTTGAAGCTGTACGGGTACGTCAGGATCTGAGAGTGTAACTGGTAAAGAAGCTGCCTGTAGAGATAAAGTTGAAGACTTGTATTATCTGATGTTTTCACAAGAACTCTTGCCTCCACAGGTGCCTGGCACACACTAAATTGTTTGTTGGACTCTAGCCAAGCCACTGCTTCGAAGCCGAAGAGTGAGCCGGCCTTCAAGGCAAAGTTTGCTAGGAGTCCGTTTTTCGTGGCCAGTTTCAGTCACCGCAGTCTACCAAGACGCATCCCAACCCCGGACGCAGTGGCACAACTTGAGGCCACGATCAGTCTATGGGTAGAGGGAGATGGTTTAGGAGACAGTCTAAGAGTAAGTTAGTCTAAGAGTAAGTCAGGTAGAAATAATTGCAAAGCCTCTCGTCGTCCTACCAGTCATCAAGAGTCACATTCCTCCCAACCAAAAAACTGAAACACCACGAAGCTCTCTCACTTCCAGGGCCTCGAAATGGCGTGTTGGAAACGAGAGCGTAGCTCTGCCGGACACAGTCAGTCTAGAGACTGGCGACTTTCGGGTATGTTATCGGGCACGGCCCCGGCACACATGGGCAAGGACAGTGGTCCGCAAGAACCTCTCGTGGAGATGGTCCCGGCGACCTCGCTTACATATCCCCCACGAATTAACTTGTGTTTCTTCAGGGGTGGGATCAGTCATCCGGGAGATAGCAAACGAGTAGATCATTGTCCCAGTGTCATTCAATCAGCCCGTGTTCTATCTAACTATTGCCCGACGCCGGGATCCCCGAAGGGGTGGCCACGAACGAACCGCCTCCATGCACCTCTGTCCCCAGTCAGTCGACGCCCCTCCCCCCAACCAGCACCGCCTTCGTTCATATACTTCCTCACTCCATCCTTCCACCTCTCCTTCGGTCTACCTCTCCCTCTCTGTCCCTCCACCTCGCTCTCGTACACCCTCTTAGTCATTTTCTCGCTTTCCATACGTTCCATATGGCCGAACCATCTCAAGTTGTTCCTTTTCACACTTTCCAGCACATCTGCCTGCACACCACACCTCCTTCTTACTTCTTCATTAGTCTGTCTATCCCTCCATGTAACTCCGCACGCACTTCTTAAGTAATTAATTTCCACTGCTCTCACTCTTGGTCTGAGTCTCTCAACCAACGTCCATGCTTCACTTCCGTAAGTCAGTGTCAGGATTACCACACTGTCATGCAAGGACTTCTTCACTTCCATACTGACCGCCCTATTTCTTGTTACTGCTTTCAGCGTTCCTACAACCCTCTTCCCCTGTTGTACCCTCTCCCGCACTTCTTCATCCATAGTCCCATCTTTACTCAACACACTGCCCAGATACTTAAAAGAGCTGACGATTTCCATAGCCTGACCGGTCAGCTTCACCTCACACTCTGTGACTTCACCTCTTTCGAAGACCATAACCTTACTCTTCCCCGCATTTACCTTCAAATTCCGTTTTTCGCACACTGTTCCAAACTCATTTACCAGACCCTGCAACTCCCATTCATTATCACTCATCAGAACTGTATCATCCGCAAACAGCAGTATAGGTAGCTTCCACTCATTTCCCTCCCTTTTCAGCGATACACCAACATCCACTGCTCTTGATAGTATTTCTTTCATGACTCCATCCATATATACAGTAAACAACCACGGGGACATCACACACTCCTGTTTCAAACCAACATTCAGGTCAAAGAACTCGCTCTGCTCACTCTCCACACGTACTGCCGCCTTTGCACCCTCATACATGCTCTTCACTGCTTTCAGCAACTTGCCATCTACTCCGTATATTCTAAGTACTTTCCACAAACCTTCTCTATCCACTCTGTCATAGGCCTTCTCCAAGTCCATAAAGGCAACATACACCTTTTGTTTCTTCTCCAGATATTTCTCCACAACACAATTCAGGGTCAAATCTGATCTACACATCCTCTTCCCTCCCTAAAACCTCCCTGCTTGTCGCCTATCCATTTCTCCGTTCTCACTCTCACAATCACTACCCTACTGTATACTTTCCCTACTATGCTTAGAAGACATATTCCTCGGTGGTTACCACACACTCCTCTTTCCCCTTTGCCCTTATATAGGGGGACTATTATGCCAGTCTTCCAGTCATCAGGTGCACTCCCCTTCTCCCATGCTAGTTTGCACATTTTCCATACCCATTCGATCACTATCTCACCACCATACCTCAACATTTCCCCACACACTCCATCTGTTCCTGGTGCTTTCCCCAACTTCACTCTTTTCATGGCTTCCCACACTTCTGACCTCCTGATCCCCACCTCCTCCTCCACTACTTCTCTTCTTCTCCCTCCCATACCATATCCAACTATGTTTGCTGGCTCTTCATTCCTTACATTTAGCAACTCATTGAAGTACTCCCTCCATCTTTCGACTCTCTCAAGCTTCTTGGCTAGCATTCTCCCATTCATTTCCCGAATATTCTTGGTTCCCAAAAAGGGACAGCATTCAGATGAGGCTGGTCATTGACCTGTCTGCTCTGAATCGCTATATTCACAATCAGTCATTCAGGATGCCGACGGTGAATCGGATCAGGCTGCCACTGCCGCCGCAAGGTGGATGTGTTCCATAGATCTGACAGATGCCTACTGGCATGTCCCTATAAACAGACGGTTTCAAAAGTACCTGGCTTTGCGCCAAGGGAATCAGACATTTGTTTTTTCAAAGAATGTCCTTTGGTCTAAATCTTGCACCTCGTATTTTCACTAACCTAGTCCGACAGGCTCTGCTCCCATTGCTGCAACGGGGGGATCATGGCGTTATGGTCCCTCGACGACTGGCTAATAGTAACAGTTTTCAAAATTGCATGCCTTCAACCTGTGCAACAGGTAATTTCTCATAACGGTTCCGTTAGGTCGTCTACGGGTGAAAAGGCTCATTTTGGAGGGGAACGAGTGTTTGCCGTTGTTGCCGACGGAGACACTATAGCGAATCCCGAACTTAATCCACAACCTGCTGGCGGCATGTGCGAAGCCAGAAGTGTTACACTCCTCCGCCGACGGTCTGGATCGACACAGACACGTCAGGTACCCTGGGATGGGGGTATCAGTCGAACCTGGGCCATCAAGGTCAGGGTCTATGGTCCAGGTACAAAGACCTTCACATAAATACCAGAGTTATTAGTCCCCCTGTTTTTCTTAAAGGAGCTCAGCTCAATTTAGCGGGAAAGTCCTTAGCTTTCAGGATGGACAATCAGACTGTAGTAATGTGCAGTCATAAGCAAAGGTCAGCAAGATCTCGAGTGTTTCGAAGGTTGTCGGAAAAGATAGCTTTCAGGATGGACAATCAGACTGTAGTAATGTGCAGTCATAAGCAAAGGTCAGCAAGATCTCGAGTGTTTCGAAGGTTGTTGGAAAAGATTTTTCTGCTAGCTGCGGGGCTAGAGAGTTATCTTCATGCATCATATCTTCCCGACATGGCAAATGTCTGGGCTGACGCTCTGTCTCGGAAGACAGAACACCCTAGTAGAATGTTCTCTAAAGCAAAAAAAATTTCAAAAGATGATTGCCGAGACATACTGTACCTTGTACAAGTGGACTTGTTTGTGTCGGAGTCAACCCACAAGTTGCGTCAGTTCCTCACACGCTGGAGTAAGACTCCGGCGGGAGGACCGGATGCTTTTCTGGTGGCCTGGAACGAATGGAGCTCCATTTACCTGTTTCCGCCTCCAGCCGTATCCTTAACCCTTCATACCCAATGACGGTCGCCCCTACCCGGGCGATATGGCCGAAAAACGTCTAGGCCTAGGCTACTGTATTTATGTTTATTTTCACTGCTAGAACTTTCCCACTCATTTATAATCGTAGTGCGGTTTTCAATCTGTATTTTGGCATTGAGTAGAGCTCTGTAAGTCAACTGGTTCAGTTGTGATGACGATTTCAGTGGAGCCAATATTGCAGAGATGTTGCCAATATGGGGGCTTTTTAGACACTAATTTCGTCATGACGTCAGAACAATAACATTGAGGAGTCTTCTTCTTGTTTTCGGAGGTGCGGTGACGAACGCTTGGGTTTGTTGACATACGTCGTACGCACGGCATTCGGACCAAGCTTAATTAGGCTATTAAGCTCATGCCTTAGATAAGGCATACCGGGTATTTGCCCTTCTTTCGTGCTGTCCTTACCTAAGGCAGACCGGGTAGGAAGGGTTAATGTGCAGAGTAGTTCACAAACTGCGCGATTATCGGGGCATGGTCTCGATGATTGCGCCGCTGTGGCCGGCCCAAGTGCTTGGAACCTGTTACACCATTATTAAGCAAAATGTGGCATTGTTCATATGCAGTAAGAGCTGCCGTGCACTTCCTTGATTGACAGGGCTAGGGCGTGCCCTTGTTACAGGGACTTAACTGGACGTTTGAAGATTTTAAGCCTTTTCAAGTCACCAATTTGTCGATCATTAAACACTTCACCCCATTCAGGTATCAATTCTTTAGGGGCGAGCGATCGCAATCCTGCAATTTTGCAGGTTTGCGAACTCTCGCCCCCAAATCTTCGACCGGGACATTTAATCGTGGCCACCCAATTTATACATACATACTGTACATACATAAAATTTTAAGACTGAGTGTTCCACACATACGTGCAGTTTCAGTCTCTTGTCCTGATGGCGGCATTCCAGGCAACCCTAGTAAGGGCTGCTTCATTTGTCAAGTTCTTGGATTTGAGATCGGCACGTATAGTCTGATCCCAGGTCTTCCTCGGTCCACCCCTTGGTGCAGCTCCCTCCACAAGACCTGCATTTTTTCAGCCAATTTTGTTCATCCATTCTCTCCACATGTCCATACCATCCCAGTCTACTTGTACGCATCACCTCGCTAAAACTCTTTATAGCTAAACGTCTCCTCAGCTCAACATTTGTTATTCTATCCTGTAGCCTGGCCCCACACATCCATCTCACCTTTCTCATCTCATTACGTTCCATTCTGTTGACATCCTCTACTTTAACGGCCCATGTTTCTGAGGCATACGTCATTGCACTTCTAACACATGAGGCATACACCTTTCCCTTCAGGGGGAGAGGCATTCTTTTCATGGTCAGGATTGGAAGCAGTTCTCTGAACTTCCCCAGCCACACCTAATTCTAGCAACAGTGGCAGCCTCGGCCTCACCACCGGCAGAGATGGTATCTCCAAGGTAACAAAACCCAATTTGGGATCAAGGCATCTGACAACAGATAAATAGATGGTATACTTATTATAGCTTGTGAGCGTACTGTATATGTACACAGATGCATGGAGGTGATGCATTCATGGCCATCCCTCTCATGGACCAAGGCGTCTTGTGATAAGATAGATTGTACATTCCCTACATCATTGGTGAGAATATTGGGAGTGAGAAATTTTGGTAAAAAGAGACTGTCTTTATTAAAAGTATTATGCATTGTACAAAGTGATTATATTCAATATTTAAGCTTGTCATAATCACACCCAAAATTGCTCCAGAGAAGACTTCATTCAGGAAAACAAACAAAAATCATAAACAGTACAACAGAAACATTATATAGTGTATAATATACTGTACAGTATATATAATCTGCATTTAACACCATACGGTTGTACTGTAATACTGTACTGTACAGTACTGTACCTGTAAAGCATAGTATGGTATGGTGCGATTAATTTTCTTGGGAAACAGATTAACTAGCTCATGTAGTGATGTACACCCTGTGTGGTGGTTTTGTATTAATTTAATTCAAAATTTCATTTTATTAAAGTGTTATTTCCACATAGCGATGTTGATAAATTCTTTTGCCTTTATATTGTGCCGTTCACGTTTTATTTGTTTTTTATTTTGCAAGTTTTACATTATGATGTATATACTCAGGCACATATACCCATAGCTGGGGGTGAATTGATAATTATATTATAATGACACTGAATCGATCAAATACCGTACTTTAAAACCAGGTAATAAAGCTGAAAGTACTAATTTAGTCTGCAAACACAAATATGATAAATCTTTTATATATAAGTCAAGCTAGTTGCATAAATTTTTTTTTTTTTAGAAAAGTCCAATATTCTATAATGTTATGCCTGTCCCCAAAATGCCCAAATACTGTACAGTATAAGTTACTGAAATGGACAAGACAAGGCATCATCGCACAGACACCTGTATCAGAGCCTGGGAACCCCAATAATTGTATGTATGTAGCCTATACGCTATACTCAGGGTAGTGTATTCATGTTTCAATAGTTTATTCCTAATTTTAAGCCACAAAATTTAATGTAAAGTCAAAATTAAAGTAGCAGTGGTCGAGGTCTTTTCTTTAGTACCAGGTATGTTTTTAATCTGATAGCGTCTCCGAACCTGGTATCGGGTACATGCTCTCGTGTAAAAACAACTTATTTCTTTACCATAATAAGAACCTTCCACTTGATAATTAATCCCACCAGAAAATTTTCATAAACTTAAAAAAGATATCTATAATTCAAATGGATAAAAGCTACTGCATCTCTTTGCCTTCAATGCCAATGGCAGAAATGACTTTAGTAAGAGAGAGTGTCTGATGCGAGAGCTTAAAGATGGAAGTGTGGATGTGTGTGGGGTGGGTGAGACGCACCTGTTGGGTTCTGGAGTGTGGGATGGTGAGAGTGAGCATGATTTGTGGGGTGGGGAGGGATGGGTTGTCTGGTCTGGATTGGATGCAGGATATAAACGTAAGAAAAAGGAAGGGGCAGCAGTAATTTTGTCAGAAAGGTTGAAGAAGTGTGTGAAACACTATGGATGCGTGGACTCAAGAATTGTATGGTGCGAGTGCAAGATCGGGATAGATAGGTATACTTTTATGTGTGTCTATGCACCAGTCAACCAAGAAACTGGGAAAGGTGTGGAAGAAAATAGAAAATTTTGGAATAAAGTCAATAAATGTATAAGAGAAAGGCAAGAGTGTACACAGGTAATATTAGTGGGTGACATGAATGGTAGAGTTGGAAACGAGGAGATAGAAGGTATAGTGGGTAAATGGGGTGTGGAGGGTAGGAATATGAATGGTGACTTCCTTTTAGAAGTACAGTATGTGCGGAGAGAGAAATGTTTCTGGCTAACACATTTTTTGAACATCGTCACATACATAGATATACATGGCACAGAGGTGAAGGTGAGCAGGAACAGAAATCTCTGATTGACTACGCCATGATGGACTCCGGACTAAAAGGAAGAATTTTGGAATCAAAAGCTGTACGAGGTATGCTAACGGGATCAAACCACTATACAGTGCTGACAAAAGTGAGGATAAGGAAGGAGTGGCAATATGAGAGGAAAGAGAGAAAACTGACAGTACAGTAGAGAGAATAAATGTGAGAAAATTAAATGAAGAATGTAATGCAACAAAATACAAGGACATCCTGAAAGAGACTATAAAGGACATGGATGTTATGATAGATCTGGGAAATACTGTAGACTAAGTATGGAAAGGTACAAGAGACTCCATGATTAAAGCAGCTGAGAAAGTATGTGGGAAGAAAACATTTAAAATGTGGAAGACGAAAGGTAACGCATGGTTTAGCAAAGAGATAGAAGAAATGGTGAAAAAGAAGAAAGAGTTGAGGAAGAGTATGCTGCAAAAGAATATACCTAGAGAAACTAGACGCGAGGAAACAAGAATATAAATATTTGAAACAGAGTGAAGAGGACGATACAAGACGCTAAAAGGAAGGCAGAAGAGGAATATGGGAAATAGATTAGTGAACAGTTTCTGAATGAAAAGAAAGCATACTACAAAGCTGTTAAAGAAGCCAGAGGGAAGAAGACTGAGAGTGTCTCAGGTGGTAGGATGAGGGACATGAATGGGCAGGTGGTGGAGGGTGATGTTGTGGTGAAAGTATGGAAAGATCATTTTAGTAGCTTATGTAAAGAGTAGGGGGAAGACAAAAATCTCATCCATGGGAATGGTGAGAGGTAGAATAAACAGGGTAGTTGAAAGCCAGATAAGCAGAGAAGTAAAAGAAGCAATCAATAGACTTGCATGGGCAAAGCTTCTGGAGTAGATAACATCCCAGGTGGAATGCTGAGATATGGAGGAGAGGAAGCTGTTGACATAATGCATAGGTTATGTAAATTAGCATGGGTAAAGGAAAGTGTACCAGAGGACTGGAGGAAAGCAGTGATAGTACCCTTGTACAAAGTTAGTTAGTTATGTAGAGCAGATTAACCAGACCACTGAGCTCCATACGGAACTCTCATAGGTCTGGCCCGAAGGATTGGATCAGATTACTGAAAGGAACTTAAGGCGACGCAAAAAACGGACGATAGGGGGGAAGGAAAATGACGGAGAATCGGATAAAAGGTCAGTGAATGATTTAGTACCAAAACAAACCGTACGCAGACGGGCAGTATCTGGGCAGTCAAAGACGTGGCGAACAGTTAGAGGGGAATGACAGGAGGAGCAGGTAGGGGGCGGAGTGCGGGGAGTGGACATCAAATAACCGTGAGTCAGCCGGGAATGGCCTATCCTAAGTCTAGTTAGTAAAACTTCCTCACACCTGTGAGACCTGGAAGACGAGGGCCAAGGACGGACAGAAGGTTTGATTGCACGGAGTTTATTATTGCAGGGTAGAGCATCCCAACGAGATTGCCACGTGCAAAGAATAGAAGGCTTGAGTAAGGACAGCCAATCACCTAACGGAAAGTGGGGCTGGCGAGGGATCATTAAAATAGCATTCTTAGCCGCAGCATCGGCGTCTTCATTGCCAAGGACACCGATGTGAGCAGAAATCCAACATAACTGGACCTGGAATCCACGTAGGCTCATCTCGTGGAGAGCGTGTTTTATGGCTAAAACTATTACGTGGGAGGACGAATAAGCACGGAGCGCTTCGAGGGCACTACGAGAGTCATTGTAAATTATAAAGGGCTGTTGAGGGGTGTCACGTATAATGTCAATAGCAGATTGGAGAGCTAAAAGTTCAGCAGTAAAGATAGAGGCTTGGGGCGGGAGAGAAAACTGAAGGAGCTTAGTAGAGGACACAGCAGCGAGGCCCACCCCAGAGTCAGTCTTAGACCCGTCAGTGAAGATGGCAAAATGGGGGCCTTTACGACGTATGTGTTCGAGTGCGTGTTGGCAGTGATGGCTAGGGACAAAAGGATATCTCTTAGAGAGGAAGGAGAGGTGAGTGCAAACATTGGGGAGAGAGATAACCCATGGGGGGGAAGGGGAGACAACAGGCGGCGAAACAGCAATGTGAAAGTCAAGAGAGTTGAGGAGAATTGTAGCACGAATCGGAAAGGAGGGGGAAGATGGACACGGATCGGGAATGAAGATATCACTGAAAAGGGAATTAGTGGGAGAGTCACTATGTTTAATTTTTAATGCACGGCGCATAGTAACTAAATCGCGATGGAGGGAGAGCGGGGGCTCGCCACTCTCAGCTAAGACGGAGGTATTTGGGGAGGAACGGAAAGCTCCAGTACAGAGACGCATACCCTGCGTATGAACAGGGTCCAACATCTTCAAAACGGAAGCAGAGGCAGACCCATAAATGGGGCAGCCGTAGTCGAGGATGGAAAGAACCACCGCCTTGTAGAGCATCAACATAGTGGTACGTCTGGCACCCCAAGTGGTATGGGATAGTTTTCTGAGGAGGTTGAGAGCACGAAGGCCTTTACCTTTAGTATACTGAACATGGTCTCTCCAGTTGAGATGTTGGTCAAAGATTACGCCTAAGAATTTAACACTGGGATAGAAAGAAATCTGAGAGGGTCCCATTCGAAGCGATATTGACTGGCCACGGAGCCAGCGTTTGTCTCGATAGAAGACTATTGCCTTAGTTTTCTCAGCCGAAAACTGAAAGCCAACTGAAGATGCCCAGGCGATCACCCGTTGGATGGAGATGTTGAGTATACGTTGAGCATGTCTGAGGGTACGGGCAGTGCAATAGATGGTAAAATCATCAACGTACAGGCTGCCATGGACTTCCGGCAGCAATTGTTGAATGACTTTATTTATGGCCGCGGCAAAAAGTTTGCTGCTGAGAACGCTGCCCTGGGGAACACCATTGACGAGTGGAAAGACATTAGAAAGAATTCCCTCCACTCGAGTCTGGAATGTTCGATCAGAAAGAAAGTTGGAAATAAAAAAAGGTAGATGGCCACGGGCACCACTATAATGAAGTAGTTGCAGGATGGGACGCCGCCATGTGGTATCATATGCCTTCTGGATGTCAAAGAAAACGCCGACGGTGATGGACTTACTTTCAAAGCCACGCTTGATATGAGATTCTAATAACGTAAGCGAGTCCAGAGTAGATCGATCTTTCTGAGAGCCAAATTGGGTCGGAGTGAAAATAGTGTTTTGACGGAGGAACCAAGTGAGTCTAGTATTGACCAATTTCTCCATTAATTTACAAAGACAACTGGTGAGGGATATTGGTCTATAACTCAAGGGCAAGCTCGGGTCTTTTCCAGGTTTTGCAATTGGGACGACAATAGCATGTTTCCATGAGGTAGGAAATTGATGACGGATCCACACCTGATTATAAAATTGCAAGAGGTAGAATTTAGCAAGGGGAGCTAAGTTAGTGAGTAAGGCAAAACTTATGTTATCTTGGCCAGGAGCGGAGTTAGGACAATTGGAGAGTGCATGTTCAAATTCATCCATAGTAAAGCATGCATTATAATCAAAGGTGTCTGGTGAAGAGAAGTTGAGGGGGATCGACTCCATTTCAAGTTTATGGTGGCGGAAATTATCGTCTAACCTCTCATTACTGCTGACATGGGCAAGATGTTGACCCAAGAGGTTCGATATCTCAAGGGGATCGTGAACAGTACGGCCACCGTGTACCAAAGCATGGCGCGGAGGGGCAATGTGAAGGCTGTTAATATTCCTGAATTTATGCCAAACGCATGATATCGGGGTAGACGGGGAAATGGTGGAGACATAAGTTTTCCAGGATTCGGATCTACTACAGATGACTTCTCGACGGAATTTAGCTGATAGTCGATTGTAGTGAGGTTTGATGGCACATATATCCATCAATAACGAGATGGAATGGCATAGAAGATCATCACGTAAAGGTAAGCGTGAACATAAAGAATTGTAACGTTTATTGAGACTATCGAGGCGGCGGCCTAATTCATGTTTACTTTTAGCAAGAGTGGATAAGGTGCTGTCCCACCAGGGGACTCGACGACGTAGGGGGGAAGAAGTCGTCTGGGGTATAGACTTAGTAGCTGCATTAGTAAAAAAATTAACGAGGAATGAATGCGTTTCATCAGGATCCCTTAAGGGATTAAAAGGTGGGATTTGTCTGGTGTGGAGGACATATGCGTCCCAGTCAGCTTTGTGGAAGTTATAGCGAGGGAGCGAAGGACATGGACGGAATTGCAAGTAAGACAGGATGACAGGAAAGTGATCGCTTGAGAACGTATCAACACAGACCCGCCACTCGAACTTATCAACAATTGCTGTGGAGCACAGGGTGACATCAACAGAGGAATAAGTATGATGGGAAGCAGAAAAGTAAGTGTGTGAGTCAGCCTCATTAAGGCAGCAAAGGTCACGGTTCAGAAGCAAATGTTCAATCTGCGAACCGGCTGTATCAGGATTGGAGGAAGTAGGGTCCCATATAGGGCTATGGGCATTAAAGTCACCCAACAGTAAGATGGGAGAGGGTAGTGTAGAAAAAAACTGAGAAAGCAAGGAAAGGTCATAATTGTAAGCAGGTTGGTTATAGATATTGCAAATGGTAACAGAGTCACCATCGGGGATATGAAGAGTAAGGATAGAGTGCTGTAGGAAACTTGTACGAATGGGAAACAAGTCAAAAGTTACTCGATGATGGACATAAATTGCTGTGCCATATTCTCCATCAGGGGATAGAGAACAGCATGCAAGGTGGTAGTTGGTGATGGATTTATCATAATTTCCAATGTGTTGTAAACAAATACACATTGGATTATAGACACGGAGTAAACGCTGGATCTCACCTAGATGGACTCTAGATGAGAGACCATTACAATTCCATTATAGTATATAGGGATTGAACAGGTTAAGTGAGAGACGTCAGGTTACGTAAATTAACAGCACTGTTCGGCTGTTGGAGATGAAGAGGAACGGGTCTGGGGGGAGGGTCATGAGAAGGCAGGGAGTTTCGACGTGGACGGTGGGGGGACACATTAGAGGACAGGTCATGGAGGATAGTAGCTATCTTGGAGTGTGAAAGATCTGAACGTGACTTTAAGTGAAAAGCGCATAAGCACGAAGAGTTATGAGAGGCGGTGTTATCAGGGGTTGGTAAACGTCGGTCACGGAGAAAGGAGCGTATCAACGCAGCAACAGTGGATTTAGTGCGGGTAGGCGTCCGGCGATACTCACGCAGAAAGCAGTCATGACAGCCGCAGTGGGGTGCATGGGAGCCCGAGGCGGTAACATTGATAGTTGCGCGAGGTCGAGGACGAGTAGGCAGGGGGGACGCAGGCGTAGAGGGGGTGTGGAGTGAGGGAGGCTGGGACGGAGAACCCATATCAGAGCGGAAGATGCGAGAGCGAGGAGGGACACGTTGAGGTTTGGGAGGCATAGGTCGGGCTGTGAGGGTCTTACGTTTTATGGAGGGAGATTGACGATCTGAGGAGGGAGAATGTAGAGCATCAGATCGGCGTTTACTGGTGGAGGGGGTAGAATCCATGACATCGTCAACATCGGTAGAGGGAGCCGGGGCAAGAGGCAAGGATTGAATATCAGTTACTGGTGAAGGGGACGTGGATGCTTTTGGGGTGGAGGCTTCATGAACAGAGGGAGGGGTATTCAGTGCATGAAATCGGTTGGAGAGGGGAACAGTGGCTGGACTAGAAAGGGGTGAATCCAACACAGCATCACTGTCCTCACGTCGTCGACTACCGGGAGAAACGTCAGTTGTAGGTGCACGAAGTCTAGCACTGTAAGTCATATCTCTAGAGGGATCTTTAACATCTCTTACTCTCAGTTCTTGCTTAGCTTCTCTGACAGACATGCCTGACCGACTAATGAGAAGCTTTAACTCAGCATTGTATATGTAGAACACACATTGCTTTGAGCGAGCATGGTGTTCAAGGCCACAGTTAACACACTTTGGAGTGCCACAATTCCAACGGGTAGCATGTTTGATGGAGCTACAGAAGGCACACACCCGAACCTTCTTACACCTACCAGCTGAGTGACCAAAGGTGGAACAGTTTGTACATTGTAACGGTTTGGGGACATAAGGTCGTACTTCACGCCTTTGTCCTTCGATCCTGACGTCTCGTGGGAGGGAACGTCCACTAAACTTAATGCGAGCTATGCGGAGAGGATGAGAAGGAGTTGATTTGTTTGGGATACTATACAAATCAACGTCGTGCACATTTGGATAACGCAAGTGCAACGACGACAGGAGGGTCGACTTATCAGGAAGTCCGTCATGGTCATAAGTTGAGGGTAGAACAACAGTACCGAGGATGTAATTGAGGTCGTTATGTTTCGTGACAGTAACAGGGATATCGTCCAAGGTAGTAAGAGATAGGTATGTCTCAGATTGGGCACGAGTAGTGGTTTCCACAATCCAATCATTATTACCAGTCTCACGGAACGATAAGTCCGAAGTTGCATGCGCCGAGAGGAGAAGGTTCTCTAACTTAGCCCCCGAGATGTAGTAAGCCGGTCGTATGACGAGGAAACGCGGCCAGTCATCATCGCCAAAAATTGAATCGAAGTGCCGGAGGGTGGCATTGGGGACAAACTGACGCCGAGGTTTCCGCCGATGTTGGGGGCCGGAATGAGGCATGTGAGGCTCCAGAGTTGCAACGAGTGAGGTGGAAGTAGTGGCTGAACTAACAATCGGCTGAAATGGTGGAGAAACAGTGTCGATGGGAGGTGAAGGGTCACCAACACTGGTGTCACTCTGCAGGTGGTCAGTGGAAACTGTAAGTCGGTTAACGGGTAGTGCTGAGGAGCAGGGCGTGTCAAGAGAACCCGGCACGCCAAGGTCTATGGTTTGAACAGGAGACTCAACACAAGGAGGGTCTCTCTTATCTTGGGAGAGGGGAGGGACATTTAAATCATGAGCGGCAGGTGTAGTTGGGCTCTGTGGAGAGTCGATATGAACAGGGGCCATTGTAGGGTCCACAGATGGAGGATGGGAATCCTTAGTTGTAGAAGCAGGTAATTTAGTATCAGAGCGTGAGAGAGAATCAGACTCGGAACAACTCGGAGGGGAGGTGTCCAAGGTGGTAGACTCAGAGGGCAGAGGAAGGTCAGATGGAGAGTCCAGGGGAATGCAAAGGTCAAGTACCGGGGGTGCCAAAGCTGGATCCAGGGGAGGAGGTTTGCATGGCTGATCCATGATGACCCTAGTTGTTTTTACTATTCTATTTTCATTTTATCGGAAATCAAAAAAGAAAGAAAAACATAACCGAGGGGAAAAAAAGAAATAAAAATAAAAATAGAAACAAAACAATAAATAAAGAACATACCAGAAGGGCCAACAGAGAACCCTCCGTCGTGAGTCAGGGAGCCCCAGCCTCTATACCGGTGGCGCAAACAGGGGCAGGTCTCCAGGGGGCTCATCCTCATACCCTACCCCCCTAGACTAGGGGGGATAGCACCAAAACGCACAGAAAGGCCAAGCTTAGGCAAAACCGCTATACTGGGACCGAGGGCAAAGTTAATTGCAATCATCCCCAATCTGTGCGTAATGGAGGGCAGCCGGACAGAAGCCAGGAAACCCGCCAGGAAACCCACCAGGAAGGGAAAACGGACCCCTGGAACCGAGACCGGTCCCCACTGATGGGCGACCCCAGGGGCATCAATGCGGGCAACCACGTCGCCGCTCCCGGGACCAGCCCCCTCGGGCGGTGAGCTAGACCGCCACGCCCCCTGTAAACGGAGAGGAGCCAGTACTCCAGACTCAGCGAGGGAAGGCTCTCGAGCCTAGCCGGCACAATTTAGTTAAAAGAGGGAGGAAATCTTCCGCAAAATTAAAACAAAAATGGGAACATGAAAAACGTCGTCACCGGGAGGTTCCGCTTACCCCAATGACGACGGGGGGGCACTTTGTCCACGACGCCGATTGAATCCCTGCCCTAAAGAGAGTGACACCAACGACCCCGTTTCAAGCCCAGCCACCACGACAAGGTGGCTCCCCATTGGCGGGGACCCTTGTACAAAGGGAAGGGTAGTAAAGAAGAGTGTAAGAGTTATAGGGGAATTAGCTTGCTTAGCATACCTGGAAAGGTATACGCAAGAGTAGTAACAGAGAGACTGCAGAATATAACGGATGACAAAATAGGCGAGGAACAGGGAGGTTTCAGAAAGGGTTTCAGAAAGGGCAGGGTCTGCGTTGACCAGATAGCCTCGATGCGTTTGTTAGTAGAGGAGTATCTGGCCAAGAACAGAAAACTATGCAGCATTCATGGATTTAGAAAACAACTATGACAAAGTAGACTGGGAAGGTCTGTGGGATGGTGTGGGAGGAAAGTTGCTAATGGCAGTAAAATCTGTTTATAGGAATGCAATGGCAAATGTGAAGGTCGGGGATAAGTTCAGTGAAAGTTTTAAGGTCAATGTAGGAGTAGGACAGGGATGTGTCATGTCAGCTTGGATGTTCAATATACTGTATACATGGATGGAGTGATTAGAGAATGTAGGGCGGGATCAATGGGTGTAGGAGCTAGACTGGAATCAGAGGGAAGAGCGTGGACGATTTTAACATGCCTATATGCGGACGATGCAGTCCTGTTGGCGGAAAATGTAGAAGAACTTCAGAAAGTGGTCACAGATTTTGACAGGGTATCCAAAAAGAGAAAGTTAAAGGTCAATGTAGGGAAATGTAAGGTATTGGTGTTTGAGAGAAGAATGCATGAAACCATAGATTTTAAGGCAAAATATAGAATTAAGAAAGAACATGAGCAAAGTTGTAAAATCAAAATTAAAAATGAAGTACTGGAAGAGGTTGAAAGCTTCAAGTATTTGGGAGCTGTACTATGCAAATATGGTAAAATGGAGAGCGAGATAAAAGAGAGATAAATGCAAGGGAGAAAGCTGATTGGAGAACTTGATAGTATTCTCAAAAGAAGAATGGTTAGTCAGGAAGTTAAAAAGTCACTGAAAAACAGTGTGCTGCTCCCAACACTCTCGTATGGAAGTGAGACATGGACAGCAAGTGACGAGGACCTCTCCAAACTGAGAGCTGTGGAGATGAGCTTTTTCAGAATAGCAGCTGGTGTGAATAGGCTAGATGGGCCAAGTTGTTGTTGTTCCCTAAGCTGCCTGGCCGAACAGCCCCGAGTCCCTAAGGAAGGCCATGGCCACAGTCGGGCTTTCCCACAGAGCTCTCAAGGAGTGTAAATTGTGTTGTTGGCGTAAGTGGTTGTGTGAAATGCAGTCTTCTATGATGTGTTTAATAGTATGGGGTGCTGTGTTACAACCTGGACAGGAGTCGACGACAGAGTCATCCAGTCTCTTCTGATAGCTCAGAAGGGCTGGATGGTGTCCGCATCTCAGCCTGGCCAGGTGGACTCTGTCCTTGCGAGGAAGTGAGGATTCAGAAAGATGGATTTCGGGAGGTCGTGCCTGCAGCTGCGTGTTGTCTATGAGTGAGTGGATGGAACGGCGAGAGATATGAGTATGGATGTGCTTCTGGAAGCTGGTTTGGGGTGGGCAGGGAGGGAGAGAACATAGTATTTGTGTGTGATAGCGTGTGCTGGGTGTTGTTTTAATATTTCTTGGTGTCTATGGATGTGTTGCCATGTAGTATAGTGGGTGGTGTTGGTTAGTGGAGGCTGCTGCCAGGAATTGAGTGCCTCTCATGTCCAGATGGTCTTTGACTTTGAGGACTTTGGTTTCTTGATGTAGGTGATCTGTAGGACTGTAGGTGATCTGTAGGTGAAGTAGCTGTGCAGCCTGTGATAATTTTTAGGGCTATATTTTGAATAGTCTGTAAGGTCTTATGATGTGTTTCAGCTAGGTTAGAAGACCAGGCCGGGCTTGCGTATTCTATCACTGATCTTATGTATTGTTTGTAAACTGTGGTGGTGGTTTCTTTGTTGTGTCCAAATTTTGTGTGGGCAAGTGACCTGAGGGTGTTAGGTCTGGGTGTCAGTTTCCTTTTAATGTTTGTGGTGTGATGTTTGAATGTATTTGAGTATCATATGTTACTCCTAGGATTTTGTGTGTGTGTGTGTGTGTGTGTATTAGGGGTACTGTATGTTGTTTATGGTGAGTTGCGTGGAGTATGCGTGATCTGTCCAGCTTGTGAGGAGGGTTGCAGTGGATTTGGCTGGGGCTAAATTAAGTCTGTTTGTAGTGCACCAGTCATGTAATGTGTAAAGATAGGGTTGAAGGAGACTTGTTGCTGTGGTTGGGTCTTGGTGTGTGCATGTGAGTGTTATGTCGTCTGCGTAGGAGGGTATGTTTATTTGGGGTGTATTGGGTGTAAGTAATGGGCCAAGTAATAGGGAAGTGTATGAGTCCTTTGGAATGGAAGAGCAAGCTTTGGGCATTGATTGTGGAGTGGTTGAGTGGATAAAGAGAAGTACTTTGAGGTGGTATGGTCTTCTTCAGAGAATGGATGAAGACGAATGCCAAGAAAGATATATGGGAGTCAGGTGGGTGGAATAGCTAGTAGTGGAAGACCACCATGGTATGGGAAAAGAAAGTGGACAAATATATTGAAGAAAAACTTCCACGTAGTGGAAGGGGCATTGTGGCACGTGCAAATTGTATTCTGCACGAATTATATTCGTGTCATTGTATTCTTGACAAAATAGCCTGGAGACGTTTCTGTCATGGCCATCCTTTAGCGGAGGTTTCCCAGGGGGAAACAAGGCGTCGGAGATGATGATGATGATGCATCTCTAAGTTACCTTTTGACTCCAAAAGGTTTTCACAAACTAAATAAATTGGTCTAATGATAGTTGGAGCAAAATTAACTTTCAATCAAATGACAGAAATTTTTGCTTTATTCTAGCTTCCTCCAGAAGTTTTTACTTGGCTTAGGAAGGACCTCTAAGAATCAAAATTTTAAAGACCATCAGAATTAACTCTCTAGCTATGATAAATCTCAACTTAATTTATTAACACTTACGATGCAGGCATATTTCCGCAATATTAGGGCTCAATCAAGCACTACTGAATGATTAAGCAAGTATCTGAATGAAATGAAATATATTCAGCCAAAAACTAGAAGAAAATAGCTTCAAAATGACACCAGAACGAGCTTCGTAAAGCGCGGGGTTCAACAACAGCACTACCATAGACATCGGCAAATATTTGCTAATTATGCGCAATGTCGCGCTACATTTGCCTTTGGCAGTGCTGCATTGTCTCGCGAGATATGAGGTGAGAGCCTCAGTGCCCCGGCCGCCGTGCTGGAGAGCGGACAGGGGCCTGCCGCGCTCCCGCTCACTTTCACTCGTCTCCACAGGCTTTGAGAGCCTGTAAATTGCTTTAACCCATCAGGCCCGGAAGGGCTCTTGAACGCCCATAAAAAAGCATACCCGAGCTACCCGGAAGGGCTCTTGAACGCCCAGTGGTTGAAAGCCTGTGAGCTTGGTGTGCGAGGCGTCGGTCCGACGCATGTAAACAACAGCCGGCTGGACCGACGCCCCGCATCTCCAGCCACAAGAAGGAGTGCGTCGCTTGTTCGGATGTGCCTGTATGTTGTTGTTAAATATCGAAAAGTAGTGTAAAGTGGCTGTTTTTGGCCATAAAGTTATCTCCAATGAAATCATCATCACAACTGAACCAGTTGACTTAAGAGAGCTCTACTTAATGCCATTCTACAGGTAAGAAACACATCTACGCTTGGGGATGCGCGGGAATGCGGAAGCAGTCAGAATAACAAAGATACGGTAGCCTAGGCGTAGACGTTTTTCGGCCAAAACCCCCGGGTTTCGGGGAATACTGTATATATATAATACATAGCCGGGGCTGGAGGGTTAAATTGCCATGGCGTTCCAGAACGGTCCCCGCAGCCAATGGGTTAAAATTGGCTGGATGTACCTAGATAATATAGATAATAAGACCGAATATGAGGTGGAAGGATGGAGTGAGGAACTACATGAACGAAGGCGGTGCTGGTTGGGGGGAGGGGCGTCGACTGACTGGGGACAGAGGTGCATGGGGGCGGTTCGTTCGTGGCCACCCCTTCGGGGATCACGGCGTCAGGCAATAGATAGATAGATAGACCTAGATAATCTAGATTGAACTAAATTCGGGCATAATCTGATTGAAAGGCATAAAATGAGACCAACACATTGAAGGGGATACTCTGGAATGACAAGGGACATTGTTCCACAAGAACTCTTTAAAAACGAGAGGCTTCGTCCAAGTTTAAACGATATAATGCGACGTGACTATCAACATTTTAATGGCAGAATGCAACATGCCTCAATTGAAAAATTATTGTAGGTCCACTATAAAAACTTTGAGGCTGTAATAGTAATTTTGAGGCAATTTTCAAATTAATCACGACAATTACTTGATAACCATGAGGACTTCAGCAAAACTGTTTTAAGGAAACATGAACAGACCAATAACCAACACTTTGAGATACAATTCGTCGTATTTCAAGCGACAGGGGAGGGGGTCGATTTTAAACAGAAAACACACCTATTAGAGGCAGTGGGAGAATATATATACAGTACAGTATACCGTAAGCAGTTCAATCTCGGGTTAATCGAATTATCTAATGTTAGCCATAATACAAGAAAACAATTAGGTATTATTTACTAAAAAATTGCATTCTTTGGTTTTATCACTCCCTGATGATGTGTTTTTTACCACCATGCACTCCCTGCTCAAGAGGTGGGCTAGGGTGGGTGCCCTGATGATCAGGGACAACAGTGAATAGTTGCCACCAACAGCACTGGCAGTTTTGGTTTGTTTATTTTGCAAGTTTTACATAATAATCTGCCAATAACACACACTGGCTGGCTGGAGAATCGAACCATCGACCTCACGGTTTGCAGGCGAGTGCTCTACCAACCGTGCTATGCCTGAGGCCGTAAATACTCTACAGTCTTATTTTTTAGATAAAATCCCCTACCCAGAAACGCGACTAAATGTAACTCGGTGTTGGACATTACGTACTCCGCTCTTATGGCCCTAAAACAGTTTTCCTCAAATCCTTCTGGTCTTACAGTAATGGTTGTCGTAAGTGTGAAAATTGCATCAAATTACAGTACTACGACAGCCCGCAAATTTATAAAGCCAGCTTGTTTCCGCTGGAGGAGGCGCTGATGCTGGCTCCATTGTTTGAGTCAAAAGCAGCTAGGGGAAGTTCAGAGCGCTGCTACCTTTTTTGACCATGAGGGGATTCCCATTTCATCTTAAGGGCAAGGTGTATGCTTCGTGTGTTAGGAGTGCAATGACCTATGCCTGGGAGACGTGGCTGGTTAAAATGGAAGACCTTGATAGAATGGAACAGAATGAAGAGATTGTCAAGATAGATATGTGGGGTTAAACTTAGGGATTAAGTATCGAGTAAGGATGGTTTGGACACGGAGATAATGAATTATCAGAATTGGGTGAACAAATGCCGGACTGTAAATACTGTATAGGGGGAGCTGCGCATAGGGGTAGACCTAGAAAGACGTCGGATCAGGTACTTCGGTCCGATTACAAAATAAAGAATGTGGCAACAGAAGCAGCCTGGATTTCTGCCATTTAGGACATACTGAAATAACTTTCTCTGTGGATGAAACAGTCTTTAACCCTTCCCGCACATCGCTATCCTAAGGACATTGTTGAGATCCGGGCGATATGGCCGAAAAACTTCTACGCCTAGGCTACCGTATCTTTGTTATTTTATCTGCTATAAAATGTCCACGCATTTCTAAACGTACTGTGGTTTCCAATCTGTAGACTGGCATTGAGTAGAGCTCTCTAAGTCAACTGGTTCAGTTGTGATGACGATTTCCGTGGAGCGCATTTTTCCCGTGATTTTAGCAATGTGACACACTTTTCAAGACTGAATCTGTCTTAGCAGATCACACAACAACAGAGCTCCAACGTCTGCTTGCTGCCAGAGGTGTGTGCGTCGCCTCAGACAGGCTTTGTTTACATACGTCGGACGCGCAGCTTTCAAAACAAGCTGAATAGGCTTCAGATGGAGTGTGTGGGGAAATGTTGAGGTATGGTGGTGAGATAGTGATAGAATGGGTATGGAAAATGTGCAAACTAGCATGGGAGAAGGGGAATGCACCCGATGACTGGAAGACTGGCATAATAGTCCCCCTATATAAGGGCAAAGGGGAAAGAGGAGTGTGTGGTAACCACCGAGGAATATGTCTTCTAAGCGTAGTAGGGAAGGTATACAGTAGGGTAGTGATTGAGAGAGTGAGAGTGAGAACGGAGAAATGGATAGGCGACGAGCAGGGAGGTTTTAGGAAGGGAAGAGGATGTGTAGATCAGATTTTTACCCTGAATTGTGTTGTGGAGAAATATCTGGAGAAGAAACAAAAGGTGTATGTTGCCTTTATGGACTTGGAGAAGGCCTATGACAGAGTGGATAGAGAAGGTTTGTGGAAAGTACTTAGAATATACGGAGTAGAGGGCAAGTTGCTGAAAGCAGTGAAGAGCATGTATGAGGGTGCAAAGGCGGCAGTACGTGTGGAGAGTGAGCAGAGCGAGTTCTTTGACCTGAATGTTGGTTTGAAACAGGGGTGTGTGATGTCCCCGTGGTTGTTTACTGTATATATGGATGGAGTTATGAAAGAAATACTATCAAGAGCAGTGGATGTTGGTGTATCGCTGAAAAGGGAGGGAATTGAGTGGAAGCTACCTATACTGCTGTTTGCGGATGATACAGTTCTGATGAGTGATAATGAATGGGAGTTGCAGGGTCTGGTAAATGAGTTTGGAACAGTGTGCGAAAACGGAATTTGAAGGTAAATACGGGGAAGAGCAAGGTTATGGTCTTCGAAAGGGGTGAAGTCACAGAGTGTGAGGTGAAGCTGAACGGTCAGGCTATGGAGATCGTCAACTCTTTTAAGTATCTGGGCAGTGTGTTGAGTAAAGATGGGACTATGGATGAAGAGGTGCGGGAGAGGGTACAACAGGGGAAGAGGGTTGTAGGAACGCTAAAAGCAGTAACAAGAAATAGGGTGGTCAGTATGGAAGTGAAGAAGTCCTTGCATGACAGTGTGGTAATCCCGACACTGACTTACGGAAGCGAAGCATGGACGTTGGTTGAGAGACTCAGACCAAGAGTGAGAGCAGTGGAAATGAATTACTTAAGGAGTGCGTGCGGAGTTACATGGAGGGATAGACAGACTAATGAGGAAGTAAGAAGGAGGTGTGGTGTGGAGGTAGATGTGCTGGAAAGTGTGAAAAGGAACAACTTGAGATGGTTCGGCCATATGGAACGTATAGAAAGCGAGAGAATGACTAAGAGGGTGTACGAGAGCGAGGTGGAGGGACAGAGGGGGAGAGGTAGACCGAATATGAGGTGGAAGGATGGAGTGAGGAACTACATGAACGAAGGCGGTGCTGGTTGGGGGGAGGGGCGTCGACTGACTGGGGACAGAGGTGCATGGGGGCGGTTCGTTCGTGGCCACCCCTTCGGGGATCACGGCGTCAGGCAATAGATAGATAGATAGAATAGGCTTTCAAGCTTACGGATTTTTAAAGGACACCCGGGCTCCTGCCCATCTGCCGCGGTGTCCTTTTAAAATGCTGCCCGGGCGGGAAGGGTTTTTATCTTTCTTTCTCTCTTTGGCTTGTATCCATTCGACCCTATTCAGCCTACTGTTTTAAGACGTTTACCCCCATCCAGGTGTCAATATTTTCCTGGCGAGCGGTACCAAGCCAGAATATATATATTTTTGTTTTGACAGCAAGCTAAATTTGTACATTTTTCGATAGAAAAATGTCTTCGGCTAAGCAGGATTTCTCCATACAATGCTGGCTCGCTATCGCTCGCCAGGAAGAAATCGACAACTGGATGGGGATAAACGTCTTAAAACAGTTGGCTGAATGGGGCCGAATGGATACAAGTCAGGGAAAGAGAGAAAGATAAAAAAAAACGTGACCCCCCCCTTAAACGCGTATGTACAGTAGGGTCTCACATAGAACGAGAAATTGGTCGATAAACGAGGCCGTTCTATGTGATTTTGCTCTATGTGATCGCGGCATTTTGGTGGCCCAATATGGTCAATGTTCACTGTAAGCGTAAATTTCCGTCAGGAGCGTACGATATTTCGTACGATACTTCGGCGCTCTATATGAGAACTCCTCGGATTTGCCCTACTTTGATGGCGAAATCGTTCTATATGATCACATTCGTTCCTAACAAAAAATTTGGAACAATATTTTAGGTCGGTCGTTCTATAAGCGACTCGTTCTATGCGAACACGTTCTATGTGAGCCCTTACTGTATGTCACCTGCAATTCTTGTTTTATTGAGGCAAGTCACATTTTGCTTTTCATCATTGAAAAAAGTATATTGCAATTCATTTTTAAAGCTAATAGTTGTCTATCTATGCGATATCTTAAATTGATTAAAATTATCTAATACTAAAAAAAATTAAAGGGATAGAGTCATCATATTGCACTCCACAACAACCCGTAACTCTAGACAATCACAGATGGAGGAACACCTTAAGAATAGCATTACTGGAATGGAAACAGGATTAATAATATTTCTTGTATTTAAACTTAGGCTGCAAAACTCAACAGTTTAACATTTTGCAATCCACTATTTTGGATAAATATTGGCTGGCAAGAATAGAGGACTCGAAATGCAGATTAACGCAGAAGTGTACTTAACGTTAGCATTGACTATGAAACAATTTCACTATTTCCATTATTTTTGTACAGTCATGAGCACTAATAACCAAGTACCAATTTGAATCTGTATCAAACCTTAATGAGCCTCAGCACTAGCCTACAATGCTTTATACCCATATAAAATTAAAATTGTAAAACTTGCAAAATAAACAAACCAAAACTTGGACAAAGACAATATAAAGGCAAAAGAACTAATCAAAATCGCTATGTGGCATCAACGCTTAACCAAAATAAAATTATGAAATAAAAGAACACAATCCACCACATAGGGTGTACATCACTACATGAGCAAGTTAATCTGTTTCCCAAGCAAACCAATCCCACACATGACAACGCACTACCGTCACGTTCAAGGAATTAGTTAATTTTTGAAGTCTAGGACGTTCTGGTAAATTTTACTAAATTCTGTATGAATAAAGACACTACAATTTATATCAAAATGTTATATTAAAATTACATTTGCATTTTGATAAGATATTAACAATACAGTAGTACAAAATAAATACAGCACTCACTAACGATAGTGCTATCGGGTAGGTATACAGTACCTGTAAGCATAGCATGCCTCAAGTGACCCCTATCAATTACTATCCTACAAATAAGCTACATTTATCGTACAAATAAATTAAGGATATCGCAAAAACAAGCAATTGATACTATCGCCAATAAATAGATACAATATAGTACAGTAAACACAAATAATTGCAAATTATGAAGAAGCAACAACAGATTTAAACAAAAGTACTCTTTAATAATAATAGAAAACGATAAACAATTAATACATACAGACAAAAAAGTAAGCAAAGGTTATACGAGAAACTTCAAGTTAAAAATGCTTAATTAAAATTATTTATATCAAATTTTAGAAGTCACAATAATTGACTTTAAAAAAAAATTATGTAACAATTTATTTGCCTTAAAACCTCTGTCTACTAATAGTCTGTATAGTAACCTAGCTCTAGACCAAAAGTCATCTACTTTAGTGCAAATTTTACAATATCTTATTAGCTGTGAATTGAAACAATTATAAGTTATACTGTATTATTATTATCCACTTAGCGATTTTGATTAGTTCTTTTGCATTTATCTTGTGTCGTCCCAGTTTTGGTTTGTTTAGTTTGCAAGTTTTACATTATAATTATCGATATTACTACTAGGGAAAGGAAAGTTTATTACGTTAAAATAAAAATTGTCAACTTTGTGATATATTTTAAGTGTGCACTTACTTACTTGGGTTTACTTGGGGTGATTCCGTCCTCTGTAGACGCCGCTAAGGTGGGCCTCCGCAGCGGCTAGGCAGCTCTGCTTCTCGGGTGTTTCGCTGGCTTGCCAGTAAGTTGGTTGCAGTGCTGGGGTATCCTGGTATTGGGGGCTCGTCTAGTATTGTGGCCAGCCAACGGTCCAGCTGGCCTTTGAAGGAGTCCGTCGTGACCCCGGTGAGCTCTCGGATTGCCTTTGGCACCGCATTGAATAGACGAGACCCGTTTTTTGTGAAGCTGTTGTGGACAACTGTTGCCATTCGCGGAGTAGTGGCCTCTGTCCTCTTTATGTAGCACAGTCGTCCTTTCCTGATGTGGTTGTTTACAGCCAGTCCCACGTCCGGTACGAGTCCTTCCAGGGTCTTCCACACGTAGATTACCAGATAGCGCTCGCGTCTTCTCTGGAGGGAGTATAGTCGTAACTCCTCCAGGCGCTCTCAGTAGTTTAGGTGTTGGAGACCCCGGATTCTGCTTGTGAAGGTCCTCTGGAGGGATTCCAGCTTGCAGGTATCCCCCGTCTTGCATGGTGACCAGAGCTGGCAGCAGTATTCCATCTTAGGGAGGACCAAGGCCTTCCAGAGTGTTAGCATGTAGGTCCTTTCCCTTGTCTGGAAAGTCCTCAGTATCCACCCTGTTAATTTTCTGCCGGTTTCGGTGACGAGGTTAATATGATGGGAGAAGGTTCCGTCCGAGCTCATTGTGACTCCCAGATCCCGCACCTGATCTTTAGGTGTTATGGTTTGCTGGTTTGCTGGTTGACCTGGTAGCTGGTGCTCTGTTTGATGTCTTGGTGAGGGCCGTACCTCATGAGCTCGAATTTCTCTCCATTCATCATCATGTTGTTGGAGTCGGCCCAGTCGAGAACTCGGTTGAGGTCTTCTTGGAGTAGAGCCACTTCCTCTTCTGCTACAATCCTCATCTTCAATCTCGTGTCGTCAGCGAACGAAGTTGCCTGGGCGTGTTGTAGTTTGTCGTCGATGTCTGCGATCATGGTGAGGAACAGAAGTGGACCCAGCACTGATCCCTGGGGTACACCGCTGGACACGTCGCTTGGGTCCGAGAGATGACCCTGGACCGAGACCTTCTGTTTCCTGTCTGTCAGGAAGCTATGAAGCCACTTGCCAAGGTTCCCCCTAATGCCAAGATTCTTTAGCTTGTGAAGGACGATGCCATGATCAACTTTGTCGAACGCCTTGGCGAAGTCTAAGTATATTACGTCGACATTGTCTCCCTTGCTGAGATCTTCTAGTAGGGCCTCATGGTGGGTCAGAAGCTGTGACAGGCAGGATCGGCCCTTCCTGAAACCGTGCTGACCGTCGTTGAAGGCAGCTAGTTCCTCCATGTGGTTTGTTAGTCTTTTCCTGACGACCCGCTCTATTATTTTGATAATGTGCGAGGTCAGTACCACGGGCCGGTAGTTTTTGGCCAATCCTTTGTTGCCCCCTTTGTGGATTGGTGTGACTATTCCCTCCTTTAGAGATGGGGGGACTGTGCCAGTGGCCAGAGACTTGGTGGCTATTATTGTCAGTGGTTGAGCCAGTTCTTCTTTGCAGGTTTTCAGGAAGAGCGCACTAAAGCCGTCTGGGCATGTAGCCGAATCCGCTGCAATGTCGTTGATGGCTTGAATTATTTCTTCGGCTCCAGGGTTGATGTCTGAGAGAATTGGCATGGCAGTAGGCTCCTGGGCAGCGAAGAAAACCGTTGGGTCGTCCACTAGTTTGGCAGGGCTAGGTATGCTGAAGACATTTTCGTATTGTGTCCTCAGTATTTCCGCCATCCGTTCTGGGTCCCCCACTAGGTTTCCTGCGCCGTCTTCTAGTGGCCCTACAGATGCTACATTTTTAGCCTTTTTGTTTGCATATGTGAAGAACTTGGAGTTGTCTTTTATGTTGTGGATGGCCTGCAATTCTTCTCTTTTCCTCTGGTCGTCGTGGGACTTCAGAAGGTTACACTCAATTTCCTTTAGGGCCACTTTTATTTCTATGGCTCTATGTTGTGGAAGATTTCTTGTTATTTTCTTTTTGTAGAGGCTTCTCTTTCTCATAAGGACACGACAATCTCTTAGTATTTTCTTTTGTTCGACGTGCTTTTTGGTGGGACATGGGTCTTGCATATTTCTTCGCAGATTCCGGTGAAAGTGGATAGCATTCCTTCGACACTGTCGTCTGCGATGGCTGCCTCCCAGTTGATCCTTAGCTTTTCTTTTAGCGTAGGCCAGTCTGTGTCTTTGTGGTGGAAGTTTAGACTTGCCATCAGTGATTTGGATTGCTGACCCTGTTGTGCTGGTTCGTTCATTAGTGCGTTACTTACGACTGTAGCTTCGCAAATCCTGTGGTCTGACATGGAGGTTTCGTATAGTTTATAGCTGTGTAGTATTCCATGGTTATTGCTTAGTAGCAGATCTAGTATGCTCGTTCCTCTTGTTGGTTCTGTTATGAATTGTGAGAGGAAGTTTGTCTCTGTGAGTGATGTCAGCTGCCTTGCTTGCCTTTTCTCGTCTGCTGTTCCTCCTGCTACCTCGAGTGTCTCCCAGTTCACATGCGGGAAGTTAAAGTCGCCCAGGAGGAGGTATTCAGTGTCGGGTGCTGGCAGTTTTCGAGTGCATGTTTAATTTTGTTTATGACATCCTCAAAAAGGTCGTGGGTGGTGTTTGGAGGCCTGTAGACTACCGTTACTACGAGATTCATTTCCCTTATAATAGGGAAAGAATTTCGCATGTGCCGTTTGAGTAGCTGTCCAAGGTTTCTACCGCAAGGTTATTTTTGACATATATGGCAACTCCACCATGGCTCCTGTCCTTTCTGTCTGCTCGGAAAATTTCATATTCTTGAATTCTCACCTCAGCATCTAGAATATCTTTATGCAGATGTGTCTCTGTTAGGACAAGAAGGGAGATTTTGTCGGTTTTGGCCATTTCTTGCAGCAGGGGTACTTTGTTTTGGTTACACCTTGGATATAGGCCTCTTATGTTTGCTGAGAGCAGTTTTGTTAGAGGGGGCTCCAGCCCCCTCTTTTCAATCTGTCTTGCCATTCCATCTTTTCTATCACTTCTATCATCCTTTTCTGTAGTTGTTCTTGTTGTGCTGTTAGTTTTTCTACAATTTTCCATAAAAAAGTAGATTCGTTGTTCTGCTGGTTGCCTTCGCCTGTGTTGTTGTTGGCCGGCTTGGTCGTTACGGCACCCTTAGGCCGTGGGCCAGACTGGGTCAATTCCCCTCGGTAACTGTTTTTGGGGTATCCCCTGTTCTGCTTGGGTGCCCATGGAGGGGGTTGTTGCTCCCACGATCGTTTTGGCCCCCTGAGCTTGGTTCCTAATGTGTAGGGGGATTTGCAGTTACTGTTGCGGAAATTTTTTTTTTCAAGGGAAAATGTTCACAGTGTTTGATGGTAGTCTTTGCATTCCTGCAACCCACTCTGTTGTTGAGACCATGCTTTCTGAATTTCTCGCATGGCCTAGGGTGTGCGAAAGGGCAGTTTTTGCCTTTTCTGCCGTGGTTGCATGTTCCTATTTGGTAGTACCAGCACACTGGTCCTGGCTTTTGTTGTGCTGGATCCGCGGGGGATCGCTGGTTCGGTTTCCTAAGTAATCGTTCCCTTGTGGACCCTGGGAATGTCGCTCCTGCGCCAGTGGATGTTGTGGGGTGTGTGCTCGTTGAGGTCCCCGACCTCTCCTCCTGTCTTGCTGCGGTTTGAGGAGTCTCTGCCGTGCCTGCTAGTGTTGCAGGGGGGAGACTTTGGTCACCTATAATTGTGAGGCTGATATCTTCTGGTGTATTCCCCAGACCTAAATCTAAAGCCTTGTTTGTTGTGGTACTGGTATTGTGGTTGTCAGTGTCACTCTTGCCTTCGGCTGCTTCTGGGTTTTTGTATAGGCCTTGGCCTTGGCCTAGGCCAAGTGGCCAATGTCCCCAGTTGGTTTCTTGACTGTAGGTGTGTCTACAGCTGGCGTGTTGGTGTTGATGTTGGCTTTGTTGCTCTGGGGCTGAACAGGGATATTTCTTACCTTGTTTATTGCTACAGATATGGCTAGTCGTTCCTTGTGTTGGAGAACGGCTGTTTCTGCTTCGGCCACCCACTCACCTTCTTTGTCAAACTTTGTTATGAATATTTTAGTGACGGAAACACCTCAAATACGTCAGCACAGGGGGATGTTTCCAATTACCCCCATGCGCACTTGTTAGGTTAACAATCTGTATATTTATATCAAGAACATTTTCAACTTAATCATTTACGTTACCTTGTGTGAGGAGGATGAAATATGGATAAATTAGTTTAGCGAATGGATTAATCTAGAATGAAATATGGATAAATTAGTTTAGCGAAATGATTAATCTATCTATCTATCTATTGCCCGACGCCGTGATCCCCGAAGGGGTGGCCACGAACGAACCGCCCCCATGCACCTCTGTCCCCAGTCAGTCGACGCCCCTCCCCCCAACCAGCACCACCTTCGTTCATATAATTCCTCACTCCATCCTTCCTTGGTTGATTAATATGTTAACATATTGCAAACGAGAATATCATCTATATATATCTACTATTATTACTTAACCTAAGAAACGCGAAAGTGTGAAAAGGAACAACTTGAGATGGTTCGGCCATATGGAACGTATGGAAAGCGAGAGAATGACTAAGAGGGTGTACGAGAGCGAGGTGGAGGGACAGAGAGGGAGAGGTAGACCGAATGAGAGGTGGAAGGATGGAGTGAGGAAGTACATGAACGAAGGCGGTGCTGGTTGGGGGGGAGGGGCGTCGACTGACTGGGGACAGAGGTGCATGGGGGCGGTTCGTTCGTGGCCACCCCTTCGGGGATCACGGCGTCAGGCAATAGATAGATAGAAGAAACGCGAAATTGCCCTATGGGCTAGGCTAGTTATTTGTGAATTTCTAGCTTTCAAAACAGACAAAATTAGTTATATTTACGATATATAGCATTATTTTTTCTTCAATTTCGTTAATTTTACTTATATCATGATCATATCAACCTTGAAGAACGATAAATGAAGTGGGAATATCGATTGGAGGGTGAAAAACTTATATTTTCGGTGACCAGTCGTATTCTTGACTGGCCAGCTGAGAGACCAACATCCTCCCCAACGTCTGGCTTGCAACTGATCTCTCCGGGAGAGATCTCACACGGTTATAGGGTCTCTAAATGTCTCGCCCGTGTTCCCCAGACTGCGTGAGAAATACTCGCGCCGAAAATAACCGATAAATTAGGGAAATACAGTAAGGGGAAAAATAGCTGATAATTGAGGAGGGGAACAGAGGGGGAAAAAAGGGGGGGGTTGGGACAAATGTCCTTTGTTTTGAGAGCCCTTGGGGCATTTTTCAATTTTTTTTTTTTTTGGTCTTGCTTCCGTGAGGCCGATCACGTTCGCTATAGTGACCCTTCCGTGAGGCTTATCGCGTGTCTTGGGTTACAATTTAGCAGGTGCTAATTTTTCTGGTGGGCTGGATCTATCAGAGTGAGGGTTGGTGTCCTCTACTTCCCATAGCCGTTTTCTGACTGTACCTTTATCATAATTCTTATTTCTAACTTTTTCATGAGTGGTGAAGGCAGTGGGGCCATAATGGTGTGCCCCATGTTTCCCTAGTGTCTTGCTCTCACAGCCCACTGGCACAAGTTGGCCTTTCTCTCTCTGGCGTAGGGATGCGGCGACCCCACCGCCCGCCACTTTGGTGGTGCAATCAGCCTCTGGAGCAGTGGACCACTGGTTCCTATTTCCAGAAAATTCCTGTGCTTGGTATGCTTCCAGCCAGGGCCCCACTGGGGTAAATAAAATAGCAAATAAAATAGTGGTGGAACTGCCATCCGGGTGAGGGACTGCTCTGGGTCTGCTCCTTCAGTGTTCATGGTTATAATCCACTTAGTGGAAATGTCACTGTGGAGTGGGTCAGTCGGGGCATGTCTGGGAGCCTGGAGTCAGTTTCTGCCATGGCCATCCCTTTTGGGGCGCTTCCTCTGGAAGCGTGGCGTCAGATTTGATGATGATGATGATTATTTTTCTTGCTACTGACAACTAAATCTTTCATAAATTTAAATTCTAAAGCAAGCAAGCATAAATCTGCAATTAAAGGAGTTCCTAATATTTGTTTGAAAATGTATGGCCCGAATCTAACATAAGTACACGTATTGAAAAGGAGGAATTTAATGGCATCTTTAAGTTTAGTTCTATCAAAATATACTGAACTAGTGGGAGTAGAGCTAAGTGACTTCAGAACTTGGATATAAATGTTCAAAGATTCATGTACAGTAGTTGTATAGATATTAGTGCTCACAACTGTACATAATTCCAAAAAAAGCATTTTGCCTTTTACACATAAATAATGTCTTGCCAACCAACTTGAGCTGATGCAGAATAATTATATAACACATACAGTATTCTCTAAACCAAAAGCCAGATCTATCGCAACATTTTGTACTGGCTGGCTGGTGTCAATTCTATCAAGTCAGTACTGTACTTGCAGAGTCTGAGTTTTATTTTATTTTCATCTATCGCTGGTTGATCTTTAACATAAACATTAGTCACCACTGCACCAATGCGCAAGCAATATAGTTTGAATTAATTTCGCATTGGCGACCTTTACACACATTTTTGGGAATGGAAAACAAGACACTCATGACAGATCCTCAGGGGGAAGGGTCACTGGCATTGCTTTGAAGGACAGCCAATACGCTGACAGCCTGGAGTTTCTGAGGCATGAGTGTGGTGTGGATAAAGGTATATGTTCATCCTTACACCAGGTACTGTAAGGCTGTGGATAAAGGTACGACTGTATGTCCTTCCTTACACCAGGTACCATACAATAAAGCTGTGGTTAAAGGTACTGGTACAGTCTATACTTCAGGTACTGTAAGGTTTACAGGTTCCACCATCCCATGTTTATATTTTACATAATTTTAAGTTTCATACCCTTAGATATTTGACCTGTCAAGGCTAACAAGTCTATCTAGTCAAGGCTAACAAGTCTATCTACTCGCCAGTATTAGCCGCCTTTTACGACATGCAGGAGTTAGGCCTACATGGGAAGTTTTCATTATCCTATGTGTCACAGGGGCACTATATCCTCAGGGGTTAATCACCAGTAGATCTCCATAAGAAAAGTTACTCAGAGAACTTTCACAAGGTCTGATGTATAATACTGTATTAATGTGGTAGTTTATGGTAAATGATTTTATGGTGCTTGTAAGACAGATGGTGATACGGTTTAAATTTATGATCATGACATCCTGTTCCTGGAATTAACAATGTTACCATCCATATTATAATTATCATTCCCATTAACCATCATCATAAGTTCCATATTCATCAACATAATGGTGAAAATATGGGATGGTAAAAGTGCTATACTCCATTTTTTTCCAGCTGATACTAAATTACCATCTCTCCATTCTGATTACTACTTTATTATCATGATTTTGTGGCGAAATATGTTGCTAATTATGAAAACTTGGCAATAATATGACGCAGACATAGCAGTATCAGATTTGTCCAGTAAGAATCATAAAATCTGATGCTAAAGGATTCAATTTACCATCAGCTGGAAAAAAATAGACTATAGTATATGCATGATGAATCATGGGTAAGTGTTAATGATACTAAAGTTTAATTACTAAATAATTAACCTGTTAACATGGAGGTAAATGAGTTGATGAATCCAGCCCTTAGTGTATAAGGTAAGGGTGGCAAGTGAATGATGAAGCTGGTGTGTTGCAAAGTGTTTAACCAGGAGAGCCGATGATAAACAAAGAATTTTGACACTCCTTTTCACATAAATATTTGTTCCTAACAACATTTTAGGAATTATTTTGACTGGTATCGGCAATTAGAGAATTATCTGAGGTGGTAAAACTATTGTAAAACTAGAATTAAAGCTTTACCAGATCACAGTTGCTGGAAAAAGTATTACTGCAATTCTATCTGAATATCCTGCCTTGAATTACCTGGTGGCGTTGACTATAAGAAGTTAGTACAAAATGTGGCCCTTAAGTACAGTCAATAGCACTAATTGATAAGACACCCATTTGAATCCGTATTGCTGCAGGCCATGTCATGGTCAGTGGTGAATCTGACTGCTAATCGAAGGGTAAGCAGTTCGATCCCACCCTGTGCCATTGGTGGACATCAAGAGTTTGGACACTCAGGTCTAGCGATTTGTGGCAAATGTCCAAATATCCAGTAAAGTCCCTGTAACAAGGGCACGCCTTAGCCCTGTCAATCAAGGGAGTGTACAGTGTTAAAAACTGCATCATTGAACCCATACAAGGCAATTCAATGTTCTATTACATCCCAGATTCTTCAAAACTTGCCTTTAAAAGTTTAAAGAGTCAAATGGGTGTACCAGGTACATTTATTATTGTTCATGACTACATCTTTCGATTAGTAAAATTTGAGTCACACCCCCTGCTTTTTCAGGACATATTATTTATCGGAAACATTCCACAAACTAAACTGAAGGATTTTTTTGTTTAGGTGGATGACTTCTTATAAATCTTTAATAGGACTGGTCATCTCCGACACTCATCGGAGGTGTGTGATTGATTTATAGAGATGGGGCATCATGAACATAATTTTTTTGCCAGGGTGAGGGTCCATGAAGTTATAAAAAAAATCTTACCGGCTCTAGATTTTTATCTTGGATAGCCTTCATGGATAAATATATGCTTTAGAATTATTTCAATAAGAAAATGTACCACACTTCAAGCCATTTTCACATAATTAAAACGCTATAGTCTTTCTTTTTTAAACTGGCTAAGAGTTTACTTCATTATCAGGTGATTTCTCAATAATTAATGGAAAAATATGAAAATGCTTTGTCTCAGGATCATATGAAGGCCGTGATTTCATAATTGACCTATAAAATTGTGCCTATAAAAATGCTGAAATAGTCAAGTGATTAAAATGGGGACTAACAAATTTAACGCCAGCATAAAAAAGCTCGACTATAATGTCTACAACTGGGAGCACACCTATTCAGATGCTGCCACACCAAAATTGCTGAATAAAATTGTTAGCAATAACAATTGTGTGATTCCCTTAACAGTATAGCCTACAAATATTTTCATTGTACAAAGTTACATATCTCTGGTAAACAATATATACCAATATATTTATATATATCTATATATAGACTGTATGCAAACATTAATTATACAAATCAAGCTAATAATGGCACAAGCTGAGCAAAATATATAAAACTGAGTTGCGCACCTTTTCAGTAACACCTCCCATAACCAGTTATGGAGTTTATTGATACTGTTTAACACCTTCAATAACTCAACTATTTATTTACTTCATTAATGTTACTGAACATAAACACCATTTGAAGAGGAGCCCTTAATTCAGTAGTTCCTCTGGCCAATAAAGTCCTCCTATTCAAATGGTGTTAATTCTGAGGTTTTTAAGGTTACTGTCAGACAGTAACCATCTTAGTAAAGACTTTTAGCAATCCAAAGTTAAACAGTGTATCAATCAACCTTCTACTGTAACTCTGGTAGGTTCTTTTTAAGCCCATCAAAACGATGACGCTTTTCTTCATATAATATTGGCTATCTTCAGACAATTTAATTAAGTTTAGGAAGGACCTGTGGAGGTCAGAGGGGTAATCGAGTAAATTGATTGCCTTTTCATTCCTCAAGGGCATTCAAAAGCTGAATACAACAGTCTAATGCTGGCCAGAATAAAATTCAAATAACCCCATTGTATTGAAGGGGTTACCGTAAGTTGAACACAATCATCTGGAAGTTTAAGTAGTACTACAGTATTTGGCATTATCTAATTGAAAGGGTTATCTTTATGGTGTCATTTATACTGCATTTCATTCTGGCTAACTTTACAGTAGACAACTTTATTCATATTTGAAAGTACCCCTGTACCCTTAACTGTCTGAGTCTTGAATATGTTATAGAGCTAATATTTTACACTACAGTTCACTCATAAGCCCTACTTCACCTGACGTTTTACAATATATGTATGTTATCCCTCTGGTACTAGGGGGATGCACCGGAACCAGCATATCGAGTTCCAGCCAGAACTAGAAATAGCCAGAACCTTTAAAAAGTTCCGTCCGGAACCGGAACTTGAAGTGAATTTGTAGGAGAAAAAAATCCTGACACTCAGAAATGCTAGTACAGTACTGTACTGTGCAATATTAGGCCTTCTGGTTTTTATTTACACAGGCCATAGCAAGGTTGGTAGAGCACTCGCCTGTAAACCGATAGGTCAAGGGTTCGAGGCTCGGGCCAGCCAGTGTGTGTCATTGGCAGATGCCAGTGCTGTGGCAACTGTCCACTAAGTCCCTGAAACATTAGGGCACCCACCCTAGCCCAACTCTTGAGCAGGGAGTGCACGGTGGTAGAAAAAGCATCATATTTAAGTTAAATATAAACTAACACTCTGTAGATGGGATTCGTTAGCCTTGGTCGGCACCCCATCTAGGGGAGACAACCTTATCCAAACAAATTTTGGTTTATTATTTCTTTAATTTTAACCCACGATAATTGCCTCTTAGTTCTGGTGCATATCTAGTTTTAACCCACAATAATCACCTCTTAGTTCTGGTGCATATCTAGTTTTAACCCACAATAATCATCTCTTAGTTCTGGTGCATATCTAGTTTTAACCCACAATAATCATCTCTTAGTTCTGGTGCATATCTAGTTTTAACCCACAATAATCATCTCTTAGTTCTGGTGCATATCTAGTTTTAACCCACAATAATCATCTCTTAGTTCTGGTGCATATCTAGTTTTAACCCACAATAATCGCCTCTTAGTTCGGGTGCATATCTAGTTTTAACCCACAATAATCACCTCTTAGTTCTGGTGCATATCTAGTTTTAACCCACAATAATCATCTCTTAGTTCTGGTGCATATCTAGTTTTAACCCACAATAATCGCCTCTTAGTTCTGGTGCATATCTAGTTTTAACCCACAATAATCACCTCTTAGTTCTGGTGCATATCTAGTTTTAACCCACAATAATCATCTCTTAGTTCTGGTGCATATCTAGTTTTAACCCACAATAATCATCTCTTAGTTCTGGTGCATATCTAGTTTTAACCCACAATAATCACCTCTTAGTTCTGGTGCATATCTAGTTTTAACCCACAATAATCATCTCTTAGTTCTGGTGCATATCTAGTTTTAACCCACAATAATCATCCCTTAGTTCTGGTGCATATCTAGTTTTAACCCACAACAATCACCTTAGTTCTGGTGCATATCTAGTTTTAACCCACAATAATCACGTCTTAGTTCTGGTGCATATCTAGTTTTAACCCACAATAATCACCTCTTAGTTCTGGTGCATATCTAGTTTTAACCCACAATAATCACCTCTTAGTTCTGGTGCATATCTAGTTTTAACCCACAATAATCACCTCTTAGTTCTGGTGCATATCTAGTTTTAACCCACAATAATCATCTCTTAGTTCTGGTGCATATCTAGTTTTAACCCTCAATAATCATCTCTTAGTTCTGGTGCATATCTAGTTTTAACCCACAATAATCATCTCTTAGTTCTGGTGCATATCTAGTTTTAACCCACAATATCACTTCTACATGCAATGTATTGTACTGTACATAAGAAAGAGGAAAGTCCGTACTATTACATAACCGAAAACATTTGACAAAATACATAACTATTACAGCGAAAATTGACCGACAATACAATATTTCATCGTTCTTCGGCGTTCAACTCGTCATATTTTTGTTATATTCTCAACGACTATGTTTTTTTATATGAAATAAGCAGTATTTTTTATGCTCTTTCCAATGATGATATCAGAATTTGTTTATAACCAATAGTTTTTTATATGAATATACAGCAATAAAAAACCTTATACCCACGATCATAAACATGGGGTCGTGATACATTTTTTTTACTCTACAGTACATCGATTTCCACCCACAAGAACTACATCTACTACAATCTATTATATCTCAAAAGAAATACAAAAGGCCAATCTATATTACCAAAGAAAACCCCACAAAACATCAAATAATTACTGTATAGAAAAAATTTATTGCGACTCAAATTTTAAAATTTGTCCGACTAAATCCGACTTTGCATGGCCGTAATTCAAAGTTTTGAGTTACGACCATAGGTTTTTATATATTAAATAAGTATTGTGCACACACTCTTCAATGGTGAAATCAGATTGTGTCTATCGTCAATACTTGAGTTTATATGAATATAATAAAAGAAGAGTAAACCCTGGGCGGTAATAGGTCTACATCAGTGGTTCTTAACCTTTTTAGCACCGCGCCCCCCTTTGGTCAGGACTGTATTCATCATGCCCCCTCCTCCTCCCTGCCTCTGGTGCCTAGAAAACTAAAAAAAAAAAAAATCCATTCCATATGGATGCTTAAGACGCAAGATACTGTAAAAAGGGCGAAAAAATAACCAATCTGCATGCAAGGATTAAAACTAATTAATGGTTTTATGTCAACACTACATGTGGTTGCTCGGAATGACGATGGTGAATTTTTCTTATCAAAGTTTCTTATTTATATACAGTACATCTTTGCAATTACCCAGTATGCATTTGAATGGCCTAGCCCTATTTTGAACTTTGATTACCCCCCCCCCCCCCCCCCCGTTAAGAAACGCTGGTCTCCATCATTATCAGTTTATTCTGTTCTAAAGTGCTTTAGAGCTATGAACTATAGTTATTCGTATAGCATATTTTAAGAAAAAAGAAAAAAAAAAATTGCTATTCCTAATACAGTTGATTTTCATAGAATATTTATAAATATGCATTCGTCAAACATGAATCGTAGCATTCATAAATGTTTCAAATTCAAACAAATTATATGGTACACTAGTATTAGCTTACACTACGAGCATGCACGACCTCCCGAAATCCATCCTTCCGAATCCTCCCTTCCTCGCGAGGACAGAGTCCACCTGGCCAGGCTGAGATGCGGACACCATCCAGCTCTCCTGAGCTATCAGAAGAGACTGGATGACTCCGTTGTCGACTCCTGCCCGGGATGTAACACAGCACCCCATACCATTAAACACATCATAGAAGACTGCATTTCACACAACCACTTACGCCAACAACACAATCTACACTCAATGAGAGCTCTGTGGGAAAGCCCGATCGTGGCCATGGCCTTCCTCAGGGACTCGGGGCTGTTCGGCCAGGCAGCTTAGGGAACAACAACAACTACGAGTATATACAGTATATATACAGTATACAATATATATATATATATATATATATATATATATATATATATATATATATATACTGTATATATATCTATCTATCTATCTATCTATTGCCGGACGCCTTACTCCCCTTACGAGGGTGGCCATACACAGAATGCCCCCAAGCGGACCTATTCACTGTGAGAGGGACAATCCGAGCCAGTTTAGTTAAGGACTTACAGGATTGACCACTCAATTTAGGATCCGTCCGACTCCGAGGCCCTCTGTGCATCTTGTTAGCACTATTTTTCTACAGTGGTGTTTGGCTAATCCATCCACTAACCTGCCTTACCCTTAGGTAAGCAGTACGGATTTGTATCAGGTTTACTCCCCTAGACAGGTTGCCAACCAAGGCTGACGAGTCCCATCCACCCGGATTTGTATAAGGTTGTCTCCCCTAGATGAGTTGTCGACCAAGACTAACGAGTCCCATCCACCCTTATATATATATTATCTATCTATCTATCTATCTATTGCCGGATGCCTTACTCCCCTTAAAGAGGTTGGCCATAAACAAAATGCCCCCAAGGAGACAACCCATGCCAGTTTACTGAAAGACTTGCAGGATTGTCCACTCAATTTAGAGTCTCCGACTCCGAGGCCTTCTATGCATCTTATTAGCACTACAGTATTTTTTTACAGTGGTGTGCAGCTAATCCATCCACTAACCTGCTTCACCCTTAGGTAAGCAGTACGGATTTGTATAAGGTTTACTCCCCTCGACAGGCTGCCGACCAAGGCTGACGAGTACCATCCAACCGGATGTGATTACTTCTAAGATGCACAACACTATCAGTAAGTATTATACACTCACCATCTGCTGCCCAAGCTGAAAAATAGCCATGGTTTAAATACCCGGTTCAGTGATCCTTCTCACTTCACTGTCAACATAAATTGAGTAGGAGATTCACAACCGCTGTGATCGTAGGATGACAATGCCTCACACAGGGCTGCACATAGTTTAATTTTATGCTAGACATACATAGCTACTCGTAGCTTAAGTTTGATGCAAATAGTCATACATTTTTTCCCACCTAACCTCTAAAGTTCCTAGGACGCAAATTGTGTCTGTGTTCATTTAAGGGCACCCATTCTTAGGACACGAATTGAGTCTATATGCGCGAAGGGGTTCATATGATAGTGGTAGTACACAATATCTCTATTACCTCTTGACTCCTACTGATGTTTACTAAACTGAATAAAATAATTTAATGATAGCCAGAATTATATGAAGAAATACTATATCTCATAATAATTCATACTGATATTATTCATTATCAGTCTACAGCATGTATGATAAACAAATTAATAAATATAGGCATGAAAGAGTGCAATACTGTATAAAAGAATGTGTTTTTGGCAACTATACAGTATGTATGATTTATTGAAAAACTATACTGAACTCTGTTCACCAAGTTGGCAAAGATTTGTCTTCCCTTTATAACAAATTCATTGATATTTAGAGAAGAAAATACTGTACTGTAATTATTCTTTCAAAATCTTTTCTAGATATTAATGTACCGTCTTCTTTTATCTTTGAATAGGCGTTTTCTTTTGTATATCTTCTAAGAATCCTAATGATAATATCAACTTTGTTGAAATGTTCGTGATTAATAGATTTTCACTAATTACTATACAGACTTTGTTTTTGCCAATTGACAGTACACTGCCATGTTCCCATCTTGATTGCTCAGCCATTACAAAGATTTTGTAGTGAAATAATTTGTTAATTATGAGTGCTTGTCATTATTATGATGCAAAGACAGGGTACTGTAATTTTATTAAATAACAAATCAGTTGAATTTACCATCAGTTGAAAAAAATAAAAATAAATATAGGTGATATCCCAATGACCTCTAGTCACAGTTCAATGTACAAGTTGGGATAAAGCAAATTCTTCGCCTACCAATAATGAACAGGGTATAAAGAAGGTATCACACGAGAAATTTTATCCTCAGTTTTCAATGGTCAACATTTTCTCAGCAAATTCTGTATATACTTTGTTTTCACTGGTATAAAAAAAAAGAAGGAAGTTATATATATTTAAGGTCACAGAATTATTTTAAAAGCCAGCATTGATGTTAAAAGTTGAGGGAAAAAGCCCTCGTGTGATGCGGGCTAAGCAGGAGACAATGTAGAAAATATGGTTTATAAAAAGTGCTCCGGTTGAAATGGTGAAGAGAGGTGTCACTGTACATCAATAATAGTTCAGTATCAGGTAGTAACTTTAGCGAGCAGTGAAGATCTCCTCCTCCTCCGACTCTGAAGCCTGAACGTTGATGGACTGGTAACATTGCTTCTTCAAGTCGTATGCATGTGACCGCACCTGTGGGGAAAGTAATTGTGGTGAAAGCAGTTTAGGACTCTTTGACATTACTTACCTACATGGGACAGTAGTTGAAAGTACTGTACTGTCAAATACGGGTACAAATCTTTAACACCTTGCGAATAGCGAGAGGGACCACGAAAAGGCGAATTCCACAACCATTATTTCTGGCAACTTTATTATGGTAACATTTTGGGACTAATTAACACTGATATTGATGACTAGACTAAAGGCAATCTATAATAAGTACTGTAATATTTTATGAAATATTTAGAAGACGCCTGACTATAATTGCCAAAGAAATAAATGCTAGTGCAAATCCGCCTTCATCAAGAGGCTTGGTTTAAAGGCCTCAAGTAGTTCTTTGGGTAGCATTTATTGAAGAACAACTGTACAATTAGAAGGTATAATAGCTACACATCTATTTGGATCTGTATCAAATAGGTATATCCCAGATACTTCAGAACTTGTTTTTCAAGGCTCAAAGATTCAAATGGGTGTACAGATATACAGTATATACTGTACAGTATTATGGTTCACGATTGTACATTGATGATACTATGTCTCAGCTTGCGTGTAACCCACAAACATTATTTGAGGGGCAGTCACTGCTGGTAGTCCAGAGTTGCCTTGAGGTAAAAGTATGATAGTTTTCACAGCCAGATGCCTTTCCTAGCAACAAACCATATTAATCATTGCCTATTCTCTTATGACAAGCATATGAATTGTTTCTGTCGATGAGATAATTGAATTCCATTGAATCTTTTAAGGGACTCAAGACTTTTCTCTTCCGGAAAAGTTATGATCTTGAGAGTGACTGATTATTACAAGCTATAGCTGCTGCCATTTCATTGGCTGCAGCTCTTACTGGATATGAACAATACCAAATTTTTCATAATAGTGGTGTAACGGGTTCCAAGCGCTAGTGAATTCCTCTGGAAGAACTGGTGCTTTTGAGAAACAAAAGACCAGGTTATTATTATTATTATTACCACCATGTTGCGATTAGTAGAAGTAGCCATCTTGTGTGAAGTTGTTGTTGATGATGTTTTTATTTTATACTAGCCCACTGGGTCTAGGCCCTCAAAAGGCTAGTGTTGGAGGAGGTGATACACAGATTAAGTCACGTATACATCAGCAGCATGTTATATGTTACTGTACTGTTGGAGTAGCTCTAAGTGTTATCTGTAACAGGTGCAAGCATTAACATCATTAATGCAACACTGGTCTACTGCACCTCCGATGCCTGTCACTGCAGAGAGGGGTTGAAGGCCATGAGGATGAGAAATAAATAAGCACTCAAAAGGTATATTATTTTTCACTTTGGCCCAGAGAAGAGCAGAGACCTCTATCTATCAGGCAGGGATCTTAGAAAGTGCTTTGCCTTGTGACTGAGTGTACTGAAGAGATAAAAAAAAATAAAGGTTGGTTCTAAAACGTTCTGTGCCCTATGTTCGAACACTAAAACCAACCTCCTGGTGAGTGACTCGTCTGATGAGGAAGGGTCGGAGGTAGAGCAGGTCCAGGCGCAGGAACCCATGGAGCTGAGCCCCAGTCGGTGTGTCACTCTCATCTTCTGTGAACTCTGACAGATGCTCTGAATCCACCGCTTGACCCTATAAAAGGAAACATTTTGTAATTTACAGAAACATGCATTCAGCATCCACAACTCGAAAGGAAATATTTATATATAAAAATTAAATAGCACTCAAATTATGAGAACTTGAGAAGCCAACTAGGGGAGACATCCTTAAATAATTCCATACTGCTTACCTAATTGTGAAGCAGGTTGGTGGATGAACTAGCCGCCCACCACTGTAGAAAATGTGCTAAAAATACAGTACATAGAAGGCCTCCGAGTCGGATGGTCCCTAAGTTGAGTGTTCAGAGCTTTAAGTCCTTCATAAACTGGCACGAATTGTTCTCATGGGGAATAGGTCCCCTTGTGGCATTTTGTGTATGGCCACCATCAACGGGAGTTAGGCGTCGGGCAATAGATAGATAGATTCTAGATAGAGAAGGGCTCAGGTGTCTGAAGCAACTGCCAGCAGCCCCTTCTTCGTCTCCTCCTACTTCCTCTATCCTAGTTTCAAAGCCAAAGGTGGATGTTGTGTATAATCATTATTATGTGCACAACAAACTTAATTCCTCTTGTGTTCCTCAACTCTCAACTCTCTGGCTCAAACTTTCCTGTCAATCTCAAACTAAATATTTCTGTGCTGTCTATCTCTCCCCTAACCCTAGTGACTTCCCCAAATTTGTCAACTATCTGAATTCTAAAGTAGAACACATCCTATCAACCTCTCCTTTTTGCAGAAACTTCCGTCTTAGGAGATTTCAATTTTCACCACCGCCAATGGCTTGGCTCTCGTCTCATCTCACTGATCAACCTGATGAACAAGCTTATATTTAGTATTGGTTCCTTCGTCAATGACGAAGAGCCTATACTATATAGAGGCTGAGATTCCGGGACCCGTTCGGGATTCCCCGGAGTTCTTATCACAACCGTTGCGTATATAGCATAAAAACAATCCTTGGTTAATACCCATTAAATCTTACCAAGGGCTCGTCATTGAAAATGAATACCACTAGAAATAAAATTTAAAGAAGAATCAATAATTTCAAACCTCCCGGTGCCTCAGCCCTCCAGCTGTGCTGTCGTTATGCTTCCCTTGCACGTGATGCCAGACTTTCTAGTGTGTTTATCTGCCTCTTTACGGTTGTGATCCAGGCGCGTCGGACGTGTGCCCCCTTGCTCTGGGCGTCTCAGCGTTTGCCTGGCTTTCTCACTCCTAGCGAGTTCTTGTTATATATTATTTGAGTTAGGTCCAAACATGAATTGAGTAATCGCCCTGTATGTTTCAGAGGGCCACCGTCCACGCCTGTCCACACCGAAAGTATATGGATACTGCATCGCCATTCTTAATATTTGTTGTTCGTCGTCGTAAGTGATTATTGTTATACAGTATTAGGCTATATCCTATACAATGCTTGCATTTAATTATTTACTTATCGTAGGCTATTATTCATCTTATTCGTGTGCCCTCAGGATACACGTTGAACTCTAAGGATATTATTAATTCAAAGTTTTCTTTGTCGTAAAGTAGCCTACATTATTTCCTGAAATTCTACTAGTATTAAATTTTTCAAAGTCGCTTCACTTTTATAAGTCGCTTCACTTTATAGTTTGCATGCTTCTAGAATTACTTCGAGCTGATAGGGTCTTAGCTAGACTTATTGATTCCCTTATATGTCCCATTCTTGTACCAGTACTTATTTATAAGGCCATGCTTTGTTCGCCAACTCGGGCAAGTGTCCACGAGGGCGGCCAATAGGCCTAGCTAGCTCGGCTTCCCTCTACTGAATTTTACATGAGGGACCAATTATTCTCTTCCTATATGAGTAATATGTTATGAAGTGCTTCGATACCAATGATTCCTAAGTGTTTGCATGACCAAGTTCAAGAGCACCAACTAAACCTATACAATTTGCATGCTTCGAGTCCCGGAGTCGGCGGGGCTCCTGTGTCCCTCCGTTCTCTCCGGGTCTCCGGGTTTAGAACTCCGGGTACTAAATGGTTTCGAGTAAATCAGGTATAAGCACCAACACAATTATATGTTAATTTCTTAAATAGAAAGAGTTTGCATGAAACCAAATGGAGCAACAAAGTTTCCTCCAGTGCAAGAACACCAACACAATTATGTGTTAATTTCTTAAAATAGAAAGAGTTTGCATGTGAACAAATAGAGCAACAAAGTTTCCTCCAGTGCAAGAGCACCAACTAACCCTATACAATTGCATGCTTCGAGTCCCGGAGTCGGCGGGGCTCCTGTGTCCCTCCGTTCTCTCCGGGTATCAGGGTTTTAGACCTCCGGGTACTAAATGGTTTCAAGGAAACCGAAAAAAAAAAAAAAAAAAAAAAAAAAAAAAAAATTATGCACAAAGAAGTTCCGGTTACATGGAGAAACAAAGTTTTCCTCCAGGTGCACAAAACACCAACAAAACCAAGGAACCAAAAGGTTCAGGTTACCATAAAGGAACGAGTGCTTACTCCGGGTACTCCGAGTAATGCAAAATGAACCAAAAGTTCAGGTTAAATTAAGGAACGAGAGCTTCCTCCGAATACTCCGGGTACTACTGAAAACCAGGGAACCAAGAAGTTCAGGTTAAATTTAGGAACAAGGCTTCCTCCAAGTAGGCCTACTCCGGGTACTAGGGGTACTCAGGGTACTCGCAGCAATACTGAACTCCGGGTACATACTGAAAACCCAGGAACCAAGAGGTTCAGATTAAAATAAGGAACGATAGCTTCCTCCAAGTACTCCGGGTACTCCGGGTAAACACTGACAACCCAGGAACCAAGAGGTTCAGATTCAAATAGGGAACGATAGCTTCCTCCGAGTACTCTGGGTACTCCGGGTAATACTGAAAACCAAGGAGCCATGAGGTTCAGATTAAATTAAGGAACGAGAGTTTCCTCCAAGTACTCCGAGTACTCCGGGAACTCGGGGGGGGGGGGGGGGGACAATGTTTTCCTTCAGGTTCAGGTTAAATTAAGGAACGAGAGTTTCCTCCAAGTACTCCGGGTACTACGGGAACTCCGGGAACTCCGGGGGGGGGGGTACAATGTTTTCCTTCAGAAACAAACATCCGATGTACCAAAAGGTTCCGGTTAAATTAAAGACCAACGCTTCCCTCCGAGTTCTCAATGTAGAACAATGAATGGAAAAAGAAGGGAGGAGAGTACTCCAGTGGCATTTATGATAGCCTATAGACTATCCCACTTAAATCCATTCTTATATACGATGTAGCGAATATGCTACCCTACTTTACATACTTTAAAATATTCATAGGGCCAGCAGGCTACTCGACATTACATGAGCCTTATACATAAGGAACTGGTACATGCTTTGGTTCTTTGCTCTTATGTTATGTAACATTGATTCTTGGCCTTTTTCTGACAGGTGGGCTATAGGTCTCCTCAGTAATCTCTGCCCCCTCACCTGAGCCACAACTGACGAGGTATGTACGCCAGATGTCTTGTGTGAATCGTACATTGACTAAGTGGGCTCCTAAAAAATGTACAAATTGTGCACTCGTCGTGTAACACTACCACAATCCGAGTGACCACATAACAGCAGCGAGGGCGACTCAGGTATTACTAAACATTTGGGATGAAGTGAAAGTTTATTTCTCACGCGAATGCGCGATCACGGAAGCGGCCAATAGGCCTAGCTCGAGCATCACTAATGAATTTTATAATATAAGAGATAAATGATCTCTTCCTATATAGATACAGTATATAGAATATAAATATTATATTATGAAGTTTTTCGAGGGATTTACTTCATTTTTCAACATCTAAGCGGGGGGCCAATGGTTCCGATATTGTTGACCTATAAGGAACAATGTTCCTCCGGATACTATTCCTATTTTGAAGCCAAATATTGACTCGATATTATGAAGTTTTTTCACGCTCGTCACATCGAGCGCGGAAGTGGCCAATAGGCTATCGCTCAGAGCCTCACTCTACTGAAAGTTACAGCACAAGAGATAGATTGGTATCTTCCTAGATATAAGTATTATATGAAGTTTTGCGGTGGATTTACTTCATTTGTCAATAGATAAGCTGGGGGCCAATGGTTCCGCTATTATCGAACTATAAGAAACACCGTTTCCTCCGGCTACTATCCCTATTATAAACCAAATATTGACAGTATATTAGGAGTTTTTCGAGGGATTTACTTCATTTTTCAATTAATAAGCTGGGGACCAATGGTTCCGCTATTATTGGACTATAAGGAACATCATTTCCTCCGGGTACGATCCCTATTGTAAACCACATATTGAATGTATATTAGGAAGTGGTTAGAGGGATTTCCTTCATTTTTCAATTTATAAGCGGGGTGCCAAGGGTTCCACTCCAACTCTAGCTCTTCCCAAGCTTTCTGGCATCTAGCCAAAAACCTCTCCAACAATTTCTCTTCCTCGTCTTTCCCTCCCCTTTCCCACTCTGATGGCACAACCATCACTTCTTCCTCTGACAAAGCTAAACTCTTCGCTCAAACTTTTGCTAGAAACTCCACCTTGGATGATTCCGGTGCTATTCCTCCCTCTCCGCCCTCCTCTCTCTTACTTATGCCTAATATCCTAATCTCTTCTAAAGATGTACTTTCTACCCTCTCTGGGCTTAACACTAATAAAGCGTACGGTCCGGACGGTGTTCCTCCTGTTGTTCTCAAAAACTGTGCTTCTGTGCTGACTCCCTGCCTAGGCAAACTCTTTCGTCTCTGTCTATCCTCTAACGTCTTCCCTTCATGCTGGAAGTTTGCTCACATTCAACCTGTCCCAAAGAAGGGTGACCGCTCTCAACCCTCCAACTATCGTCCAATTGCTCTTATCTCTTGTCTTTCTAAAGTTTTTGAAAATATTCTTGCTTCCAAATTCCTTAAGCATTTCTCTTCTCATAATCTGCTCTCAGATCGCCAGTATGGCTTCCTTAAGGGTCGCTCTACTGGTGATCTTCTTTCATATCTTACTAACTCTTGGTCATCCTCCTTTCGGGACTTCGGTGAGACTTTTTCTATTGCACTAGACATATCGAAAGCCTTCGATAGAGTCTGGCATAAATCTTTAATTTCTAAACTACCCTCCTTCGGTTTCTATCCCTCCATCTGTGCCTTTGTCTCTAATTTCCTTTCCGGCCGTTCCATAGCCGCGGTTGTGGACGGCCATTGTTCACTCCTCACCCTATAAACTCCGGTGTTCCTCAGGGCTCTGTCCTATCTCCTATTCTCTTTCTAATTTTTATAAATGATCTCCTTAACTGTACCTTAATTCCCATCCATTCATACGCAGACGACTCAACCTTACACTACTCCATTAGTTTTTCAGAACGCCCCAGCCAGCAATCCCTCAACGACAAACGTAATGAAGCCATAAAACTCTTAAATTCTGATCTAAATACTATTTCCAATTGGGGCAGAGAAAACCTTGTTAACTTTAATGCTTCCAAAACCCAATTTCTCCATCTATCTACCCGTCAGGATCTCCCAGCGGACTATCCCTTATTCTTCAACAATACAAAAATCAACCCTTCATCTTCTCTCAATATTCTTGGTGTCTCTTTTTCTTCTGCTCTCATTTGGAAGGACCATATTACCAGTTTTGCTAAGGCAGCCTCCCAGAAGCTGGGTGTGCTCAACCGCCTTAGGGGGTTCTTTTCCCCTGCACAGCTTCTTGCTCTGTACAGGGGCATAGTGCGCCCTTGTATTGAGTATTGTTCACATGTGTGGGGAGGTTCCTCTCACACCGCTCTCCTAGACAAAGTTGAAAGGAAGGCCTTTCGTATCATTAACTCCTGTCCACTCACCAACTCTCTGCAATCTCTCTCTCTCCGCCGCAATGTTGCATCTCTCTCGCTATTCTATCGCTACTATAATAATCAGTGTTCCTCAGAGCTATCCCAGTGCATACCACCTCCTTTACGTAGGGCACGTGGTACCCGTCTTGCAACTCAATCCCACCCCTACTCTGTGCAACTCTCCAACCCAAGAGTGAAACGTTACTCTCAAACTTTCTTCTACTCAACAGCTGAGCTCTGGAACTCTCTCCCAGAATCAGTCTTTCCCCTCTTCCTATAACTTAAATTGCTTCAAACTCCGTGTGTCCAGGCATTTTGGCTCGAACGTCCCTTTTGGCCCTGTCACTCTTTCAACTATGGGGGGGGGGGGGGGGGATGGGGGGGGGGGGGGGGGGGGGGGGGGGGGGGGGCACTCGCTATAGGCAGTTATGCCTTTTGCCTCCCTCAATCACATAGAAAAAAAAAAAAAAATTTGTTGAAGGGTAAGGACCAACGCTTCCTCTGGGTACTATCCCTAAGCCAAATATTGAATTTGTAATTCAAAGTTTTTCCATGGATTTACTTCATTATTCAATGCATAAGCGGGGGGCCAATGGTTCCGCTATTGTTGAACTATAAGGAACAATGTTTGCTTCGGATCCTATCCCTATTATCAGCCAAACATTAACGTTATAGTAGGAAGAATTTTGTTGGATTTATTTCATTTTTCAATGTATATGCTGGGTGCCAATAGTGTGGGCTATTATTGAACTACAGTATAAAGGAAAAGTTTCCTCCGGGTCCTATCCCTATCATAAGCCAAATATTGAAATTATATTATGAAGTTTTTCGATGGCTTCACTTCATTTTTCAATATATAAGCCAGGTGCTAAAAGGTTCCTGCTTACTTATGTTATCACTTCTGACATGGAAATAGTTCGGAAACTTTGAGCCCTGGAATCGGCGGGACTCCTGTGCCCCAGTGGGCTATTAGGGACAGATGAGGAGCAAAGCTTCCTCCGGATACTATCACTATTAATAGCCCAATATTGAATTGATATACACGGACTAACCAATGGTGTCCGGGTGCCGGGTACCCAACGGACCTCCAGTGACATCGATAATCTACTGATTATTATTATTATTATTATTATTATTATTATTATTATTATTCCATGGTTATAACTTAAGTTACTGCAAATTGCAATTACAGTCTCTCGAATTGAATTGAACTGAAATAGACCTTGACTCTTAGCTACGGTCCACTCTCTCCGGTTCCGTATTCCCGATCGGGTTTTTTTTTTTTTTTTTTTTTTTTTTTTTTATATATTCCAACTTACTTCCTCTCGGGCATAGGCTGAGAGCCTTAACATTCACCGCTTTACAATGAACAGTGAAGCCTGTGAGGTCTTGTTCCAGTCTAGGGAGTGAGACATGTGAAGCACGTAGAGCACAACGAGCACCTGCCATCTTGCCTTCACATGAGGCACGGTGCTCACTCATGGCCCGAAACGACCCCATCTCTGAAGCCACCTTGCTCCCGTGCTTCACTGTCTCACCCCCTACAATCGGACTCACACTTACACACACACAACGCCACCTGTTGAGCAGATAACTCACCAGGCATTGCACCCCTATAGCATATTTTGAATATGGGAATATTCATACAGTGCTATTTAATCAGGGAACAATGAGGGTATTTTATTGACGTTTCGGTGGGCTTGTGGTAATGCACTGATACCTGGTACAGCACAAATTCCATCCCAATAATATCTTCCCATTGATACATCGGGATTTGAACCCGGGACCCCTGGATTACCAGGCCAGTGGCAAGACCACTCCACCACACCTCCCCTTATGAAGGTCTTCGGGCTTCACCTCCATCTCTGGGTGCTGCCCAACGGCGTGTCTTTCCGGGTCAATGATAAACATCTTTCCCATAGGTTCTCAATGGAGGACAATGAATTTATATAAGAGATAGCAGATACGCTCCTCTACTCTAACCTCTGTTACGGCATTCATATAGCCAATAGGCTATTCACCGCCAGGTGTTGTCCAACGTACTTTCTTGTTGAGTCGCTGTTAACAGTCTTCACCTTGGGTTCTCAATGTAGAACCACGAATGAGAGAAAGGGGGGGGGGGATACTCTAATCATATTAATGATAACCATCGACTATCCCACTCTAATCCATCTTTATATAAGATACAGCTGATATGCTACCCCATTCTAACTTCTTTTACTGCATTCATATAGCCAACAGGCTACTCGGCATTCCATAGGCCTTATGCATGACGAGCCGGTACATGATTTTGTTCTTTGCTCTAGTATTATGTAACATTAATTCTTGGCCTGATGAGCAACAGCTCTTGTAATCGCCACGACCATTGTGCAGTGGTTTGGGTTCACAAGAAACAAATTCCCCCTTCTTGGGCGTACGAAGTATGTATGCCACCTGTCTTGTGTTGATTGTACGCTAGCTAGTGGGCTACTAAGAAGTGTACTGTACAAACTGTGCACCCTTTGTGAAACATCACAATCTGATTGGCCACATAACTGCGGCTTGGGTGCCTTAGGTTTTGCTCAATATTTGGAGTGATGTAAAAGGTTACATATCCTAAGTCCCAGACATTATCCATAATGCCTACGTGAGTTTCCTAAACATTCTTTTGCCCACGTCCCAACGAAGTTGGAGACCCTGTTCCAAACAAATGTTCTAGCAGCAATTAAGTCCAAGTTTAGTCAGAGACAAGAGTCTCTGACTCTCCAGGTTAGGCTGTCCTCTAAGCTAATGCCTTCTACGCAACCTACTGTTCCTTTACAACCTGTCCTTATATGAATAAAGACCACCACACCGCCTCGTCCCTCAGGGTCAATTGGTCCTAGTGTTCCCTAACCGGTGAATCAGTAGTGATTCCCACCCTTGACAGGTGGGGCTATTCCTAACCCCTTCACTCCGGGTGCCCTTGAAAAGGACCCGGGGTTTCCCAACAAGCCAATGCCTTTGCTTTATGATCCTGCCCGAGTTTGACAACCAATCAGTGTTCCTCCTATTCCGGAAGACGCGGAGACAGGTATCCCTGAACTTTACCAGGTCCCTCAAGCCGGGGTCCTCGAGGTAAATGAGTTAAAACATCTGCGAGCAAAAGATGCTGAAAGGCGGGGAATGGAAGTACAGTAGTCGTGCCTCCTTTCCCTTCCAGGTCTGATATTCAGTGTTGTGGACAACCCTGCCCCAATATTTTCTGCCACAAAATCCTGGAGCCTTGGTCAGATTTCTCTAAGCTTGCTGCTCTTAATGCTATAAAGTCCCTCCTCAATGTGTTCTACAAAGATAGAAACTGTTGCTACAGACCCTCAGTCTCGCATGTTCCCTTCGATGGAGTGGGACAAGGTCTGTGGGTGGAATAGGCAGTAGAGGCGGCAAAATTTGCTCTAGCCATCACTGCAATTGCCCCAATAAAGTTCCAAATGAGGAACATAGATTTACTGCTTGTCATATGTGATCTGCACAACAATACAATGATACTTTCACCAAACGTCATAGAAGTAATCAAAGAATGATTAAAGCCGATGGTATTAGTGCCAGTTCTACAAGAAACCACAGTTTTCCTACCCCGCACGTTTCTTGTTCCCAAACGAGACAGCTTAAAGAGGAGACCAGGCAGAGACCTCTCCTCACTCAAAATTACAGATTTTGCATGCTCACAGTGCCTCGGATACGGCTACTCCTTCATCAGGACGTGTGACTGATAACGTTGAACCTCAAGGATGCCTTTTGGCGATCCTATCTTACACCCTAAATCGAAGGCCTAATAGTCGGTAACCACTATCAGGCAATGGGCGTCACACTGAAAGAGTTTTACTACCATGACTATTGACTAAGTAAGAAGACAAAGGATTTTTCTTCTATAGTAAATAGTACGAGTTGTATGTACTGCATGAGTCTGGTTCTCCTTTCCTCCTTCGGAATCTCCAAAACGAATAAAAAGGGGGGGGGGGATGTAGAACATAAATAAGTATATGAAGACAAAGAGTTTTCTTCTACTGTATAAGGAATAAGTACGAGTTGTATGTACTGAAAAAGTATGAACAAATAGTTCATTTTTTGGTTTTTATACCAATGCAAGCAAGAAATGCGCTTGCTAACTTGTTGCACAGCTTCAGGAGCATTATAGTATGAGATGCTTTGACATTAAAGCATCCGTTCATACAAATTTGTACATCTTGTTCTCCTCAACACATTTTAAGTTATGACTATTCTTCCATCTTTCCTTCTTTATGAGGCTTCCCAGTATACCCGCCTCTTCTTTCTCTAATACAGTAATTTGAATTTCTCCCGGTGTCAGCCTATCTGTTAATTGGTTCTTTCTGGATACGTTGAGCATCTGATGTCCCACTTCCGGTCGTGATATTCTAGGCTCTTCGTCATTGATGAAGGAACCAATACTAAATTACGGGTTTGACAACCCGTAGGGAAGGAAGGAAAACCTTCTATTTAGGAGTGGTTCCGTAGTCAATGACGCAAAGGTTCCCTCCCACCTTCCCCTTCCCATGCACATGCCCAACTTGATATAACATTTGAGGCAGATAAACACGCTAGAAAGTCTGGCATCACGTGCAAGGGAAGCATAACGACAGCACAGCTGGAGGGCTGAGGCACCGGGAGGTTTGAAATGATAGATTCTTCTTTAAATTTTATTTCTAGTGGTATTCATTTTCAATGACGAGCCCTTGGTAAGATTTAATGGGTATTAACCAAGGATTGTTTTTATGCTATATACGCAACGGTTGTGATAAGAACTCCGGGGAATCCCGAACGGGTCCTGGAATCTCAGCCTATATAATTATAGTATAGGCTCTTCGTCATTGACTACGGAACTACTCCTAAATAGAAGGTTTTCCTTCCTTCCCTACGGGTTGTCAAACCCATAATCTTTTCTATCCTAAATGACCAGGAGCAGTTAGTTAAGCACCCTACTCGTATCTCTGACCGCCTTGGAGATTAGCACATCATCCTAGATTTATTACTAATCTCTAATCCTTCTGTTTGCACAATAAATCTTCTCTCTGCGTTGGGCTCCTCCGATAATAGCTTATCTCTGTTACTTGCCTTATCTCTCCAGTGCAGCAATCCGATCCTCTCAGCCGGCGGTGCTTGTGGCATTTTGGCACTGCCAACTGGGAGGCTCTTCAGCAGCACTTCTTTGATCTTTGATTTCACATGAAATTATTTTTGCTTCCGAGACAGGGGACCCTCAGAGTGTGCTGAACGCATTACAGGGGTAATAGTCTTGGGCATGGAGGCATACATTCCATTTTTTTGTTTTGACCGACGCCGTAATTCCCGAGAAGGGGTAGCCATGAAGATTAGGCGTTTGTCACGAATTGCTAGGTCAAGTTGCCCGGGCTTGACATCTACCAATAACATTTTGATAGTGAGAATTCAATCTGCCAACCCTTTGATCAGCAACCAACCCTCTACTGACTATGCCACGTCTAATGCCAATAAAATATTATTCTACTTCTGCCCGCAGTAATGAGGAAGCATTCAAATTGCACCGTCGCCTTCAAACTCAAGCATCTTGTACTCTTTATGTTTCTGCTCGAAATCAAGCAAAATCTGTTCTTCGACTTACCAAAACTTTTTCATCATACTGTACATACATACAGTACAGTCTGGCCTGCCAATACGCGAGCTTTTAATACGCGATTCACCTTATACGCGAGGAGGGGGTCGAATCATACCCAAAACTTTCAAAACGCGTGATGTACCTTTAAAACGCGAATCCGGGGCCGATATAAGGGCAATTCCGGGAGTTCAGCTAATACGCGAGGCCCCCCACCATTCCGCGCATCCAACTGCGCAGGGACGCCAGTGACGTCGGCACGCAGGGCATTGTGGGATACGCCAGTCTACCCTCAGTCCACGCTCACGCAACAGCAGTCCGACTCGTGTTTATTATTATTGTTATATTTTCTTATGATTTGGATGTTTATGTATACATTACATATATGTACCTTTTGTGGCAATTGACGGAGATAAATAGGCCTAAAGTAGACAACTTGGAGTCAGTGCCGCCCACATCGATTTATTCCCATATAATACTCTATTGCTAATACGCGAATTTCCATTCCGCGCCCTCGTGTGTCGCCCATATACTCACGTATTGAGAGGCCATACTGTACATACATAAAATTTTAAGACTGAGTGCTCCACACATACGTGCAGTTTCAGTCACTTGTCCTAATGGCAAAAGTATTTGAACTCTAGCTCTTCCCAGTCTTTCTGGCAATGTAATACTTGCAAAATAAACAAACCAAAACTTTGACGAACACAGTAAAAAGACAAAACAACTAATCAATATCGCTATGTGGAAAAAACGGTTAGCAAAATAATAATTCTTTATAAATAAAAGAACACAATCCACCACATAGGGTGTACATTACTACATGATCAAGGTAATCTGTTTCCCAAGCAAACTAATCGCACATTATAGGTTTGATTCTCGATGGGAAGTAGAGAAAACCTAATATTTAGTAGGGGCCCCGGAATCATTGACGATGTTGCCTATTAGTATAATAGTCTCCATTCAACACCCACGTCAGTCGTTTGAATCAACCGCCGCGAGGAAGAAAGAGATTCATCTTCATAAGCGCAATGCTACTTCTCTTATGGTGTCGTCATATTGATCGGGTACCCACTACGAAAAAACTTCGTAAAAAGTAAGAGAACAAAAAAGGGAAAAGAATTTTCCCATCTTAACACTGTTATTAACACGCTTCCCACATTCGGTGGATTTCTTGCGCTGTGGCTTCTTGCCGTCTCTCGCCAAGCGCAACGATTCCTCCTTCAATGCTATATCAAGATCACTCAAAATAACAGCGAATGGGAAGGGGATGGTTGGGAGGGACATCGTCGTCAATGATTCCGGGGCCCCTACTAAATATTAGGTTTTCTCTATTTCCCTTCGGGAATCAAACCTATAATTTAATAGTGGCCCCTTCATCATTGACGATGTTGCCTGAATTCCAAGACTGGAGGGGGACATTCGCAGTATCCCAAACTCCTAAAAACCGCATGTGTTTTTTTGTTTTTATATGTGATTGAGGGAGGCAAAAGGCAGAACTGCCTATAGCGAGTGCCTCCCCCATAGTTGAAAGAGTGACAGGGCCAAAATCAAGGGACGTTCGAGCCAAAATGCCTGGACACACTGAGTTTGAAGCAATTTAAGTCATAGGAAGAGGGAAAGACTGATTCTGGGAGAGAGTTCCAGAGCTCAGCTGTTGAGTAGAAGAAAGTTTGAGAGTAACGTTTCACTCTTGGGTTGGAGAGTTGCACAGAGTACGGGTGGGATTGAGTTGCAAGACGGGTACCACGTGCCCTACGTAAAGGAGGTGGTATACACTGGGAAAGCTCTGAGGAACACTGATTATTATAGTAGCGATAGAATAGCGAGAGAGATGCAACATTGCGGCGGAGAGAGAGAGATTGCAGAGAGTTGGTGAGTGGACGGGAGTTAATGATACGAAAGGCCTTCCTTTCAACTTTGTCTAGGAGAGCGGTGTGAGAGGAACCTCCCCACACATGTGTACAATACTCAATACAAGGACGCACTATGCCCCTGTACAGAGCAAGAAGCTGTGCAGGGGAAAAGAACCCCCTAAGGCAGTTGAGCACACCCAGCTTCTGGGAGGCTGCCTTAGCAAGACTGGTAATATGGTCCTTCCAACTGAGAGCAGAAGAAAAGGAGACACCAAGAATATTGAGAGAAGATGAAGGATTGATTTTTGTATTGATGAAGAATAAGGGATAGTCCGCTGGAAGTTCCTTACGGGTAGATAGATGGAGAAATAGGGTTTTGGAAGCATTAAAGGTAACAAGGTTTTCTCTGCCCCAATTGGAGATAGTATTTAGATCATAATTTAAGAGTTCTATGGCTTCATTACGTTTGTCGTTGAGGGATTGCTGGCTGGGGTGTTCTGAAAAACTAATGGAGTAGTGTAAGGTTGAGTCGTCTGCGTATGAATGGATGGGAATTGAGGTACAGTTGAGATCATTTATAAAAATTAGAAAAAGAATAGGAGATAGGACAGAGCCCTGAGGAACACCAGAGTTTATAGGGTGAGGAAGTGAACAATGGCCGTCCACAACCGCGGCTATGGAACGGCCGGAAAGGAAATTAGAGACAAAGGCACAGATGGAGGGATAGAAACCGAAGGAGGGTAGTTTAGAAATTAAAGATTTATGCCAGACTCAATCAAAGGCTTTTGATATGTCTAGTGCAATAGAAAAAGTCTCACCGAAGTCCCGAAAGGAGGATGACCAAGAGTTAGTAAGATATGAAAGAAGATCACCAGTAGAGCGACCCTTAAGGAAGCCATACTGGCGATCTGAGAGCAGATTATGAGAAGAGAAATGCTTAAGAAATTTGGAAGCAAGAATAGTTTCAAAAACTTTAGAAAGACAAGAGATGAGAGCAATTGGACGATAGTTGGAGGGTTGAGAGCGGTCACCCTTCTTTGGGACAGGTTGAATGTGAGCAAACTTCCAGCATGAAGGGAAGACGTTAGAGGATAGACAGAGACGAAAGAGTTTGCCTAGGCAGGGAGTCCACGGTTAAATCCAGATAATAACAGAAAAAGTTCTTTGTATATGTAGTTGTGCATACAACTTAGTAAAAAATATAGATAGAGTGTGAGCAGTGCGTTGCTTCAAAGAAGCCTGCTCCAACAACAGAGTCCTCATCTATGAGGTGTGTGTTGTAAGGGGTGAGATAGAGTTAATTGCACAACCCTTCATCACTCTGCGCCGGAACCTGTGCCGCTTTAGCGAGGTTCGTGGGCGTAGTCGTATTGACACGTATTAACTTTACTGAAGCTAGTGAAACTAGCCAGAGACATATCGGAGTTGCCAGTCGATCTTTACTGATCGTCTGAGTCTAGTGTAACTAGCCTGGGAACTTCGAAATTATATGACCGTAGGACAATTAATTCTTTATTATGAAAGACAAAACTGGACAGTTAGCTATTGTAATTATTTACAGAGTTCTATAGTAATCTAGTGCAACTAGTTGCGAAGATGAAAACACAATCTTTTATTATTCGTAAACTACATGAGCTTTAATAAAGCTTTGGAAACTTAAAATTAATACATCAGACTTAATAATTAAACAAATTTTCCCGAGCTTCTTAGCTCGTGCAAATCTAATTGGGCTTGGCCCGGCGTAAATAACGCCTAGCTTGCCCTGCACTAACTTGTAATCCTGTGGAAGGGGGTTCATCTCTTATACTGGGATCCGCATTCCCCCCCCCCCTTTTTCTTAAGCCCCTATTGGGCGTCCACATCTCAGTACTAACGGCTGGAATTACAAGTGAAACAACAAAAGGAGTGCAGACTATAAGAAAAAAAGGTCTGAGCCGTAAAGAAATCGAGTTTGTAACCAAAACGGGAATAAACACATGCAAAGAAAAACGTCTGCACCGAGGGCGCCTCCTGTGACTACCACGTCCTCTGCCCACTTGGTGTGGAGCGATGACACGTAGGATCCTGGAAAAAAACTTAAGAGAGTTAGAAAAACACCTGGCTATACCAGTTAGTCCGCCGGAGGATGTGGGACATGAGCCGTAGGACCTGAATGGCCCCGCCCCCGGCTTCCCCCGGCGGTAAATGTACCTCAGTCTGAACTTTTTTGCCTCATACCACTCAAAACTCATTCATGATTACTTAAAGAGGTCAGAGAAAGCTCCGGTTCAGTGCGGCTGGCCATATATTAAGGAGGGACAGGCGTCTAGTCTACGCCGGAGGGAAAACAAGGAGCCTGGGATTGAAGGGGAAAACTGTCACTTTAGAAGAGTGACTGTTTGCGGCAATTACAGAAATGATTTCATATGGAACAAAATAAGGGCGAGAGAGCCCATAACAGTTTTCATCTATCACATTTAAGAAGAAAAGTGGGGGGAAAGTAAATAACTGATTCGGCCCTAAGAGGTTATCGTAAATTGGGGACCTGCCGCTAAGCTGTCCCTGACCCCGGTAAAACGTCTCGGTACGTGCGCACAGCTCGAATAAGCATATGGAAAGAGGACGAAGTCCTCTTTAATATTAGAGATGGGAATAACATGCCTCCGGGACGAACTTCCAGCCCCCCGCGGCGGGACTTTTCCCAAAAAGGGACCACCCCAACAAGGTCTGCTGAGGGCTTAAAAAAATTGCGTAATCATGAAGTGAGCTTAGCGAGAGTGAATACTGATTCGCGTTGTACCGCACGTAACGTAAAGAGAGGGACATCCTGGGGATTTGACAAGTGTAACTGTATTAGAGACCCCTGAGGATACCGTCCTCCAACCCATCTAGATGTACTGACTAGTAGGACATCATCCTAGACATCCTGGTAGCCGCTTACCGGCGGACGGTTGTCTGGCTTATAACCCAAGTATGCGAGAGGCGGCCCTTCCTGGTGTGTGTCTGTTACAAGGTTAATGGCGTACGCACACCAGACCTGGGCCGGGGATCGTGTGTGTCCCTCTGTGTAATTACTAGATATCACATCCCTTATGCAGAGGGTTGTATCATTCTGTTATGCAACGCCGGGTGAGGCAAAGTCGCGGGACTTCCTTTCTGGCGAGCACATTGCGGTGACCGGCGCAGGCCGGTCGCGCAGAAGAGATAAGGTGGCGCAGCCACCCTTATGGAGTAACTCCTCGTCGAACCTCGGAACCCCATTGCACTAGCACTGCCGAGGGAGAGAGGGGGACGGAGGGGAGACGGAGGGAGGACACACGACCCATTCTTTAAGGCATTTTATATTAAATGTACTACAGTGGAATCTCGTATCTAACGAGTAATAGGTGCCGAAAAAATCGCGTTAGATCCAGATTCGTTAGATATGAATACATAAACTAATGGGAAAAATGGTAATTGGTGCCAAAATGTATACCGAATCCCCATTTTCACTATTTTTACCCTTCCGAGTGCTATTTTGAGACATAAAATATATTCAAATAATGTAATACCTGTATATTAATTATCAGAACAAATAATAATAAACCAACCTGTGAGTGAATAATGAGGTGTGTAGGTTAGACGATGTCTAGGATATCCGAGGCAGGGAGGCTAGGCTACTGGGATGCGCCGCGCACCTCCTCACCGCCCCTGCCACCTCGCTCTCTCTCCTCCCTCTCTGCCGCCTTCTCTTGTAGTTTCATGACCTTATCTGTCTCCTGTCTTCTCCTTTCGAGTTCTGCGAATCCAATGAAGTCGTTGGCGTCGATCACATTGGCTGCCTCTTCTTCAAGTTCCAACATCGGTACGGTGTCGTCTTCCTCCTCATCCATAGCAGCCTCTAATGCTCGGCGTTTGTTGAAGAAGCCTGTGATGAACGTCTGCCTTTTTTCATTAACTTTTTGCCCATATGAATCGCTCAGATGTTGGCTCAATTTTTTAATTAATGGCAGCACCTGGTTGACCATTTCTGACTCTGATTCTGAAGCACCCCGTAGAAACTCTTCCATATGGGCTAAGTCGGTAATCTTTCTTGATAGATATCCAGCTGAAATTTGTTTATGCTCTACGGCGTCTACGCATTCCTGTGTTTTGTCCTCCTCACGATTTAGCTCAAGGTCTACATCATCGACCATCTCCTCTGCTGATCCACCTTCTTCAGGGCGCAACATTTCGGCAACAAGATCTTCGGTCACCTCGGGAAAACCTGGTGCACGGATATTCCTGGCCGCCTGCACTGTTTCACGGAGGAGTTTTTCCTTGCGCTGCCTGTTCGCTGACTGTGGTATCTTGTCGGGTAGCAGGGGATGCCAGGCATGCCTTATTGTGTCAGTTGTGATTGCTTTCCATGCCTCAACCATGTAATCAATGGCATTCTTGACATTGAATTGTTTCCAGAACTGTTTCACTGATATTATTGCACTGTTAGACTCTGTTTCTGTTTCTTCATTCGTTTCTGCTTCAATTCCTCCTGTTGCCCCCAGCAGCATGTCCTCCTCATCAGAATCTTCGAGTATTTCTCTCACTTCATCTTGCGTGTCTGTAGCCTGACGCATCTCATCATACACCCGCTTGTAGTAGATCAACTTTACATTGGCAATTATTTCTTGATCAAGCGGCTGTATTTTAGATGTGGTGTTTGGGGGCAAGAAACACACCTGTACATGTGGATGACGGCCAACCAGATAACGTGCATGGCCAGGTGCATTATCCATGAACAGGTTCAGTTCTCTGCACCTACGGAGGGCATCTGGTACAAACTGCTCATCAAACCACTTAGCAGAGAGCACCACATTCATGTATCCCTTGGTGTTAGAGGCCCAGTAGATGTCATCCAGCTTGTTCATATCAGCCCCCTTATAAGCCCGGGGCCGCTTGAATTTATATATCACTAGGGGCTTCATCCGGTGAGTACCTGTGGTATTACAAGTCAATAACACACTCAGCCTATCCTTGGCCATCTTCACGCCAGGTGCCTGCTTTTCTTTTTTGCTGATGAATGTTGACTTTGGCGATCTTTTCCAATAGAGACCAGTTTCATCGCAATTGTAGTTGATGATGCTTTTATTTTATACTAGCCCACTGGGCCTAGGCCCTCTCAAGGCTAGTGGTGGAGGAGGTGGTACAGAGTTTAAAGTCACGTATATGTCAGCAGTTATATGTCATTGTATAAATCTATCGCTCTCAGGAAGTGACGAATAGGGGTGAAATTGAAAGAGTCCGAGTCAGAGAGGATGCCATGTAATGAGGTGTTCAGCAAGAACCTCCGTCTTTCAGATGCATAGACGGGACAAATACAAAGAAAGTGAAAAACAGTCAATGATGTATGGCAATGTTGGCATTCAGGTGGTGGAACACGAGGGGTGGACATCAGGTAACCATGTGTGAGGCGTGTGTGGCCTAAACGTAATCTAGTTAATAGGGTTTGGTCTGCACGTGAACCATTAATTGAAGAGGGCCACAAGTGTATGTCATCCTTAATGGAGCGAAGGTGGCCAGTTAATGGTTGCGCTCTCCACTCAACTCGCCAAGCGTCATAAACATGGCGACGGAGGACAGGGAGCATATCCTCCGAACGCAGCAAAGTAGTAGAGGGTGTACCATGACACGCTTGCTTAGCGAGGAAGTCTGCACGCTCGTTCCCGGGAATTCCTACATGCGCGGGGATCCAGCACAGTGTGATGGAACGATTAGCGCACTGTAATTTGTGTATTGTGGATGATAGTCTTGACCAATGGGTCCTTGGGGGCAAATACACATAAGGCTTGCAGTGCACTCTTTGAGTCACTACAGATAACGACCCGTGGAGAGTTCCTCGACAATGAAGAGATGGTGCTTAAAGCACCTTGAATAGCCCATAATTCAGCAGTGAAAACCGTGGAGTGATGGTGTAAGGTACTTTGATACAAGCCATGGTCTGAGACTGCAGCGCAACCCACGGCATCCGCAGTTTTCGAGCCATCGGTGTAAATGAAAACAGCCGGGATGTGATCATCAAGATGTTGTAAAGCGAGATGTCGACATTGAGATGGGGCTTGGGCATCAAGTTGATCCGCTAAGTGAAAGCAAACTGTAGGGTGTTTTAGGGTCCACGGAGTGATGTGACTAGGAGAGGGAGTTATGGGAGGAACGGTGATACTGTAAGTGGAGAGCAATTGGCGAGACAATATTGGGAATGGCACTGGAATGTTTGAACGATAGTTATCTGTGGAATGGAATAGTTCTAGTAGAGTTGGGTCATGACGGAGGCGAACAGCCGTACGCATGAGGACTAATCGACGGTGGTAGGCTAGAGGTAAGGTCCCAGCCTCACATAGGATATTGGAGACACGAGAGGAACGGAATGCCCCGAGCTAATGCGGATGCCCAAATGGTGTACGCTGTCGAGGGTTCCCAATGTGGAAGCAGAGGCCGTGCCATAGACAGGGCTACCATAATCTAGGGCTGAGAGGATGGTAGCTCTGTAGAACAGTAAAAGCGTAGCGCGATCTGCGCCCCAATGGACTCGTGCGACTGTTTTCAGAACATTCATTCTCTGGAGGCAACGTGCCTTTAAGCAGGCAATGTGACTCTTCCAATTGAGGTGAGTATCAAAGATTAAACCAAGGAACCTGGTATGTGGAAGGATCTGAATATTAGAATGTCCCATGGTGAGAGTAATGGACTGTTTACGTAACTGTCGAACATTTCTATAGAATACAACGGCGTTAGTCTTTTCAGCAGAAAATTGAAAACCAGCAGTGGATGCCCAGAGTGGATGGATTTTAGAGCAATGTTGAGACGCCGTTGTATGTGAGTCAGACTGGGAGAAGTATAATATATTGCAAAGTCGTCCACATACAAGCTATACGATATTTCAGGTGGGAGGCTGCGTATGACACTATTGATCGCCATAATAAAGAGTAAGCTGCTAAGGGCACATCCTTGTGGTATTCCATTAATTTGTGACAGAATGTCCGATAGGAGACCATTATTTTTGACCTGGAATGTACGGTTAGAGAGAAAATTTTGTAAACAGCAGGGAAGAGGACCCCGCATGCCAGAATCGTGTAAATTTTTTAAAATCCTGTGTCTCCATGTTGTGTCATAAGCCTTAGCAATGTCAAAAAATATTGCCACTGTGGGTTGGTTCTTGGAGAACCCATCACGTATTTGGTGTTCAAGGCGAATAAGTGAGTGCAGTGTAGAACGGCCAGGGCAGGAACCATTCTGATATGGGGATAGGAGGGCATGTGACTCAGCGTAATGTAAAAGTCGAGGATTGATAATTTTTTCCATTAATTTGCAGAGGCATGAGGTAAGCACAATCGGTCTGTAATTTGTGGGAAGACTATGATCTTTTCCAGGCTTCGGTACGGGTATAGTGTAAGCATGCCGCCAAAACGGTGGGAAGTAGTTACTTATCCAAAACTGATTGTACAGTTGTAAAAGATGTTGTAGCGCACGTGGATGGAGGTGACGGATGAGAGCGTACGAGAATCCATCCGGGCCAGGAGTAGTGTCTGTACACAGGTCGAGCACGTGTCGCAATTCCGGAATTGAAAAAGGGGTGTTATATTCATGTGTTTTCCCGCTATGAAAAGATAGCGGGCGAGATTCCTCCATACATTTATAACGAAGAAATTGACGAGGCAATGACTGGTCTGAGCTGACGTGACAGAAATGTTTGGCATGTATGGCAGCGATGTCAAGGGGGTCATGTGTAAGCGAGTCCGAGGCAGGGTCTTTGAGTGGAGAGAGTGGAGGCCGTACAGTGCGTCCGTTGATACTGCGAAACTTTTTCCATAAAGTAGAGAGAGGGGTGCGGGAATTGAAGGACGAGATATATGATCGCCATGAAAGTATCTTGTTGTCAAGGATACTGCGTTTGACAACTGCACAGATCTTGTTACTGTATAGAATGTATTAAGGGCAATTTTTTCAATAGTGATGGTTATAAGGTCAAAGTAACGATTAGTGGAAAAAAGTCGGGGGGAAACAGTCTTTAAACGCCGCTGCCTAACACTCAGACGCTTAAGAAGGCGTTCCACACGATGCTTGAATTTTATCATTTGGGCTAGAGTGGGCGTCCACCAAGGGACCTGGCGAGGGTGCGTCAGCGAGGAGGTAAGCGGGATATGAGTGCGAGCAATGGAGTTCAGGAAGGACGAAAAATAATCAAAATTGTGTGCAGGGGAGGAGTCCGAAACGTCTGCAGAGGAGTGCGTATAAGACGTCCAATCGGCTTTAGAGAGATTATAACTCGATATTTGAGGGGAGGATGCAGGGCACAAATACTTAAGGAGTATAGGGTAGTGGTCGCTGGAGAAGCGATCCTGTAAAACTGACCAGTCAAATAGGGGAGCTGCGTTATCCGAGGCAAAGGAAAGATCAACAGCGGAAAATGTACAGTGGGTAGCAGATCTGTAGGTGGGGGTGTCAAAGTTGAGACAACAAAGAGTAGAATGAAGGAGATATTTTTCAATTTTATCGCCTGGGATGTCTGTGTTTGGGTTGCCCCAAAGGGGAGAGTGTGCGTTAAAGTTGCCCAGAATAAGGTACGGTGGGGTCAGTTGTTGTACTATATGATGAAGGTCTGAAGTATTGTAATGACAGGAGGGTTGATTGTAGGAGGAGCAAACACTCAAGGAAGGAAGGTTTGGTAATGAAATGGAGACGGCAGTTGTTTGAAAAGAGTTGGGGTCAAGGGTGACAGGAACAAATACGCACTTATAGTGCACAAGGATGGCCGTTCGGAGATGTGAAGGGGTTATAGGGGAGCTAGCAGCAACAGTATAATGCCTGGGGGGGAAAACAAAATTGCCTACATGTTGGAGGCAAATGCATAATGGTGAATATAATTTAAGTAATCGTTGTAATTCTCCCATACGGAGGCGAGTTTGGTATCCGTTTATATTCCATTGCAAAATGTTATATGCCATCAAGAATAGGATTGTCAGAGTCATCGACAATAGTGGTCTCTTGAAGAGAGTCTGGTAAAGGTTGTGAGTGTGGAGAGGGTTGTGTGGATGGAGGTGAAGGGGTAGATGTAAGGTCTGTAAATTTTTCAGAAATAGCTGTGAATTGTGTGACTAGTTTAGGAACAAGGGTGGGGCAGTGGAGGAGTTTTTGGCGCAGAGTGTTCATAAATAGATAAGCGGAGGTAACATCTTCATCAGGGTTAGGGGGAAGTGTACGTGTGGTGACAAATTCCTGCGTCCGAGCAAGGAGGCAGGGATCCGTGGCACAGATATGGGGTGTGATGTAATTACGGAAACAAATTGGACATCCACATTTGTCAGGTGGGATATTGGTGTGACATATCAATACAGGAGATTGTGAGGGGCTCGGGGTATGATGAGTCTTTATCGAAAGTTCGTCAGATGATGGTGTCGCAGGGTTAGCAGGAGTTTGTGGGGGAATGTCCCTAGGGTTGGGAGCATCGGGATCTGGGCAGTGGGGAGCGGCTAACGGAACATGTCGCTCAAGGTTACAGGGAGGATCAGGCGTGGTGAGGGTGGTACGCACATTGACAGGAGGTTGGTGAACATGAAATCGGGATTGTGATAGCTCTATATTAGTCAAGTCAGAATCCAACAGGTTATTGTCCTTCAGGAATCTCTGCATCAAGGCCTTGGGCGTAGGATCAGATTCACAAATATGGGTGACACAATAACAAGGAGTCGGGTGAATTTGAGCATCGTCCGCTGGAGCTCGCTTGGAAAGAAATTTGTGAAGATGTTCGGTGAGTACTGTACGGGTAGAAGTCTTGTGCTGAAGTAGAAAGAATCGGCCGCAGTTATGGCAGCCACAGTCCGGATCGTGGGTAGGCATAACCCACTTCTGTGTGGTGGAACCGAGTTTCGAGGTCCGGGATAATGACCGGATAGGACTTGCAACCTTACGCTTTTTCCGAGGCTGCGACTGGGTGGAGTGAGATTGGGGAGAAGTCTCTATATCTGGTACTGTGTTACATTCCATGAGGTTCTCTTCGGCAGTCATGTTCCAAAACTCAGTATCATCGGTCAAGTTAGTAAATCCCTCGAACCTGTTAGAGGTGGATAGGTCCGGGGAGTTAAGGTGAACTAAACGGAAGGTATCATTGGTGGGGTAATGTTGTGGGCTAATAGGTGGTGCCGGAGGCTGCTCTGGACGCTGGTGGTCAGAGGAGTCAGCGGGTGTAGTTGATTCATACCGTCGATATGGAGGAGATTTACCTTCCTGCCTTAATTGTGCTGCAGCAGACCGGAAGGGGAGTCCTTTTGTGGCCTGTAAATGTAATACGTCACGATGAAACGCAAAGTGCGGGCATGTTCTGTCATTGGCTTTGTGGGACCCGTCACAATTAGCACAACGGGGCGAGCTGGCTTGACAATTGTTGAGAGCATGTTGTTCTGAGCCGCAATTTAAGCAACGAGCATTGAGAGCCCGACACCGTGGGGTTGAATGCCCAAGCTTCCAGCAATTTGTGCATTGTCTCGGCTTGTTAACATACCTTCGTACCTGCAAGACGGACATGCGTAGGGAGGTCATGGCGCTTAATATAGATTTTGACAATGCGTAGTGGGGGCCGATTTCCACGCTGAGGAGCAGTATAAGTGTCAACTTTAACAACAGTGGGGTCAGTTCTTTGCAATAATTTTAAGATACGATTGGTTGAGTCTGTAAAGCTCTGATCTGCAAATTCGAAGTCGGAAGGGAGCACAACCGTGCCAGTACACTGATTCAGGTATTCATCTGGTTTACCTGTGTATCTGTCGTTGGGGGTGTCGAGGTAGACTTGTAAGGCTTCTGATTGCTCCTGTGTTTTCACCTCAATCATGCGCTTGGCCGATCCAACAGCATGCATGGTGAAGTCACCAATATCTTGTGCGAGAGTATCGTATAGACTGAAATCATCCATAGGTTCACCAGAGACCGTGAAAAACCGTGACCAATCAGGGGGACTGAACATAGCGTTATAAGTGTCCTTCGAAGCAGGGGTATACGTGTTACGTTTACGCCTTTGTCGGTTATGCGAAGGTACGAACGGTTGAAGCGTGTGAATGGCAGAGGAAATACCGGCAAGGTCTTTTCCTGTACCTGCATCAATGGCCCGTTGAGATCGTGGAGGTACAGAAGCAGGTTTAATTGAGGTAGTAGATCCTGCATCCGGAGGGAAGATGGTAACAGATGGAGGCACAGACGGGTCAGGGATGCAAGAAGCATCCGTAGGGGTGTCAGCTGAGGGCATGCGAGGTTCTTCATTAAGGTTGTTAACGGAATGAAGAGGTAGGCTAAGGCTAGAATCATAATCTGGTAATTTAGAAGTTAAAGTCGACACTGGTTTTTTTTTTTTTTTTTTTTTTCTATGTGATTGAGGGAGGCAAAAGGCATAACTGCTTATAGCGAGTGCCTCCCCCATAGTTGAAAGAGTGACAGGGCCAAAATCAAGGGACGTTCGAGCCAAAATGCCTGGACACACGGAGTTTGAAGCAATTTAAGTCATAGGAAGAGGGAAAGACTGATTGTGGGGTTGTCATCACTATTATTGAACACAGAGGCAGTACTGCGCATAGGAATTGATGCCGGGGAGATCACCTGATGGATCTCACTACCCAACGATGGAGAATTCGTCACAGTATCCTTAGGAGGTTTGCCAAGGTCTGTGGGTGCCATGCCTGAGTGGGGAACTCCGGCACTGTTGGCAGCAGGGGAAGGGTCCTTGAGGCAGTCCAATTTCTCGCAGGGGTCGGCGTCGGAGGGGGCAATTTTAGATTCCATAGGACGAATATTTCCAAATTCATCTGAGTCAGATTCCAAACCCACCATGAAGCCACAATTAGAGGACGGGACGACCGCCCTAGGAATTCTTGCAGATATACACCCCGACTAATGCACCTTAAGGGTTAGGGTTTACTCGAACACGTCGGGTACCACAGTTCGACGGGTGTAGGGATTGCCGACCCACAACACCCTCCAACGAAACCAAAGAGTGAGTACGGTCGTTTACCTCATGACAGTCACGGTGCTCCCAAAGGAGGGGGCAGCGGGAAGAAGGGAAAAACGGAAAACAGAAAGGATGAGAAATGATAGGGCCCACTACAATTAGTTGGGGGCGGCAGGAAGGGTGGGCATGCGGGCATGCACTCCCCTCCTGCCGCCTCCGTCAGCCCCCGCACGTGTTCAAAAGTGAAACCAACGAAGCAGGCAGAGCGGGGGCATCGCAATTGTAGACCTGGTCTAAGCAGTACCCTCCCTCATCAATCACTGCCTGTGCAACAGCAGGAAATGAATTGGCTGCAAGTGTGTCTGCAGATGAAAGCTCCCCCTGGTAATTAGCGTGTTTTATCCCAAACCTTTTCTTAAACTTGGCAAACCATCCAACAGAAGCAACAAATGGGGCTGGATCTTTGATGTTGTTCTTTTTAATAAGGGTATTGTAGAGAACAAGGGCTTGGTTTCTTGTTTGTGGACCATTGATGCTTCCCCCATCCTTGAACTTACGTTCTATCCACCTTTCAAGGTAGAAGTCCATCTTGGCAACGAGGCGGGTAGACGAAGAATAGTTCGTTAGCACCCTTTGAGATGCATTAGCATTGCCACTAAAACACGTCTTTGCAACAGCTAGGCTGGCTTTAATTTCAGTTTTCTGTCTCTTAAAGTTACGCACTGTCCCCTCGGGAAACCCAGTTATTTTCACTATCTCACAGTTCTTTAGGCTTTTGTCAATTAGTTCAATCACTTTCGCTTTATCCTCTGCCGTATATTTATTCAGTTTTTTTCCAACACGCGTAGCCCTCTTCACTGGAACTTTTGTCTTCCTTTCATGCTTGTTTCCATTCTCACCACTCCCTTCTCTTACCTGATGCTTGGGTTGACATCATGAAAGGCGTAACACACCACCAACTTCGGAAGGTAGAACAAAATGTTGGAGCGAGACGAGCACAACTTTAGAACAGGTCAACTATGGCGCCGCGCAAACTGGACTGACCTGAACAGTGGTGGGGAGGGAGGGGGGAGGGAGGGACGCTAGGTAGCGTTTAACGCATCAGCAATTGGCGGGAAAATTTTAGGGATTGGCGGGAAATTTGTAAATTCGATACCGGGCACCCAGAATAATTGCCGTTAGATATGGATTTTGGTTCGTTAGATTGAGATCGGGTAGAGCTCCAATAGGGTCGTTAGATGCAAATTGGTTAGATCAAAATGCGTTAGATGCGAGATTCCACTGTACTTAGACCTTTCTAAAGCATTCGATAAGGTATCACATAAGAGATTGTTATCTAAGCTTGAGACGATAGGATGTGTCAGGGGGAGTTTGCTGAAATGGATGGAGAGCTATTTAACAGATAGAGAAATGAGGACCAACATTAGAGGAACTTACTCATCGTGGCGGAAAGTTGAGAGTGGTGTGCCACAGGGATCTGTGTTGGCACCTCTTATGTTCCTTATGTACGTGAATGACCTGCCGATAGACATAAACTCCTACATGTCAATGTTTGCAGATGACGTAAAAATTATGAGACAAATAACAAATATAAGTAGTTGTGAGGAGCTGCAAGGGGATTTAGATAAAATATAAGAATGGAGCACCGAGTGGAAAATGAAATTTAATATAAGTAAATGTCATGTGTTAAATATGGGAAGAAGTGTGAATAGACCAAATTGGGAGTACAGGATGGGAGATAATAATTATAATTGGCAAGGACGAAAAAGAAAATTATTTAGGGTTGATTATACAAGATAACTTGTCGCCAGAGAAACATATTAACAAGCTCTTTAGCGGAATGTATGCAATGGCCGGGGATATGAAAGTTGCTCTGAACGGAGACAAAGCTGAACCAGGACTTTGACAGCAATATAGTGTTTAGTGAAGGATATAATATATGGAGATATGATAGAAAGGGAAAAAGGGGAGGTGGAGTGGCAGTATTAGTTAAGAACCCTATGACAGCAAAGCAAGCAGAGTTAAATAATGACAGGGCAGAAATAATGGCAGTTGAACTCAATGATATAGAAGGAAAAAAGCTAGACATAGCAGTAGTTTACATGCCACCAAAGACCAGAGCATGGAGGGAGTTAGAGTTTGAGGAGATGGTCGAGGATATGATTCAGTCGTTGAGAAGATTGCTTTTAAGAAAGAATAGATTGATCTTGGTGGGAGATTTCAACTGTGGTGAGGTTAATTAGGAATCGGGAGATGCAGGGCCAAATCAGAGATCTTGGGGAAGTCGGCTATTAGAGTTGGTTACGGATAATGTACTTGCACAACATGTGAAGGAGAATACTAGAATGAGGGGTAATAACGAACCTTCTAAACTCGATCTGATTTTTACAAAAGATCCTCACGAAATTAGTGATATAAACTATCTATGTCCTGTAGGCAAAAGTGATCACCTATTACTGAAATGGAAGTAGATCTCGAGTAATGCCAATAGATTAGACAATAGCTATATAAATAACAGACTAAATTATAGTAAAGCTGATTATGTATCCTTGAAAAGATATTTAGAGGGAGTAGATTGGGATCTTATTTTGAAGGAACAAGATGTACAAGGTAAATATAGTAGGTTCCTCGAAATTTATAGAGAAGGAACCAATCTGTTTGTCCCAAGATACAAAACTGGAAATTTTACTAAGCAGAAAGAATGGTTTAATTTTAAATGCAAAAGAGCTCTGGTTAGGCGTGATGCAGCTTGGGCTAGATTAAGAAGAAGGAACACTGAGAGTAATCGGAATAAATATAAACAGGAGAGAAATAGATAATATTATGTTAACATAATTAGGCAAGTTAAAATGAACTATGAGAAGAACATAGTAAATAAATGTGGAAGTGACCCTAAATTGTTTTATAAATAATTATATAAACAGTAAGTTGAAGATAAAGAAACAAATTACTAAATTAAGAGTAGGCCTAGATGCTAGGACATATGAAAATGTATCTGACATGTGCGAGGTAATGAATAACAAATTGGGGTCGGTTTTTACTAGAGAGGAAAGTTTTGACGAACCACAGGCGGGAGTACTGGAGAGTGGTCTTAGCAAGATTGAAATAACTAGAGATGAGCTGTTATCTGCAATGAGAGGACTTGAAGTAAGGAAAGCTATGGGACCGGATGAAGTGTCTGCCTGGGTTTTAAAGGAGTGTGCAGAGCAATTAGTGGAGCCAGTGAGGGACATAATTCAAGCTTCCTTAGATAAAGGACAGGTTCCTGTTGAATGGAAAAGAGCTAATATCATTCCGATATACTGTACAAGAATGGAAACCCTGAGGACCCTTTAAACTATAGACCAGTTTCACTTACTAGTAATGTATGCAAGATTTGTGAAAAGATAATTAGGAAGAGATGGATGAAAATGTTGGAGAGAAAGAAGATAATAACGCCAAAGCAATTTAGATTCAGAGAAGGGACATCTTGAGTTACCAGTCTGCTATGTTACTACAGTAGGGTGATAGCTGTACTGCAAGAAAGAGGCGGATGGGTGGACTGCGTCTACTTAGACCTTTCCAAAGCATTCGATAAGGTACCACATAAGAGATTGTTATCTAAGCTTGAGACGATAGGATGTGTCAGGGGGAGTTTGCTGAAATGGATGGAGAGCTATTTAACAGATAGAGAAATGAGGACCAACATTAGAGGAACTTACTCATTGTGGCGGAAAGTTGAGTGGTGTGCCACAGGGATCTGTGTTGGCACCTCTTATGTTCCTTATGTACGTGAATGACCTGCCGATAGGCATAAACTCCTACAGTACATGTCAATGTTTGCAGATGACGTAAAAATTATGAGACAAATAACAAATATAAGTAGTTGTGAGGAGCTGCAAGGGGATTTAGATAAAATATACGAATGGAGCACCAAGTGGAAAATTAAATTTAATATAAGTAAATGTCATGTGTTAAATATGGGAAGAAGTGTGAATAGACCAAATTGGGAGTACAGGATGGGAGATAATATAATTAGCAAGGCCGAAAAAGAAAGGGATTTAGGGTTGATTATACAAGATAACTTGTCGCCAGAGAAACATTTTAACAAGCTCTTTAGCGGAATGTATGCAATGGCCGGGGATATGAAAGTTGCTCTGAACTACTTGGATGAGAACATGTTAGTGAAGATTATAAAAAGTATGATTAGACCAAGATTGGAGTATGCAGCAGTGGTGTGGTCCCCGCATCTTAAGAAGCATATTCACAAGTTAGAAAGAATCCAGAGAGCAGTTACTAGATTGGTTCCAAGTCTTAGAGAACTGCCATATGAAAGGAGGCTAGACAAATTAAATTTACCGAGTCTAAAAGAGAGGAGAGAGGGGAGACATGATAATGATGTACAAATGCACCCGAGGGCTGGAAAGGCTGGATAGGGAGGATATATTAATCATGGATACAGGAATAACTAGAGGCCACAGCTACAAAGTAAAAAGACCTACCTGCAAGAACGATATCAGGAAGTTTAGCTTCCCCTATAGATGTATTGACAAATGGAATGGGCTGGAGGAGGAGGTGGTAGGGGCAGGGAACATCCATATTTTCAAGAAAAAATTGGATGAAAGTAGACTGAGAGACGGGACAACACGAGCTTAGCTCAACTCCTGTAAACTACAATTAGGTAAATACAATTAGGTAAATACTAGATAGTGGGAGGGGAAACTGTCCGTTGGCTGCTTGGAGCCTGTGGGGAGATTTGATGGGGGTTCCCTACATGCAATATCCTCCCTACCTTCACATCTCCCTGTCTAGTTTAATCATGAGCTTCGCGGTGGAGACCAGAGAGAACCAAATCCTATAAAAAGCATTCATAGGTCCCCTGAGCCATACCGAGTCTGAGGAGCTGTCGTGACCTGACTGCCTCAAATAAGGCTGTCCGGATTTCTGTGAAAGTTCTCGCCGAGGAAGGGACGGGATATTAATGAGAAGCCCTAGCTAATTCCTCCTTCCGTCGTGGGGGCGTAACCCTAGAAAACAGGAAGCTAACAAACTTCCTGTGGGCCTTAACTCTGACGAGAAAATAACCTTTGGAGTTCAAGAGGTTCAGGAGCAAAGAGGGGCAAAGGAAAAACCTCTGCAGTTAATTGAGGGGCGATGAAAAAATCAAAATAGGGAGGGGGACCCCTCCCGGTTGTTGTATGAGCCAGTCAAACTCGGTAATGGAGATGAAACTGGGGACAGAGGGTTAGATGGAAAAACTATCGCAAATTGTGGGAGTTCCTGATCCCACGTTACCCATGGTCCATTGCCCATCCCACCCGGAGGTAAGTACTTAACCGCCTATCCGGCGGGTATTCCGGGTATGTTGCCCTGCCGCAATACCGTTTCCTGACCCTGACAACTAGCATTCAAGCGAAAATATGACTATTTCCCGGCATAGGGACATGGGAGATATCTTAAAGGTGGGGGCGCATGGGTTGAGATAAACACGGAATGATAATCGCCACGCTGTACATAAATATCTTGCAAAATGCAATGGCACTGAAATAATTATTAACAACGATATAAAGGATTTTGTGGAACGTCTATACCGGGCCTGTGACGTCACAAGAGTGTAAGTCCAGCATCCAGTCCAGGTGTGACGTCACTATGACGTCACAGGTCCGGTATAGACGATCCGCAAAATCCTTTATACCATTGTTAATAATAATTTCAGTGACATTGCATTTTACAGAATAATTATATGCAGGTTGGTGATTATTTTTCCATGTTTACCTCAACCCATGCGCTCCCACCTTTAAGGCTTAGGAAACAATATTGGATAAAAACTGATATGATCGATTGTAGTGCTATCGAGTTGATCTGATAAACAAACCTTGGGACTGATGCTACCAAGATCGCTCATCCGTTCGTGGTATGTAGACCGGAAGATATTGAACTCCGGCGGGCTAAGTCCCTAGAGTTTATAGTGAGAGCAATTCTGCCTTTCACACCACCGGTCCTACTTTAGCGAAATAGATGAAGATCCTTCCTCGATTTCAACATTCAAGTGGGATTGAAAGCTAGAGGTCATTGAGTAATGAACTTAGGCCTCTGACTTAACATCCACTTTGGCCTTACTGAGCCCGTAATGATTTATTCGGAAGTATGCCTAACACGGGGCGAAGCGCCGGGAGGGCTGGTATGATTAAACAAAACGAGACTTTAATCCATGAAATAAGTGAGAAAAGGTCTACTAGGTATACCGTGTACACCATTGCCAACTCAAATCCGAAGGGTTAAGACTAACCTTAGATTGCCAACCCGCCTCGACGGGACGCAGGGATCAGCCACTTATACATAGTGTTTTGGGGTGAACCTGAACCGTTCCCACTAGGCCTGGAGCCGTGCAATTGCAAGTACCTATAATAGGAAAAAAAACCCACTAGATACCCAACAAGCTGATGTCTATAGATAAGCTTGTAAAACGGTCCCTACACCGGCAGTATAAAATAACACATCGTACTTGTAAGAGTTATGTCGTTAAATTACCGCTGAATGTATCCAAACTCTTTATCCGTAAGAACTCTTTTCCTATTATAGATTCGTGAACAAAAGAAGGTAAATTTTTGTTGCATCTGTTTGCTTCATTTTAGGATGAGAGTCGTCTCGCCGGCCGAGGTCTAGCGTAACCAAACGAGCCGTCCCGCCGGCCTAAGTGCTTGATCATTATGAGCCGCATGACTGGCTTAAGTAATCGCAGAAACCATTAAACGAGATAATGATCGACTTTTCTTAACTTAGATTTTTTAAGGAAAGAAAATTTATGAGCCGCATGACTGGCTTAAGTAATCACAGGAACCCTTACCCGAGATACTGACTGACTTTTCTTAACTTAGATTTTTGAAGGAAAGAAAATTTTACTTACCCTAGCCGGAGACCGAGGGTCCCTTACACTGGAGTGTCCCTCGAGAATGTTGTCCGGCGAAGCATGGAGGGTTTTTGTATCGGGGGTGAGGGGTGCATGGGGGCTGAGTCATAACCAATGGCTAATTGCTCAGCTAAGTGGTGAGTATTGATTGCTGAGATGCAACGTTATCCCTGATTCTGGGGAATTTTTTGTTTTGAAAGTTAGCAACTGTAAACAATTCCCATACTGTGGTCATTTAGGTATCTATCGATCCTGGCCGCTAGGCCCAATTGATCTATACAAAAAACTCACCCAATCCGCACCAGGATCTATGCCCACCGGGCACTGCTGGGAATTCCAGAGGCAAACTTAGCTGCAGCCTGTCGTAATCTTAGAGTGCAATGTTAAGACGCAACAAATGGGGGGTTCCGTGTGGGGGCAAAAGTAAAATTTTGACTAAACCACTGCCCCCCCCCCCCTCCTTTTCTCCCTTCCCCACCGCGGGAACGGGATGGTCCCTTGCCGTGCTGATCTGGAAAGAATTTCCATGAATGAATGCTCATAAGGATAACCTGAGAGGAGTTAATAACATGCTAGTACAAGTCTTCCGGAAAGTTAGAAAAACAGTCACTATTAGTCTAACCTTCGACCGGACCTGAGTCTGTCAAATATAGGAATTGTTTGTAGAAAATGCCTACCTGTGACTAGCGTCACTGGCCCAAAAACCGTGTAGATTATAGCATATAATCTGACCTTCTTCACTGTATCGCTGCAGGGTGATGAAGCCGGAGGTCCTGGGTATATAGACTCCCTCACCCTGGCGGACTCGCTGAGCGAGTAGCCGTTTTATAAGACCCGTGGTCACCCGTGAAATGGGTTCGTGTCGTATGTCAGAGAGGGTAAGTCTTATTCTATCTATCTATCTATTGCCTGACGCCGTGATCCCCGAAGGGGTGGCCACGAACGAACCGCCCCCATGCACCTCTGTCCCCAGTCAGTCGACGCCCCTCCCCCCAACCAGCACCGCCTACGTTCATGTAGTTCCTCACTCCATCCTTCCACCTCATATTCGGTCTACCTCTCCCCCTCTGTCCCTCCACCTCGCTCTCGTACACCCTCTTAGTCATTCTCTCGCTTTCCATACGTTCCATATGGCCGAACCATCTCAAGTTGTTCCTTTTCACACTTTCCAGCACATCTACCTCCACACCACACCTCCTTCTTACTTCCTCATTAGTCTGTCTATCCCTCCATGTAACTCCGTCCATGTAGTCTTATTGTGCTCGGCTATCAATCAGGGCAAATTCCCTTGGCGGGCCGAGTACAGGGGCCCTTTAATAAGTAGCACTTCCCGTCGGGAGGCATGTAGGAAGCCCACGCGCCGGGACATTCGGAGGGTTTGTTAACTACTGTACAGTATTTGTAAAATAGAACCCGGCGGCCTTGCTAAGCAAAAAACTGCCGGAAAAACCATCCACAATTGTCCAGAGGCATCGACTTCACACAGATGCCAGCCTATGACACGAGTCATCGTTGTTTAGGCCAGTTGGCGGCGGGTATCTGCGTGCTTTTATGAAAAAATGCTAGCAGGCGCCGGTACGTGTACACACCTAGCCGCCGTGAAAGACGGGGTAAAGAACAATGGGCCGGGCGGCACGCCGAAATCTTATTTCTGCCGGACATCCCTACTTCCGCCGGCCATACCAGGTCGCCGGAAGAAGGGAAAACCACAAAGATCCCACGACAGGGGGGGGGGGGGGAAAGAGGAACACAACCACACGCCGGCACTGAACGGTCTCAGAACAGAGGCCGGCGGGTCCAGAGAGGAGTTCACTCGGTGAAAAGCACAACAACGAGAGAAAACCACCCTACTCTCAAACCAACCCTGATGTAAGGACGTCTCCTTGGATTCCCGGGAAGTGTGCAACACTAACCCACAGGGAGCGCAAGAAACGGGGACACAAAATAATTCACACATAGAGAAAAATTTAATAGATTCCCCCAAACAGCTAACCTAAAGGCTTAATCATGAGAAATAACTTTCAAAATGAAAAAACACGAAAAAGCAGAGCAAATGGCTCAGAGAAAGCCTCCAAATGGGACCTCTCAGCGAACACGGACGCCAGAAAGTCCCACAACCACGTGTGACAACCGTAACCCGGCGTGTCTGCTAAAAGACAAAGACGGGGTCCCAAGACCCAAAGCTAAACTAAGGAACAGCTAACGAAGAATAAAAGCCTCCTAACTAAAGGGAAAGCAAAAGAACTAACAAAGGCTCAGGGAAAGCCCCCAAATGGGACTTCCCGGCAGACACGGAACGCCGGAAGGTCCCACAACCATGTGTGACAACCTTAACCCAGCGCGTCTGCTAAAAAGACAAAGACGGGGTCCCAAGACCCACAGCTGGACAAAGGAACAGCTATCGAAGAATAAAAGAGCCTCCTAACTAAAGGAAAAGCAAAAACTAAGGTGCATAGCAATAAAGAAAACCACATGTGTGGTAACAAGAATGAACACAACAAGTAAGCGCCTGAAAGTAACCTAATTTTAACACTTCCTGCGGGCCAATAATAACACAACCCGTGCTAGCTAATCTACCCTTGCTCACTATCCCCCAGATATATACGAATGAGTAGGGACTCACTAGAGGAGAGCGAACGTCGAATGAAGCCGGAGCTCGGGGGCACTAGTGTTGACGGTTGGCCCGCGAGGAAGAGAAGGAGGAATTGTTGCATTTGGCGAGAGACGGCAAGAAGCCACAACGCAAGAAATCCACCGAATGTGGGAAGCGTGTTAATAACAGTGTTAAGATGGGAAAATTCTTTTCCCTTTTTTGTTCTCTTATTTTTTACAAAGTGTTTTCGTAGTGGTTGTTGTTGTTGTTGTTCCCCAAGCTGCCTGGTCGAACAGCCCCGAGCAAGGCCAAGGCCATAACCGAGTGCCCCCACAGAACCCTCCCCGCCGACCACAATAAAGCCTGGGTGACCGAAGCCACTCCATGGCGTAGTGGTTATACGATCAATATGACGACACCGTAAGAGAAGTAGCGTTGCGCTTATGAAGATGAATCTCTTTCTTCCTCGCGGCGGTTGATTCAAACGACTGACGTGGGTGTTGAATGGAGACTATTATACTAATAGGCAACATTGTCAATGATGAAGGGGCCACTATTAAATATAACGCACTATCGGTACGTTCAAGGAATTAGTCAATTTGGGAAGTCCGGGACGTTCAGGTAAATTTTACTAAATTCTGTATGAATAAAGAAACTACTGTACAGTTAATATTTAAATTTAACATTTTACTAAATTTGCAATTTGACAAGACTTCAACAATGTACAGTATGTATGAACGTATGTATACAGTACACTCAGGCACATACCCCATTGCTGGAGGTGGCCGGCTCAAGATAGAGCCCGAACAGAAACAAGATGTAAAGTTCCAATTCGTGGGGTCCGGGACCACTTTCTCATTCCCTCGCCCCTTCCTCTATCTCATCGAGTAGGAGAATTTCACAAGGAGAGGAAGATTCCTAGCCTCCTGCTCCCTGAAGTAAAAGTAGGACAGTAAAAGAGATAGACAGAAATGGCTAAGGTTGGGTAGAGGATGCCAAACCTCACTCTGGATAGGACCAGCCCTCACCCTATATTATATTACCTCATTAAATGCAGAATGGGTAGTAGAAGCTACTTGTAGGTTGGGAGAAAGGTGTCCTGACCAGGATTTGAACCCAATCACTCCAGGTATATTTGGGAGAGTTAGGCATCGTAACCACTCGGCAATGAGCGGAAAGCTACTTGTATTTTTAAAGTTGTAATAAAAATAGACTTACTGTACTGTATATGAATAATTATGAGTATAAGACAAATTACGCACAGTAATAGTTTATTCACTTATTTATTTAGGCAGGTTGTTGATTAATTTCCAACAATTGTCCACAGTTGAAAACACTTGGATGAAGTAGTTAAATGTCAAGAATACGATGGTGTTTTAAAATTTGTTATAAGTTTCTTATATTCCGATATATCGACCTTATAATACAGTATAATCTACTTTGATAGTGTATGATATCATCTATAATTATCACGTCACTCACAAAAACCACGCCAGTGCTTGGAATCATCTCAAAATTGGGTGACATATAGGACTACATAGAATCTCTCCATTCCATCCCTCCTCTCCTCCCCCTCCCTCTTCTTCCTCCTTCTACCTCTACTACACCCCCCCATCCCTCTACTACCTTCCTACCTCAACTACCTTCCCCATACCGCAGGCCATGGCATGGTCAGTAGCGCATCCGACTGCTGATCGAAGGGTCGGCAGTTCGATCCCACCCAGCTGTGCCATTGGTAGACGTCAAGAGTTTGGAAACCCAGGTCTAGTGAGTCGTGGCAATGTCCAATAAAGTCCCTGTAACAAGGGCACGCCCTAACCCTGTCAATCTAGGGAGTGTGCAGCAATAAAAACTGAATTATCAGAAACCTTTACTACACCCCCCTTACACTCAGTATGTGCGAACAGCGAGTGTGAGTCAGTTACTGTCTAGACGTGTGTGTGAGAGGGTGCAGACCGCACGGAAGTCCTCCCCCCTTTACCATACACAGGCCTGTTTCTTGGCATAAATGTTTATTAGACCCAATTTTGGGATAGGCATTATTCTTACAGTTTCTTACAGTAGATCCTCTGGAAAAAGGCAAACTAGGCCTGTGTATCCAGCTCAGTGCCAGTACTTGCACTACTGCGGTCGTTCAGTGTGTTGGCGGCGGCGGCAGCAGACGCAACATTTTTACTATTCTGTATTTTTGCTTTATAATCAAACTTCAAATCTTGTCTTCCCCATGCTTTATCAAGATTACTTTCAAACTTCCTTATTGATTCGGAATCGACTACATACTGGGGCAGCGCGTTCCACTCATTTACCACTCTATCACAAAATTATTTCTTTGCCTTTTCAAGCCTATTTCTTTCTTTGTAAATTTTCTTAGAGTGTCCTCTCGTTCTTGTTCCCTCCCGCATCAAGAAGATACCTTCACACACATCCTTATCATACTTTCCTGACACTATCTTAAAAGTCTTTATCATATCCCCTCTCTTTCTCCTATATGCCAGTGTCGGAAGTCCCAGTGTCCTCAACCTCTGCTCATAGCATGCGTTCTTCAACGTTGGTACTAGCTTGCTAGCTCTCCTCTGCACTTTCTCCACTGCTTCTATATCCTTTACCATATATGGAGCCCACACCTGGTTCGCATATTCCAGGTGCGGCCTAACCAGCGCTGTATAGAGATTCCTGAAGATTTCTTCGTCAAGTGACACAAATGTCCTCCTTATCAGCCCTACAATTCTATTGGCTTTGTTTATCTTTTCCGTTAAATGTTCTGAGAAATTTAACTTATTGTCTATCACTACTCCTATATCCTTTTCTGCATTCACTTCCTCCATCGCTTCATACATGCTGTATCCTACCTTGTCTATCTTGCTAGTCCCAATCCGCATGTACTTGCATTTTTTGGATGAAAAGGCATCAACCAATGTTCAGACCATCCCTTCATGCCCTCCACATCTCCTTGAAGCAAACCCACATCTTCCTTACTCCTCACTCTTCTATACAGCTTAGTGTCATCCGCATACAGGTATACCTCACTTCCATTGGTTATAACTTCAGGTAAGTCGTTGATAAATATAACGAACAGTAGTGGTCCCAACACAGATCCCTGAGGTACCCCACTTGTAATTTCCCTCCACCCCGAGCCTATTCCATTCACCAGTACCCTCTGTCTCCGATCTTTCGGGAAGGCTTCTATCCATTTCACACATTGCTCCCCTATACTGTACTATAGCTTCTAACTTTCTCTATTAACCTTTTATGTGGGACCTTATCGAAGGCCTTCGTAAAATCGCAATATACCACGTCTATTACATCACCATCCTCCAGAGTTTGCATCCAATCATCTACCACCTTAATTAGCTGTAGTACCATCGACCTCCCCGGCAAGAATCCGAACTGTCTCCCACTGAAAAGTTGGTTTGATTTCATATGCTCCATTATTCCTTCTCTAATTACCGTTTCCATTAGTTTACACACAACACTTGTCAAACTGACTGGTCTATAATTTCCTGGGTCATTTCTCTTTCCCTTCTTAAATATAGCTGTTATGTTCGCCTCTCTCCAGTCCGTTGGGATTTGTCCTGTATTAAAAGATACCTCAAATAAAATTTGTAATGGCTCTACTAACATCTCACCTCCTTCCTTTATGATTCTTGGATGTATCCCATCCGGTCCCGGGGACTTACTTCTGTTAATTTTGTCTATAGCCCTCCTTATTCTAGCATGGGAAAACTCTATTAGTTCTAGTGCTGGTGCCTGTTTGATGGGAATAGTAGGCACTGCATCAACCGACTCCACTGTTAGTACCTCCCTAAAGTATTTCCCCAGCACCTCTGCCTTCTCCTTATCAGTTTCTGCTCTATTGCCATCAGCCAAGTCTCCTATCAGTTCTGGGATACCTACTCTTCTTGTTAACTTTTCCTGAATATACTTCCAGAATATTTTTGGATTATCCTTCACATTTCTAGCAATCTCTCTCTCCCTCTCCTTCACCCCCCTCCTTGTCTCCCACCTTATTTTATTGTTTATTTGTCTTCATTCCAGATCCACTTCTTTAGCTTCTACAGTATACTAGACCCCCTGTTCTTTTTTAACAATTTTAGTCTTTCCCACAATCGTTTTTCTTCTTCTAATCAATGTCCAAAGCTTTCTTTTCATTGGCAATTCTGGGTTCGTTCTTTTCCTCAATTTTGTTTTATCCTTATAAAACTTGACTACTGTACTTCCTTTAACGTGACGATAGTGCGTTGTTATATGTGCGATTAGTTTGCTTGGGAAACAGATTAACTTGCTCATGTAGTAATGTACACCCTATGTGGTGGATTGTGTTCTTTTATTTAATAATTTTCATTTTAGTAAGCGTTGTTTCCACATAGCGATTTTGATAATTTAATTTGACTTTATATTGTCCTTGTCCCAATTTTGGTTTGTTTAGTTTGCAAGTTTTACATTTTAATTCCCTTGCTCGTACACTTTTGGATACAGCATTCTCCAGTTTAACTCTAATTTTCCTCCACATTCCTTCAGCATCTTCACTGTTCAAGTATTCCCCCCAGTCAATGTCCAAACACCGTCTCTTACAGTTTCTTACAGTAGATCCTCTGGAAAAAGGCAAACTATGCCTGTGTATCCAGCTCAGTACCAGTACTTGCACTGCTGCGGTCGTTCACGGTGTTGGCGGCGGCGGTAGCAGACGCAACATTTTTACTATTCTGTATTTTTGTTTTATAATCAAACTTCAAATCTTGTCTTCCCCATGCTTTATCAAGATTACTTTCAAACTCCCTTATTGATTCGGAATCGACTACATACTGGGGCAGTGAGTTCCACTCATTTACCACTCTTTCACAAAATGAGTTCTTTGCCTTCTCAAGCCTATTTCTTTCTTTGTAAATTTTCTTAGAGTGTCCTCTCGTTCTTGTTCCCTCCCGCATCAAGAAGATACCTTCACACACATCCTCATCGTACTTTCCTGACACTATCTTAAAAGTCTTCAGGCAAGTCGTTGATAAATATAACGAACAGCAGTGGTCCCAACACAGATCCCTGAGGTACCCCACTTGTAATTTCCCTCCACCCCGAGCCTATTCCATTCACCAGTACCCTCTGTCTCCGATCTTTCAGGAAGGCTTCTATCCATTTCACACATTTCTCCCCTATATTATAGCTTCTAACTTTCTCTATTAACCTTTTATGTGGGACCTTATCGAAGGCCTTCATAAAATCGCAATATACCACATCTATTACATCACCATCTTCTAGAATTTACATCCAATCATCTACCACCTTAATTAGCTGTAGTACCGTCGACCTCCCCGGCAAGAATCCGAACTGTCTCCCACTGAAAAGTTGGTTTGACTTCATATGATCCATTATTCCTTCTCTAATTACCGTTTCCATTAGTTTACACACAACACTTGTCAAACTGACTGGTCTATAATTCCCTGGGTCATTTCTCTTTCCCTTCTTAAATATAGCTGTTATGTTCGCCTCTCTCCAGTCCATCGGGATTTGTCCTGTATTAAACGATACCTCAAATAACATTTTCAATGGCTCTACTAACATCTCCCCTCCTTCCTTTATGATTCTTGGGTGTATCCCATCCGGTCCCGGTGACTTACTTCTGTTCATTTTTTCTATAGCCCTTCTTATTCTAGCATGGGAAAACTCTATTAGTTCTAGTGCCGGTGCCTGTTTGATGGGAATAGTAGGCACTGCATCCTCCGACTCCACTGTTAGTACCCCCCCAAAGTATTTCCCCAGCACCTCTGCTTTCTCCTTATCAGTCTCCGCTCTACTCCCATCATTCAACCCCCCCACCAGCTCTGGGATCCCTACTCTTCTTGTTAACTTTTCCTGAATGTACTTCCAGAATATTTTTGGATTATCCTTCACATTTCTAGCTATCTCTCTCTCCCTCTCCTTCACCCCCCTCCTTGTTTCCCACCTTATTTTATTGTTTATTTGTCTGCGTTCCAGATCCACTTCCTTAGCCTCTATACTAGACCCCCTGTTCTTTTTTAACAATTTTAATCTTTCCCAAAATTGTTTCTTTCTTCTAATCAATATCCAAAGCTTTCTTTTCATTGGCAATTCTGGGTTAGTTCTTTTCCTCAATTTTGTTTTATCCTTATATTCCTTTACTGGTACACTTTTGGATACAGCATTCTCCAGTTTGACTCTAATTTTCCTCCACATTCCTTCAGCGTCTTCACCGTTCAAGTATTCCCCCCAGTCAATGTCCAAACACCGTCTCAGCAGCTCATAATCTGCTCTATCATACATGTATATTTTTCTATTGCTTCTATTATCCCTCTCTGATTTAATGTTACAACTAAAGCTTATACAGGCATGGTCACTACGACCTATAGGGCTATCCACATTAACATGTTCCACTATATCCTCTTCATTGCTAAAAATCAAATCAAGTACACTCCCCTGCATCCCATCTCTATATCTTGTCATCTCTACAATATGTTGCGTTAAAAAACAATCTCTCACTTTCTCTATAAACTTATTTTCCAGGCTACCCTGTCCCGCTGGAGTAGTACAATTTGCCCAGTTGATCCTTGGCAAATTGAAATCTCCAATCAAAATTTTATATTTGTTCTCTCTATTATCTATCTCCTCCATTGCTTTCAGTAGGTTATCATCCTCTCCCCTGCTATTATTTGGGCTTCTATATATAGAGGCAATTAGAATTGATCCTCTTACACATTTTACTTCAATACACAAATACTCACAATACTGCTGTCTCATATCCACCTCATTAACCTTGAGCTCTTTTCTTACATAAATAAACAGTCCTCTTCCAACCTCTGCTCTAATAGCATTTCTCTCATATAACTCAAAACCCTCCAAACTATATTCCACCAGTTCCCTTTCAATTCTAAAAAATTTTGGTCTTAGTTCCTGTAGGGCTATGACATCAGGTTTTTCCTCTTCATCCTGCAACCTACATATCAGTTCTCTTTTCTTGTCCTGGGTAAACACATCCACATTACTAAACATAATCCTTAATCCATCTACCATTCCTTCAGCAATTACACCATCCCGCTCCTCCAGTCCGTACCCTACTCCCCTGTTAGCACTACTGGGTCTGCCTCTTTGTCTCCTGTCTCTCCCTGTGACACCTCCACCCCGTTCTCCTCCTCCGTCACAACTCCCATCACATTCTCTCCCCTCCCTGATCTCCCCCTCCCTTCTACTCTTATAAACCACTTCCTCACTTTTCCGTCCCTCACTCTCCAGTAAAAATTTCTCTTATCCTCCTCATCCAACTTTCCATTATTTTCATCAGCCTTTTCTTGTAATTCCTTAATTTTTTTCCTTTGTTCTATACTCAAATCCTTCTTTAGTCTTATGTGTTTCAGTTTATCATTTGTATTTAGCCTCCAACTAAAATTTGTCACAGTCTCCGCCACTACCCTAGTTTTAAACTGTACCCTTATAGGTCTCATCTCTCCCCTTTTATATCTACCTATCCTACTGACCTCCTCCACCTGCCCTTCCCATCCATATTCGTCCTCATCCACACCTTTCAAGACCTCCTTCACTGTCTCCATATCCCTCACTTTTCTCACTCCATTATCATTCATATGAGTCTCTATATCTCCATACAAGATTACACCCCTATCCCTGTCCATGGCCTCCCTCACGACACTCTCCTTGTTCTTCATGACCCCTACAACTGCACTCTCAAAACTTTTTTTGGTCATATTCATTTCTTCCTTTTGCTCTTTCATAATATCCTCCAAATCCTTGACTTTTTGTTTACCTACCACCGTCCATGCAGTCGACTCCTTTACTTCCGTGAAACGTCCTTCGTATTCCTTCAGCTGCTCCTTCAATGCCATATTCTCTGCTCCCAGTTCATCTACCCTTTTCAATACCATCTCTAGGCTCTCATTAACTGCCAAAATAGGCCTGCATTCACTTCCTTCGCTAGGCCTATTCCCTTCCCCACCTGTCACACCACACATTACACACAGTGCCTTAACTTTCTCACCAATATCCCCCTTCCATTTCTCCGTATCACTCATCCACTTTTCCAAATCCTTCACAACAATACTAACCTCTTCTAACTTCTTATCTGTGCTCTTAAATCCCCGAAAACGTTGTAACCTTCCTTCCGCCTCCGTCATACCCGAAATTCCCTCTGCCATGTTTGTTTACAAACTCAACAACTCACAACCCTACCGCTGTCCCGTCACTACACACTCTTATTACACTATATATCACCCCTCCACCACACCAATATATCCTCCAAACACTTCACTAAATCCTCTCAGCAGTCTCAGCAGCTCATAATCTGCTCTATCATGCATGTATATTTTTTTATTGCTTCTATTATCCCTCTGTTTTAATATTGCAACTAAAGCTTATACAGGCATGGTCACTCCGACCTATAGGGCTATCCACATTGATATGTTCCACTATATCCTCCTCATTGCTAAAAATTAAATCAAGTACACTCCCCTGCGTCCCATCTCTATATCTTGTCATCTCTGTAATATGTTGCGTTAAAAAACAATCTCTCACTTTCTCTATAAACTTGTTTTCCAGGCTACACTGTCCCGCTGGAGTAGTACAATTTGCCCAGTTGATCCTTGGCAAATTGAAATCTCCAATCAAAATCTTATATTTGTTCTCGCTATTATCTATTTCCTCAATACACATGAGCCTTTTACTTGAAACCTATATACATGTGGTGCAATAATATTGCTTTAAACGGTAGATATAACGCATCATTTCAGAATCATCCCTCCCTCCTTCCCTTTGACACCAACAATCCAACATCACCACCTTTGCTCATTGAGACGTGCTCCAACCACAACCACGCCATTACCACATTTGGTTTGGGCGGGAAAATAAATATATGGTCGGATTTAAGAATGTATTTCGAAGACATTGATGTAGCTCAGATGCTTCATAACTTGGCTTTATAGATTCAAAGATTCTAATTGGTGTAACCTTGTACAGTCAATCCTCCAATTACATGTGATCCGTTTATGCGATCCTCCCAATTTCGAAAGGGGGGGGGGGGGGGAGTTCCCCAGAACCTGACAGATTACATTTATGCGAGAGTGGTTGTCCCATTTACATGAATCGGTGGCGGAAAGTCAAGGAAATCCGTAAAAACTTCCACTCACATGAACTCCATTAACTCGAGGGAAAGCTGCCCTGTAGGCTCTGACATCACCTCGCGCAGTGATAGGTCAGCGTCCTGATTGGTGGGATTCTGGGATACGCCTTCCTTTCCGCTTCAGTCATAATTTCACTCATGTGAATTGTATTTTTTATGCCCTGTGTTAAGGTCCATTTTAGCTTGCATAGCCTGCCTAGCCATGCCTCTAGGGAAAAGGAACACCATGTCCCACCAGACCAAGCTGGAAATAATCAAGAGAAAGAAAAAAGGAGAAGGAAATTCGGCCATAGGCAGGGCCCTTGGAATGAATATGAGTCCAGCGTTCGTATAGTCTTGACCAACAGGGACGCCATATTAATCTCAGAGAAGTGTTACCCCCCTTCAAGCCAATCAAACCTTCCTACTCTTCATTTGAAATTAATATGAAATTTTTTAATAAATTTTACATTTTGTTTAAATAGGAAAACTAGGGAAGGTGTCAGAGTATATACATACATACATACATTTTGTTTAACTGTTAGGAAGTTGATATGTACCACCAATACTTTAATTTATCCCAGGAAACATATACAGATGGTGTAAATAAAGAGGGTCCGGAGACGGGTGCCACCCTTATGTAATTAATCCCATAAGCTACGTTATTCCAAGTACGTGAACACAAGGCCTCGTGTCGCCCAAGCGAAAAATTCAGTGCTGTGAACATAAAATTTAGAAAAGACTAAACCCACATGCAGTTTTGGCTCATCTTGAGCCCTCTTCAAGTGAAAAAGATGAGCCAAAAATGTTGTGCCTTTACAATACTGTACAACTATTTTCATTATATGGGTTTAGTTTTTTTCCACTGTACAATAAATACTTCACTCCACACCAAACTCAACACATTGATAGACATTGTACAATTAAAAGTCCCTGCCACCTTTTATCTGAGTGCATACCAATCCAAGGATAATAAAAGCTAGCACGTCTGGACAACCACAACCCTCCTGCCCTACTCCCTGCTCCACTATTTTCAAGCAATTATTAAGGCATTCAAGTTATACATGACCTTAGTTTTGACAACACTCAGAGCTAAGGTGGGAAGGAACTAAGGCTGTAGGCTATACTCCAAACCAAACTAAAAAAAAAATGCAAGAAATTATACAAACAGTCCTGGATGGTTTAGGCATGTGGATGATGGATGATTTTAATTGGGAGAAAGATGCAAGTCTGTGAACATGAAGGAAGCTGCACCGAGGTGTAGACCTAGAAAGACATGGGGTCAGGTCGTACAATCTCATTTAAAAAAAAAAAAAAAAATTACAATTGGGGTAGCACTGAATAGAGATGCCTGGAACACTGCCATTAGACCAGAAGACTAAAACCGCAGTTTGTGTGGACCACTCTGTCTTTAAAATGATGTACGGGAGTGAAGCGTGGACATTGTTGGAGATATATAAATCCAGAGTAAGAGGGGTAGAAATGAGTTACTTGAGAAGTGCGTGTAGAAAAACATGGAGAAATAGACAGACAAATGAGGAAGTACAAGAATGTTGCGGTGTGGATGTGGACATGCTGGAGAGTATGAAGAGGAACACCTTGAGGAAGTTGGGCCATGTGGAGTGTATGGCAAATGAAAGAATGAGTAAAAGAGTGTATGAGAGTGAAGTGGAAGAGCAGAGAGGAAGAGGCAGGCTGAACTGAGGTGGAAGGATGGAGTTGTGGGGTATATGAGTGAAAGGGGTATTAGGTGGGAGGAGGGACGCCAACTGACAGAGGAAAAAGGTGCGTGGAGAAGATTAATTCATGGCCACCCCCTCGGGGATTAGGGCGTCTGGTAATAGATAGATGTACAGTATATTCAACATCATGCAATTCACTTACCTTTCGTTCCCTCTTTATAAAATATTGTCTGTTAATTCAATGATCACTTACAGACTTTCCTGCACCTTTCAAATGATAAACAAATTATACACTTTCACAAGGTGGTATGATGAAAGAAATGCAGAAAGTTATAAACTAAGTGCAGAATGACACTGGTATGAATATTACAATCCACAAATTTAACCCACATACAATACAAACAATAGTACCAATAAAAGAATATCAGATGTGGCAGGAAACAAACAGAGTGTACCAACCACCAACATTAAAGGCTGCAAACTGTCCCGACATCTTCAGAATTAACAATCGTAAATAATACCATGCATTTATTTGTTCAGTATAAGATCAACTGACATCTGTGCATTCTAGATTTTTGTGTAGCATTTAGTTACTTTTGAGTGCACTGTAGAAAAGTATTATTGGCAAAAAATATGTAAAGTAAAGTAAGTACTGTACAGTATATATTTTGTATGTACAAGATTATTTACAGGGATTCTCTAACGTTGTTCAGATGATTGTCATATTTACAGATTCTATTTAACACAGCGATGTTACTTTTAATTATAACAATAGAATAGCACTTACAGAAACTGGTAACCATAATCTTGTCAATAATTACAAGTAAATCTATACAAATATTTGATACTGTACATTCTGGCTTTCAAGGATGAACACATAACTGGTTAGAAGAGTGTCCATGTCAGTGATAATAAACTTAAATGTGAATGTAAAACCTTTAATTTTATTATGGTCATTCTTAGACTCTTTTATTCAGTTTAGGAAGGATCTGTGGGAGTCAGAGGACTAATTGAAATTGTTTTTACTTTTGTGCTTCCATTCTAAGCTGAATAATAATACCTAGGGATATCCATAATATAATGTAAATTACGACATCCCACACGCCTTGAACACAACTCCTCCCGCAACTTATCATAGAGGTACTTTACTCACCTCTTTCCTATTAATAATATTCGTACCATTTTCATGACCCAAGGTTGACGCACCGGCTCCTTCCGTTATAATAATATCACCATCAGAGTCCACTGCCTGACCCTGTACGAGGATATATAGTTGCACCACAAACCAATAATGCATAATTTTTTAACACAAAAATATCTCTGCCATAAGGGTTGTATGAATTTTTGTGGGGTGGTGGTGTATTGAGTTGAAGCTGGAAATTGCAGTATATAGCCCAGGTTCAATCCCAGACATACAGTAGTCACATTCAGTAAAAACCTTCTCCTGTAGATTCTAACCATAGTGTGAAACACCTCGGTCTACACAACCATGCACAATAACACAAAAAGATGGCTGGCCAACTATCTAGCAGGCAGATGTGCCCATGTAAGATTTGCTGGCTAGTCATCGAAAATCAGAAACTTCACAAAAGGAGTCCCTCAGGGATCTGTCTTGTCACCAACACTTTTCAAAGTATACATGCACAACCTACCCATACCCCACATACACACAGCCTCTTCATTCATCATCATCATCATCATCTTCGACACCTTGTTTTCCCCTGGAAAACCCCCGCTAAAGAATGGCCATGACAGAAACGTCTCCAGGCTACTTTGTCAAGACATGCTTCCCTTTCCCATGCCACAATGCCCCTTCCACTATGTGGAAGGTTTTCCTCAATGTATTTTTTCAAATTTCTTTTCCCATACCATAGGTGGTCTTCCACTACTAGCTGCTCCACTCACCTGACTCCCATATATCTCTCTTGGCATTCTGTCTTCATCAATTCTCTGAACATGACCATAACACCTCAAAGTACTTCTCTTTATCCACTCAACCACTCCACATTCAATGCCCAAAGCTTGCTTTTCCATTCCAAAGGACTCATAGGCCCATCTAGCCTATTCATGCCAACTACTATTTTGAAAAAAGCTTATCTTCACAGCTCTCAGTTTAGAGAGGTCCTCGTCACTTGCTGTCCATGTCTCACTTCCATATGAGAGTGTTGGGAGCAGCACACTGTTTTTCAGTGACTTTTTCACTTCTTGACTAACCATTCTTCCTTTCAGAATACCATCAAGTTCTCCAATTACCTTTCTCCCTTGCATTTTTCTCTCTTTTATCTCACTCTCCATTTTACCATATTTGCATAGCACAGCCTCTTATACAGATGACAGAACACTCGCATGTACACATCGAGACGCAAACACAGCCGCGCAACTCCTCCAACCGTACCTCAACACACTACACAACTGGTTCACCGCAAACAGACTCAAATTAGCCACAGCCAAATCTACAGCGACCCTTATCACTAACTGGACAGTATAACAGTCACATCCCTTACCTCACCTTAAACAACATTCCTATAATACACAGATCAGATCAGATGAAGTATTGAGGGATAAGCCTTTGCAACGGCACCTCGTATTTACATTCTAGTTTTCCTATTTTTCTGAAGCGTGTAGAGAGGGAAGAAGGGGTGTTGGAGAGAGAGGAAGCTGTTGGAGTGGCTATGTTATGTGTGTTTAGTCTGTATACGTCGTCAGGATGTTCCCTGACTGGGTGCGAGCATGTGAAACATGCTAGGACGTACTACCACACCCACTAAATGTCCGCCGTGGCAGGGATTCAATCCCAGGTCTTGCAGATTCACACGTGAGCGTGCTCACCACTCGACACACACACACTCACAAAATTCTTGGTGTAACATACGATACATCAATGTCATTTAAACAACATATTACAAACATAAAAAAAAAAAAAAAAAAAAATTATACCAAGACTAAATGCACTCTAGTCACTTGCCCACACAACAAAGGAAAGGGGGATGCGCTAGATAGAGGAAATTATAGGGGCCTGAAAATGCTTGACCAAATCATGAAGGTCTGTGAGAGAGTCCTTGAGGGTTTGATCAGGCAAAGCATCTCTATTGATGATATGCAGTTTGGTTTTATGCCAGGAAGGGTACAACCGATGCTATCTTCATAGTCAGGCAGATACAGGAAAGATACTTACTAAAAGGCAGGGATCTTTACTTTGTGTTTGTAGACCTGGAGAAGGCCTTTGATAGGGTGCCTAGAGATGTTGTGCAGTGGGCTATGAGGAAACTTAGTGTGGAAGAGTGGCTGGTGCGTGTGATAATGAAGATGTATGAGGATTCGCGAAGTGCGGTGAGGGTGAAGGGTGTACTGAGTGATGAGTTCGCAGTCCGTGTTGGAGTCCATCAGGGTTCAGTGTTAAGCCCCCTCCTCTTTATTATGGTCTTGGAGGCACTGTCTAGAGTTTTTAGAGGCGGACTCCCGTTGGAACTGTTTTATGCAGACGATTTAGTCCTAATCGCCGACAGTATGCAAGATGCTGAGGCCAATTTCAGAGAGTGGAGAGAGGGCATGGCGAGCAAGGGTTTAAGAGTCAATATTAACAAAACCAAGGTTATGCATTGTAGATTGAGACGAGGCAATGTGGAAAAGAGCGGTGCATACCCATGTGCAGTGTGTGGAAAGGGAGTGGGCGTTAACTCAATTCAATGTAGCATCTGTCGATGTTGGGTACACCATGGGAGTAAGCTCTGTAGTAGAATAAAGGGGCCCCTGCCGAAGGATAAGTAAAAAATAGAGAAATTCGAGGGCGTAATGTGCAAAGGCGAGCTTGTGTTAAGTGATGATCCTGTGGCTGTGAATTTTGGAAATGAGTCTTTGGAGCTGGTGAACAAGTTTTGTTACCTAGGAGATACCATCTCTGCCGGTGGTGGGGCCGAGGCTGCCACTGTTGCTAGAATTAGGTGTGGCTGGGGGAAGTTCAGAGAATTGATGCCAATCCTGACCATGAAAAGAATGCCTCTCCCCCTGAAGGGAAAGGTGTATGCCTCATGTGTTAGAAGTGCAATGACGTATGCCTCAGAAACATGGGCCGTTAAAGTAGAGGATGTCAACAGAATGGAGCGTAATGAGATGAGAATGGTGAGATGGATGTGTGGGGCCAGGCTACAGGATAGAATAACAAATGTTGAGCTGAGGAGACGTTTAGGTATAAGGAGTATTAGCGAGGTGATGCGTACAAGTAGACTGGGATGGTATGGACATGTGGAGAGAATGGATGAACAAAATTGGGTGAAAAAATGCAGGTCTGTGATTGTGGAGGGAGCTGCACCAAGGGGTGGACCGAGGAAGACCTGGGATCGGACTATACGCGCCGATCTCAAATCCAAGAACTTGACAAATGAAGCAGCCCTTAACAGGGTTGCCTGGAACGCCACTATTAGAACAAGAGACTGAAACTGCACTTATGTGTGGAACACTCAGTCTTAAAATTTTATGTATGTATGTATGTATGTATGTATTTGGACATAACAAAAAATCTACCACCACAGTATACAAACAATATATACGTTCAGTGATGGAATATGATAGCCCTGGTTGGGCCTCTAACCTCATTGAAACATATCAAAACACCCTACAGACCATACAGAACAAAGTCCTCAAAATAATCACTGGCTGCATAGCTACCACACCGACAGACCACCTACACTAGGAAACCAAAGTCCTCAAAATCAAGGATCACCTTGATATGAGAGGCATACAATTCCTCAAGACCTTGCAGACCATTCAAAACAAAGCCCTAAAAATCATCTAAGGCTGAACAGCTACTACACCTACAGATCACCTACATCACGAAACCAGTCAAAGACCACCTGGACATGAGAGGCACTCAATTCCTGGCTACAGCCTCCACAAACCAACACCATCCACTACAGTACATGGCAACACACCCATAGACACCAAGGAATATCAAAACAACACTCAGCACACGATATCACACACAAATACAGTACTATCATCTCTCCCTCCCTGCCCACCCCAAACCAGCTTCCAGAAGCACATCCATACTCATATCTCTCGCCGTTCCATCCAATCACTCAAAGACAATACGCAGCTGCATGCACGACCTTCCAAAATAATCCTTCTGAATCCTCCATTCCTCGCAAGGACAGAATCCACCTGGCCAGACTGAGATGTGGGCACCATCCAGCTTTTCTGAGGAGTCGTCGACACCTGCCAAGGATGCGACACATCACCCCATACTATTTAAAACATCATAGAAGACTGCATTCCACACAATCACTTACACCAACAACATAATCTACACTCCTTGAGAGTCCTGTGGGAAAGCCCGATCGCGGCCATGGCCTTTCTTAGGGACTCTGGGCTGTTCAGCCAGGCAGCCTAGGGAATGACAACAACAATTACACTATATGGCAGAACATCCACACACACCAAGAAATATCAAGACAACACCTAGAACTCATTATCATGTACAAATACTGTCTTCACTCCCCCCTTGCCCACCTCAAGCCAGCCTCCAGAAGCATATCCATACTCAAATCACCCACCGATCCATCCAATCACTCAAAGACAACACTCAGCTACATGCACGGCCCCTGAAGTCTATCCCTCAGAAACTCTCCTTTCCCATGAGGACAGAGTCCACCTGGCTAGACTACAATGTGGGCACCATCCAGCCCTTCTGAGTTATCAGAAGAGGCTGGGTGACTCCGTTCAGGACACCTGTCCAGGTTGTAACACAACACTGCACACTATCAAACACATTATGGAAGACTGCATAACACACAACCACTTACGCCAACAACATAACACACACTCCTTGAGAACTTTGTGGGACAACCCGGTCTCGGCCATGGCCTTCCTTTGGAGCTCGGGGCTGTTCGACCGGGCAGCCTACGGAACGATTACTACTACTTCTACTACACCTCGGTCTTTATATAAAGGTTATCTGTCAAAAGGATAATGATGGCAGAAAGCATCATCCTCATACTCTCTTATGCTTTTCAACCTTAGTTTTTGACCCAATTGTCAAAAATGTAATCCCAGGCCAAAGACAGAGTTCCTTCATTATTGTCATTATTAAAATCTGTACAAAGTTGAAGTTGTTGTTATCGTTTCCTAGGCTACCTGGCCGAACAGCCCCGAGTCCGTAAGGAAGGCCATGGCCACGATCGGGCTTTCCCACAGGGCTCTCAAGGAGTGTAGATTATGTTGTTGGCGTAAGTGATTGTGTGGAATGTCTTCTATGATGTGTTTAACCCCTACTGTACCGGAGGATACAGTAATAAAAGTCCCCCCCCAGTCCCAAGCAATGTGGCCAAAATGGCAAGATAGAACAACCTTCCACCTCAAGAGATGAAGGAAGACTGGCTCTCCCACCCTTCAATGGGTTCTATAGAAGCTGAGAAATGTTGCCATATTGAGAGCAGTGCTCAAACGGTCGTGGTGCCAGGTACAGCCTGATACAGGCAGTTACAAGGAAAGTTCATTACTGACGGCTCCTAGCCGTCGCTGGGACTGGAGAGTGCCTTATCTACTGACGGCTAGTAGCCATCGCTGGGATTGGATGGGTTAATAGTATGGGGTGCTGTGTTACATCCTGGACAGGCGTTACCGACGGAGTCATCCAGTCTCTTCTGATAGCTCCCTCCTTGGGGGCACGAGAACAAAGTTAAAGTTATGCTTAATAGTTCTTATTATGTCTTTGGAAGTGATAAATTGGGCAAAATAATTTAATATTTTGTAAATTTTCCTATATTCCATCTCATATCCATTCACTCTTAGAACCATTTTGTCCCGGTTCGACACCCAACCCTCATACTTTATTATTTTTGTCTATTGCGATAGACATATCAAAAGCATTCGATAGAGCCTGGCACAAATCCCTAATTTCTAAACTATCTTCCTTTGGTTTCTATCCCTCTATCTGTGCCTTTGTCTCTAATTTCCTTTCAGACAGCTCCATAGCTACAGTTGTGGATGACCATCGCTCACTTCCTCAACATATCAACTCCGGTGTTCTTCAGGGTTCTGTCCTGTCTCCAATTATCTTTCTAAAATGTATTTATGATCTCCTCAACTGTACCTCTAGTCCTATCCATTCATATGCTGATGACTCTACTTTACACTATTCAACTAGTTTTTCACATCAACCCAGTACACAATCACTCCAAAACTCACGTAAAAGGGCCATAGAACGCCTATCTTCTGATCTACTGTATTAATTATTTCTGAGTGGGGAAGAGAAAATCTTGTTACTTTCAATGCTACAAAGACTCAATTTCTCCAACTATCACTCCATTGCAATTTTCCGGAAGACTATCAATTACTCTTCAACAATACACAAATCAACCCTTCATCTTCTCTCAATATATGTATCTTTTTCATTCGACCTTTCTTGGGAAGATCATATTACCACTCTTGCTAAAACATAATAATATGTTTAAGTATAATTGGGAAGAATATTAAATTATGTTCTGTTTTAGATATTAGGTAGTATTATATAATTTCTATGAACTTAGGTAATAATTATAAAGGGGTAAATATTTCCCAACCGATTCACGCATGCGTGAAACAGCAGGGCTCCCACGGTCTGACTAGAAAATAATTTGCTCTCCAGACCCCACTGATACAACACCGATCGTTTCTCTCTCATTTCACCATTCCATTCCATTACCGCGCTAGTACTAACCTCATCGTGTAGTTCCACCAATGCATTGATCATCTATCATCACTCTCATCATGTTGTAAGTAAAGAGGCCCACTTCAGTTATCCCTATTCATCAAATTAGTTCCACTCACTTGTTCTTGTCAACCAACATCATCACCATATTGCTACCCTTGTGGACCACCAAACTTCAACATAGCCATCGACCACATACCAATGTCCAGGTAAAGCTTTCTATTATGTGGTTATCAATGTTTATACAGTCCACTTAAGTTATATCGATAAGGAACATCCACAAACATGAAGAAACTACAAATCACTCAGAATGAAGTACAGTACTCAAAATCATAACAGGCAGCACAAAAACACAAATCACATACTGTACTGTTAGTACATGCAAAAACACAGATCCTTCCCCTGAAGACTCATTTAGACATGATAGGAACACGGTCCTACTCTTCAGCCCAAGACCCACTTCACCCATGCCACTCCCTATCGCACCACCCACCCCCACCTCGATACATGAAACACACACCTGCCCAATATAACAACCACATCTATATAAACATCTCACCCACACCTCCAAACACCAACACACACAAGCATATAGTACATAAATACCATACCCAACAAACCATCAACAATAACCCACACAACACAATCCTAAACTCTCTCCCTCCCAAGAGTAATCCATCAGAAAACACACTTAGCACAGAAACCTGAGTCACACTTGCATGTCTCAGGTCCGGCCATCACCCGCTCGGCTATGGCCTTGGCCATGCTCAGGACCTTGAGGCTGTTCGGTCAGACAGCCTGGGGAACAACAAGAACATTAACAACAACAAGATTAAATACCGTTCTTTACCCCGCTGTCAACATCCCACTGACAACACAGAACATTTAATACTCCGTTGCCTAACACTTGCCCCACACAGACACAACTTCAACATCACCTCACTTAGAGATCTCTGGATCCACCCGAGAGAGGCAGGGGACTACCTGGACACCACAGGATTCACTTAAAGGGTGTCTTGGAGCTACTACAACAACAAGGCGAGACTATCGACACCAGTAGCATCAATATGGTGGAAGTTGGCCGATCTCTCTTATTACAGGATCCCTATTACTGTACAGTACAGTCAAAATCAACAGTAGGCTTACACTATTAACCTTGCTCTTTAAACTGTAATTCTAAATTACTATCACTTTCCCTTTGTAGTCCTCATGTGTTTCTGACAGCCTGTGGCGAATACTTTTTGTTAGAAGTATCGAGTTATTGTCACGCTCTCTAGATTTCACACAAATGACTATCAAGGTTATTGATTTTGACTGGATACGGTGATTACATCTTAGTGCGTATGAGAAACTTTGTGTATGGCATATAAATAATTAAAATGCCAAACACTTTGAATATTTAAATATCACTAGGTTACAACTATCCAAGTGCCTATCTATCGATATATTGATCTATCTACCCATCTATATCAATCTAAAATCTAGCTTCCTTTAATGCACAGAAAACCAAGTACTGTACTGTACATACAATTTTCTAACAGACGGAATCTTTCTGACTCCCACATAACGTTTAATGATGTAAATATTCCCACCTCCTCTAGTATTTATATCCTTGGTGTAACATTGGATGCCAGCCTGAGCTGGACACCTTATGTTAGATCCATTGCTAAATTATAGGTTTGACTCCTGTAAGGAGATAAAGAAAACCTAATATTTAGTAGTGGCCCCGTAATCATTGACGAACATGCCTATTACATAAGGCATCCTCTTCAAACACTAATCCGCCGTAGTTTGAATCTACCGCGCAGAGCATTTAAAAACTGAGGAGCCTTCATCATGAGCGCACGCGACCTCACTCATGGCTTCAGTCATTATGAATTGGGTTCTCACTACGAAAAAACTTTGTAAAAAATAAAAACAAAAAGAAAATAAGAATAACTATCCAATAAGCTTTCCATCATATCGTGGATGTACTTGTGTGGATTTCTGACCAGACGCTGATTCAGGCGTCATTCCTCCTTCACTGACATATCAAGTAAACCAAAATCCTTAATACATCAACGAATGGGAAGGGGACGGTCGGGAGGGCCCCAGTCGTCAATGATTACGGGGCCACTACTAAATATTAGGTTTTCTTTATCTCCTTACAGGAGTCAAACCTATAATTTATTAGTGGCCCCTCCATCATTGACGAACATGCCTGATATCTAAGACTGGAGGGGGACATTCGTAATCATATCATAACTCTAGAAAAGCAGATAATAAAAACAACCACATAGTATTCTTACTTTTGAAAAATGTATTTAATACGGCGTAGGCCGGAAATATACAAGAAAAAGGGGTTCAGGCAGGTGCGTGCTTCAAAGAAGCCTGCCCGACAAAAATGGGTAACCCTGAAGATTCTGAACACAGATCTGTAGTTACAAAAGGCACCCCACTCAACGAGTGGTGACAAAAATAATAAGTTATAAGTTTATATGTGCACATCATAAACCCCAAAATACATGTGGAGATCAATTGCAAATGAACTCCATTGAACTAATATTACATTGCTTTCGCAGCTAAAACTACTATAACAACACCGTTGTTTTGTACTAAACCTTGTACTAGCACAATTTCTCGCAGAGAAATTTTCATATCACATTTTAACCTTAAATTGTATCACAGCTCTCATACTCCGGCGGGGTCTAGGGTGTCCTATGTCAACTGACTGCACCCCCCCCTTCCGTGAAAGTAAACATAAGTGACTGCAGGGCCACCTAGACCCTCTGCCTTAAAGCTATACATGGTAAGGAAGGTTTGTCTAGAGCAACTGACAAGTATCTAGAGAGAAACGTATGATTAGACGCCCACAACTGTGTGGACGCAATATCTTCAACTGAAAAGTTTTTCAGGAAACGTAAAGAGGCCGCCCACTTGCGTAAATCGTGGGCCCTACCCACAACGCCGGGATTACTCTCTTTAATGACTTCTACCAGAAGAGAGGCTAATCGCCGTTTAAGTAAGCGTTTACCCGTACTCGCCACCCATAAAGCACCTTGGGGGTTTTGAGGAGCTATTCTCAAATATTTGGTTAGAGCTTGCACTGGACATAAATTATGATGCACCTTTCCCCTTTTTAACGCCGGCACCGTGAACTCAGAAAACACGTGTGCACTATGCTCATTCTTGGCTACAAACGCCGGGGAGGGTGCAATGGAAATTGAATCATTAAGTCTACCAAACCTAAGACAATTAGGTGTGTTGCTCATCGCCGCCAGCTCAGACACTCTGTTTCCGGTGGCCAAAGCCAAAAGGAAAACTGCCTTCTTTAAGATTAAAGCAAAGTCTGCAGTATTTTGATACAGACGAGAATGAAGTAAAGACAAAGCTTTGTCCAGAGACCAAGTAGGCATGAGCTGACGGGGAGGTGGGCGGAGTTTAAAACACGCTCTCATAAATCCTGTTTCCTCCGCCACCGGTATGGATAGACCTGTAAGGTCGAAAAAGGGCACTCTAATCGCAGTTAAGTGATTCTTCAAAGTTACCACAGATAAACGTTTCTGCTCAAACAGATAGTTCAAGTAATTAAAAACCAATGCCACTGAGGGTACAGTTTGTTCCGTTCTAACAATCCAAGAAGTAAAAGCTTTCCAATGTGATTGATATTGTCGCTTAGTAGACTGAGTATATTGATTGAGCAATTTATTGGTCACATCCCTACCGTATGGTGCTAGCCACTTGGCCTCCTGAATGTCCATAATGCAAAAGTCAGCGGGGTCGCTAGGTTGCCAATCGTGTCTAAGTGGAAGTACCCGACCGGGAGCGATACCGGGTCCGGGCACCACATTATTAATTGCTGGTACCACACCTGCGCCGGCCACAGGGGCGCGATTAGGGAGACTAAGCCTCGATAAACTCGTAGTTTGTTCACTACGTGGCACATTAGTGACGCATCTGGCGGCGGAAACAGATAGATGGAGCTCCATCTGTTCCAGTCTGTCACTAGGGCGTCTGGCCCCCCTGCCGGCGTTATCGCCCGGCGGGTGAGGTATAGAGGGAGCTTGTGAGTCTCGTCGGACGCAAAAAGATCCACTTGTGGATGGGAGAGCTCCGCAATCATTAGGTCGAAAATGGGTTGCTTGAGCTCCCATTCTACTGTCGTGCTCTGTCTCCGGGACAGAGCGTCTGCCCAGACGTTCGCTACGCCTGGGAGATAAGATGCGTGAAGATAAATATCTAGACTGCTGGCTAGAACAAAAATCTCTTCCGACACGAGTAGCAACTTCCTTGACCTCGTTGACCCTTGTTTCTGAATACAGTGAACTGCATTCAGATTGTCCATTCTGAAGGCCACCGACTTGCCCCGTAACGCCGGGCCGTGAGCCTGAAGGAAATACAAGGGGACTAGTAACTCTTTGACATTTATGTGAGAGATTTCTAAGTGGGACCAAAGCCCCTGACCCTGGTGCCCCTGATTTGACTGAAATCCCCACCCTATGGTGCCTGACGCATCCGTGTCTACCCATACCGTTGGAGGAGGAGAGGTCCATGACATGATTGAGTGCAATGTTTCCCTCTTCGCCCAGACCGCTAGTAAGGTGTGGATTAATTTTGGTATGGGCCATAATTTTCCCGCCGGTAAGAGTGGGAAATATTTGTTGCCTTCCAATATTAATCGTTTTACTTTCAACCGGCCCAACTTGACAGTTAGCTGAATCCAGTTGAGAGAGCCGACCAGAGACTCCCAGACTCTTCGTGTCGTAGTCAGACTGTGAAGAAACCTGAACAGTTTCCTGCGAAACCTGTTGCGATTGTCCACACTCTGACTCAGAGTGAGAGCGGCGGTGTCCCAGACCAGCCCTATCCACTGAATTACTCTTGAGGGAACAAGGTTTGACTTTACCAGATTTACCTTGAAGCCTAGAGTTTTGACATGATTTAAAATGATATTGACATGTTTTATGCATAATTGTTGTGTCTCTGCCACCACCAGCCAGTCGTCTAGATACCACAACACTCTGATTCCCTGTTTTAACAACGGCATCAGGGCTTGCCGGACTAGTTTCGTGAATAGTCGAGGTGCTAGGTTCAAACCGAACGGCATCCTCTGAAAAACAAAATTTTGGTGCCTGATCCTCAAGGCCAGAAACCTTTGAAATCTTTTGTTGACCGACACGTGCCAATAGGCGTCTGTCAGGTCTAGGGAACACATCCAGCCTCCCGGCGGAAGTGTTAGCCTGATTTGATGAACTGTTAACATTCTGAAAGACTCGTTGTAAATGTGAAGATTCAGATAAGACAGGTCTACGACCGGCCTCATCTGAACACTGTCCCGTTTGGGAACCAAAAACAGTTTTGACGTGAATACAGGGTAATCTGGAGGGACCGGGATGATGACATTCTTGGCAATCATCTCCTGGACCAGCGACTCCACCTCTAATGAAACACAATTTGCCGTTGTCGGCTGACGTAAGCGAGGTCGCCGGAGCCACTGCCAAGTGATGCCTTTGCGTGCCACCATCCGTGCCCAGGTTTTTAACGGCCATGCTTGGTGACACGTTCGGAACGACCCAGTTAGCAGACAAGGGTTCGCCGGCTGTACTTCCCTCGGTTCCTCCGGCCTTAAGATAGGCACTGGGAGTGAGAGAGACTTTAGTTTTTTGATGGTGGGTTTGGTGGTGTTGGACGCTTCGCCGGCTGGCTGGTGTGGGCCGAAGACTGGCCCTGCCCCGGCTTATACTGGCCGCGTCCTCTCTGTCCTGAAAACCCTCTCTGTCTATGCCTGTACTGACCCAGGGGGGATTGGGAGGACTTAGGCGGAAGAAAAGGCTTAGAACCCCCTGGCTGAGCTTTAGTAGGAGGCTTAGGTTTGGGGAAGTTAAATGCAGGTTTCTTAGCCTGTGCGGGACTGTGCTTCACGGCCTGTGCCATGTTAAACACTGTTCGCCATACATCAGGGGACATTAAAGAAGGAGTAAGTACTGGGGACATTACCACCTGGTTAGCAATGCGATCAGGCAGCTTGCGAACTAATGACATCCTAAGATCCTGTCGTGCTCGCACCGCCTCAAGTAAGGCTGTGCGTATGTCACCTAAGGATTGAATTGACGACTGAAGAATCAGACGCCGGGATAACTCAACTGATCTTCGAGCATCCGCGTCTGCGATGGCCTGAGTAGACCGGAGTAAAGACTTAGCCACCTGCTGAGAAACTATGTACTGTGAAAACAGGCGGAAAGCTTTTCCCCTTAGCCTAAATTCTCTGTCTAGGTGAGTAGGGGTAGGGGTAGTGAATGGGTCCTTTAGTTCACAAAGATTAATCTTAGGGGCAGCTAGAAAAGAAAATAAAGCTGACGGAACTCCGCCGGCAGAACCTACCGGCATGGAGAACCATGAATGTGTATCCTGAGGGATCTGGTGGGAAGATTTAGAAGTGAAAGTGGTTGCAAAGTTTTGAGCCTCTACCTCCCAATCCACCCAAGGTCCTGGTCCCAACTGTCCCACCTTCAACACTGGATTAGCTGTCTCGTCTGTGACGGTCTGTAAATCTAGTTCAGGAGTAAGAGCCGACAGAGCCTTAATATCATTAAACCCATCCAGCTTAGACCAGTCTGAAAAAAGTTTTGAAGCTGAGGCAGGGGGTAAAGCAGGCTTAGATGCATAAACAAAATAATCCTGATGATGATAACTAGGTATAGCCTTGATATTTACGTCCAAAACATTACCCAAGGCATCCAATGCCCTTAATTTCTTTGACTTATTTCCCTGGATAAACCACTCACGTGGTACCGGGAGTTCCCCTGACAAGGTAGGCTGGGCAAGCTCTGGCTTAGAGGGGTTCAAAAGAACCCATGACTCGTCTGGCCCATAAAGCAGGGGCATAGCTACCTTTCTAAGAGGCGCTTTGTCTAGAGGGGGTGGATTAACATCCGTGATGACCCTGACATTTGACGTAGTGAATGCCGCCGTAGCTGGCTTAGAGCTCCCTGCCGGTGACAGAGTAGGAGGGTTAGGAATCTTAGATAAATCGATTGACGTTATCAGAGGCCGTACCGCAGAACTTGTCAAGGGAGCCCCCAAGTCCATTGTGGGGTTTTCTCGTTGTTGACTAAAGAATTTAGATAGAGCATGAGTAAGTAACCCATCAATTTCTTGTGCTGTAACAAACTGGTTAGATGCAGAACTTTCAGGTGAATCAGTATTATCATGGGCGGCGTCCAGGCCTGAGCCTGACCCTTGTCCTTCCCTATCTGAAATTATTGACACTTCATCTTGTTCCTCCCGATCCTCCTGAGAAGACCCCGCCGAGGCAGGGGCACCTTGTTTCCAAGATAAGTCAGGGATAGAGGATGGGGTCGCCGCGTCCCTGTGGACATCGGCTACTGTGTGACTCGTATGAGTCGGACGTGGATGGTCAGACCCTGGTTGAGCAAACCGCCAAACACCGAGGCTCTGGCCTACGCTCTCTTGAGAGTCTGAAACATTCTCAATTATTGAATTTCCTGAACTTTCCATTTCTAGGGTTAAAATATCAATAATAATAATAATAATAAGCATGTTACTTATTTCTCATAAGCGCCAATTTTTCCGAAGAATTCACTAGCGCTCGAAAAGAGAAAGAAAAAAGAACAAAAATCAATGCATCAAAAGAAGGCTCATATACAACACACATTTAACAATCACCAGCAGTGGCAAAATAGCCTAAACTCAATAGCCATCTGTCATGACACCTCTCTCAAGATCATAGCTTCTCTCAAAGAGAAAAGTCTTAAGTTGTCTCTTGAAGCATTCACAGAACTCAGTTGTCTCATGGACAGCGGCAACCTGTTAACAACCTCGGAGCCATGTAGGAGAATGACCTCTCAAAGAAAGAAGACTGCTGGAAAGCCCTTGGTTCATCAAGACGAAAAGGGTCATTGTCATGACGCACAACTACACCATGGTGTGCCGGTGGGCGCCTGAGCAGCTCCGCAAGGTACCTAGGCTCACCAAATTTGAGAACCTTAAAAGTCACCAAACACAACTTAAATTCTATTCTTGCTCTTACTGGCAGCCAGTGCAGTTCTATGTGAAGAGATGTAGGAGTTCTAGGTGGAACACCAAAAATTAGTCTTGCGGCCCTGTTAAGAACAGACTGAACTTTCTTCAAAATATAATTTGGAAGACCCACCAACAGGGCATTGCAATAATCAACACGAGAGAAGACCAATGAGTGAACCAACGTCAGAAGGCAACGTCTGGTTATAAACGGCTTCACCAAATAGAGATTTCTGATGTGCAAGTAACAACTTTTAACTATCTGGTTTACATGCTCTTTGAAATCTAATCGGGAGTTCACATATACACCCAGATTTCGAACAGAGTTGGCCGGTCGCAGCTGAGATCCACCCACATTGATGGAGAGGGCACCTACCATATCATCAGCTCTTCTATTTCCTCGGATGATGAGAATATCAGTTTTACCATCATTTAGTTTAAGTTTTCTCGCTCTCATCCACTTCTTGATATCAGACATCAACAATTCCATCTTACTCCGTATATCAACTATATTTGTGATTCTCACATAAATCTGGGTGTCATCTGCATAAAAGTGAAAGGTGACATTATGTGCACGAAGCAGAAGAGACAAACTGCTAATATAAATTATAAATAGGATAGGACCCAAAACTGATCCCTGCGGAACACCATACTGCAGGGGTGTCGAGTCCGAGACCACTTGTGAGAAGTCTAAAAGTTAACCCCACAAGTTCCTGACCCCACTTCTTTGTAAAAGATCGCCGGGGAGGAACGCCTAAACAACAGCTAGGTTTTCCATGTGGTTGTCGTAAACCAGGTAGAAAAAACCTATAAAAACGAATGTTCGCAAGAACGTCGTTTTTTTATATATAAATATATATAAGGATGGGTACAGCCATCCCGCCGGGAATTAAAGGAGGCCTGAAACCAGGCACCCACAGAGACGCAGTCCTGGAGAGCCACAGACACCTCCCCACGCCGGGGAACCAGCCAGAGTTAAAAACCACGTGTGGCCCAACACTGCTCATCGGTCAGGATTTTTCATGGTGAAACCGAGAAAAAACCCGCCGGAAGGCAAGCCCCACCCTGAACAGACACCATCTGAACAATACGACACGAGGAGAGTCACGCACGACTAACCAAGGTCACAACAAAATCCGTGGAATTAGCCAATACACAACTAAACCAGGAAACAATTATAGTCCGAGGAATTAGCCAATACACAACTAAAAACCCGGATACACATGACACAGTAGGGCATATTTATAAAAATAAATAATAACACTAGACATGTGGCAAAGCTACGAGCGGCTGGCTAGGCCTAGGTAGACGGCATGAAAATAGTTGAAATATAAACACACACTGGAATATCACAACAGGAACCACCGCCAACACACCACCGTAGCGACAACTTCCCACCCCGGGAAGCCTGACAAGGACCCAGAAAAAACTTCACTAAGTGAAGAAAAATACGCTGGGAACGTCAGAAAAACACAGCTTACCTCATCAGAAGGATAAAAGGCAGCAATAATTAACGCGTAATGAAAGCCGCCTGCATCACAAAGTAACACAACTGTGAAAAGTTCACGTGTCCACAACAGGACCACGAGGGTACATCCGAAATAGATGCCCCATACACATGACCCAAAATACACTGCACTGCGGGCAACCAGCCCAGGACACTCCTGCTACGCCTATCCTAACCTTACTCGATACATCCTAGAGTAAACAAATGAGAAAAAACTCACTAGGGACGCAACGAATGCGGAACCAGCGGAGCGTGGAAGGTACGTCCGGGCAGGCTGAGCGCAGAGCAAAGAAGGAGGAATGACGCCTGAATCAGCGTCTGGTCAGAAATCCACACAAGTACATCCACGATATGATGGAAAGCTTATTGGATAGTTATTCTTATTTTCTTTTTGTTTTTATTTTTTACGAAGTTTTTTCGTAGTGAGAACCCAATTCATAATGACTGAAGCCATGAGTGAGGTCGCGTGCGCTCATGATGAAGGCTCCTCAGTTTTTAAATGCTCTGCGCGGTAGATTCAAACTACGGCGGATTAGTGTTTGAAGAGGATGCCTTATGTAATAGGCATGTTCGTCAATGATGGAGGGGCCACTAATAAATATGCCTACAAGAAAATGGGACTCCTGTACAAAGTTTGAAAATTCTTCACTGACGAGCAGTTAGCCAATATATATATAAATCATGTGCGTTCTCAGGTGGAATACTGTTCACCCTTGTGGAATGGATGTACATACATACATAACATTTTAAGACTGAGTGCTCCATACATACGTGCAGTTTCAGTCTCTCGTCCTAATGGCGGCATTCCAGGCATCCCTGTTAAGGGCTGCTTCACTGTCAAGTTTTTGGATTTGAGATCGGCACATATAGTCCTATCCCAGGTCTTCCTCGGTCCACCCCTTGGTGCAGCTCCCTCCACAATCAGAGACCTGCATTTTTTCACCCAATTTTGTTCATCCATTCTCTCCACATGTCCATACCACCCCAGTCTACTTGTACGCATCACCTCGCTAATATTCTTTATACCTAAACGTCTCCTCAGCTCATTATGTGGAGTAGTTGCATTAACCCACTGAACCCCAGCTAGTTAATAATAAATGTACCACCCAGGACCAGAGGGTTGTCAAAAAAAAATTGTTTCCAGAAAACACCAGGAATGGGTTAAAAATGAAGGAAAACCCACAAAAAACCGATCCCCTAGGTCATTAAGAGGTCCTACGGTGCGCCCGAAAGTCGGAATTAACATGGGGAAATGGGTAGGCAATAACAGGTTTTTGCACGCTCACGCGCACGCGGTTGGACTTTGAGAGTTTTCAACCATCGGCATTGTTGCGTGGGATACTTACACAGTTCCCATACAAATCTGAGCCCTCTAGGTGCCATAGGACCGGAGTAATTAAACCCCAACGCAACATATGCGTCCTGGGGTTGAGGGTTGTTGTTGTTGTTGTTGTTGTTCCCTAAGCTGCCTGGCCGAACAGCCCCGAGTCCCTGAGAAAGGCCATGGCCACGATCGGGCTTTCCCACAGAGCTCTCATTGAGTGTAGATTGTGTTGTTGGCGTAAGTGGTTGTGTGAAATGCAGTCTTCTATGATGTGTTTAATGGTATGGGGTGCTGTATTACATCCCGGGCAGGCGTCGACAACGGAGTCATCCAGTCTCTTCTGATAGCTCAGGAGAGCTGGATGGTGTCCGCATCTCAGCCTGGCCAGGTGGACTCTGTCCTCGCGAGGAAGGGAGGATTCGGAAGGATGGATTTCGGGAGGTCGTGCATGCAGCTGCGTGTTGTCTGTGAGTGAGTGGATGGATCGGTGAGAGATATGAGTGTGGATGTGCTTCTGGAAGTTGGTTCGGGGTGGGCAGGGAGGGAGAGAGGACAATAATTGTGTGTGATACCGTGTGCTGGGTGTTGTTTTGATATTTCTTGGCGTCTGTGGGTGTGTTGCCATGTAGTTTAGTGGGTGGTCTTGGTTCGTGGAGGCTTCTGCCAGGAATTGAGTGCCTCTCATGTCCAGATGGTCTTTGACTTTGAGAATTTTGGTTTCTTGATGTAGGTGATCTGTGGGTGAAGTAGCTGTGCAGCCTGTAATGATCTTCAGGGCTTTGTTTTGAATAGTCTGTAAGGTCTTATGATGTGTTTCAGCTAGGTTAGAAGCCCAGGCTGGGCTTGCGTATTCCATCACTGATCTTATGTATTGTTTATATACTGTGGTGGTAGTTTCTTTGTTGTGTCCAAATTTTGTGTGAGCAAGTGACCTGAGGGCGTTAAGTCTGGGTGTCAGTTTCTTTTTAATGTTTGTGGTGTGCTGTTTGAATGTCATATGAGTATCATATGTTACTCCTAGGATTTTGGGTGTGTGTGTATGTGTTAGGGGTGTGTTGTTTATGGTGAGTTGAGGGATGTATTCGTGTTCTCCTGTCCAACTTGTGAGCAGGGTTGCGGTGGATTTGGCTGGGGCTAGATTAAGTCTGTTTGTAGTGCACCAACCATGTAGTGTGTTGAGATAGGGTTGAAGGAGATCTGTTGATCTTTTTGGGTCATGGTGTGTGCATGTGAGTGTTATGTCATCTGCATAGGAGGCTAAGTTTATTTGGGGCGTATTGGGTGTAGTTATATCGTGCATGTACAGATTGAAGAGTGCGGGCGATAGGACGGATCCTTGTGGGACTCCGTTTGGAAAGTTTCTGATTTTAGATGACTGACCGGCAAAAGATACGTGTGCACATCTGCCTGCTAGGAAGTTGGCCAGCCACCTTTTTGTGTTGTTGTGCATGTTTGTGTTGTAGATTTTGTTTGTTAGGTTGTGGCGGGGGATGGCATCGAAGGCTTTACTAATGTCGAGTGTGGCTAATAGTGATCTGTGTGGTGGTCTAGCTGAGTTGATGCCGTCGAAAGCTCTTTGTGTAAGGTCTGTGAGAAGAGTGTTTGTGGAGTGCAGTGGCCTAAAGAGGGTAAAATACATTGCTGACGCACTGTTTGCGTCGCTGGGGTTCAGTGGGTTAAGGCAGTTGGACAAAATACAAATTTTAGCAATTAGATTAGGCCTAATCAATAATCCTGCAATCATGCAGGATCTTCTTCCACTGTTCATACAAAGAGATATTGCATCCCCTGCATTACTCTACACATATGTTCTGAGAAACTTGCTTCTATTGTACCACCGCTCTGCATCTTTCCATACAGAACTAGGGCAGCTGGAAATGTCCATGAATTCACTCTCTCCTCCACAATGTAGAGCTTCAGCATATCAAAATATATTTATCCCCAGAACTTCTACTCTCTGGAATTAATTTCCCTGGAGTTGCTTTCCACAAATTTACAACCTGCAACAGTTTAAATCCAATTGTTGCAAACATTTAATGAATGAATGGAGGATGCTCCAAGGCAGCCCTTCAGGGCAAGAGCAGCCATTCCTGAGACTAGATTTGGCGCTCTGGTGACCCGTGGCTACCATAAGGCTGAAATGGACCAAACAGGATGAACGGTGGCCCAGACTTACGTCATCCCCCTTTTGGTCGCTTCTTGCGACACGCAGTAGACACGTGGGGTATATTCTTATATTTCCTCTACCAAAGGGGTAGATCCCTCCTAACTCCCTGGTTAGAATATAATGAACAATATGTTACCCTATTCAAAAGATTAAAGTTTAAAAGTGTGGCTTAGATAAACATTTATTTTATGCAATGGGCTACTTATGGCAACAATGATAATATTTAACCAAGTTTAACTTAACCACATCTCTAATCTAACCTATTCTCATATACTCTAACCTATTCCTTATCCATAAAAGTATCATAATTCAACATACAGTAAATAAAGAACATCAGAGACTCAGAGTGGTATTCTGGTTTCGTATGGAGTCAATCACATAAGGTATGGACATGTGGTATTGTCAGTTGTACAGTTGGCCACATGAATTTTATGTATGAAAGGAAAAATAGTATGATTGAAATAGAACTGTCTTTTCATATTCAATTGTTGAGTAATACTGTAAGACTGATTAGCAGTCTTATAGCAAAATATTCTTAAATCAATCATACTAGGTTTCCTTCCATATATAAAATAACGGAGTGGATATAAAATCATGTGGCCAACTGTACAACTGCCTGGGCTTCATTGAACAACAAAACACTGTCCTGGATAACTTACCCATTCTCTGGTCTTGCTCAGGGTTAGTTCTTTGTCTCGCTCCTTTAGTTTTCGGCTCCTCTGTCGCTTGTCAGCCTTCAGGTACTGTAAACAACAAAACCACATTTCAATCACAAGGCAATGAATATTAGATAATAATCTATATATTGTTATCCATCAAAATGTTATCTATTTTAATAGCACTAAGTATTATAATCTCACAAATAAAATCTACCTACACTTCACCAAAAGCCAACAAATAAAATCTACTTACACTTCACCAAAAGCCAATGTTAAGCTGTACCTGGAATGTCACTTCAATTTGCCTTATGGTGGAGTCACAGAAGTGTTTTTTTCTGGTATTTCTAGTCTGGCAATTGGGAAGTGAGAGAATGACTAAGAGGATCTTGTAATGTTTGAGAAAAGCTGATTTAATAAAAATGGAGGTGGCGTTATATATTTTATCAGAGAAAGTCTTAACCAGTGGTGATGGGCTGGTCTATCAGAGTGAGAACTGAGCGATCTCTGCCATACCCATAGCTTACTCTGACTGTTCCTTTAACTTATATATTTTCTAGATCTCAAGTGACGGCGTCTTTTCCGTGGATTGATCTCCCAATCTACCAAGATTGGAAGCCAAAGCGTCACATTTTTCCCTTGCCCCTCAACTTTCTCTTCATAATTGCTGAGGGGCACAGGGCCCTGGGTGGGGCTTTGGTTTCCCGGGCGTTTCTGCACCCTCCTCAGCTCCCCGCCATGGAGTGGCTTCGGTCACCCAGGCTTTATTGTGGTCGGCAGGGAGGGTTCTGTGGGGGCGCTCGGTTATGGCCTTGGAATTGCTCGGGGCCTTGGGACTGTTCGGCCAGGCAGCTTGGGGAACAACAACAACAACAACAACAACCTGGTCCTCTTGTCAAAACCTCAAATTGTGAACGTCGATACATCCTTTGTGCTAATAAAAAATAATAAAGGTACAAAAAGATATTTACATTAATATACAGACCTCCAGCTCAAGCAGTGCAAACTGACCGAGAAATTTATGAGCAAATTGCAGACATAAGTAACTGGCAAGCTACGATAATTTTGGGCGACTTCAATTTACCTGTGACCAAGTAGGGAGATAGTCTTACTTCACATTTCCCGGGCGTTTCCGCACTCTCCTCAGCTCCCCGCCATGGAGTGGCTTCGGTCACCCAGGCTTTATTGTGGTCGGCAGGGAGGGTTCTGTGGGGGCGCTCGATTATGGCCTTGGCCTTGCTCGGGGCCTTGGGGCTGTTCGGCCAGGCAGCTTGGGGAAAAACAACAACAACAACAACAACTTCACACTCTGGACAAGACCTGTATGCAAACTTGCAAGGGAGTTCGCTCTATCAATTTGTTAGATCTCTAGCCCGTGGAAATAACATCCTTGACCTTGTACCTGTACTTGCAACAAAAGAAGAATTGATAGAGAATTTGAATGTTGGTGATTAATTCAGAAATAGTGACCAGCATATTATCTCTTACCATTTAAAATTTAAAAGCAACAAACTCAATGCCAGCAAAGAGAAGGTCCCATATTTCAAGAGAGCAAATTTCCGTAAACTTAGAGCAATACCTAAAGAAACCAATTGGAGTTTTCTGATTTACAATGATGATATAATTTCATATTTTATTCATCATATTAACCTACATATTAACTTACAAATAAACCTAATTAATATAATTAATGAAACTAATTAATATATGTGGTACTTCAAGGACTCGAACCTAGGATACTCACACCAAAATTCGGTGCACTAAGCATTACGCTATCAAGACAGTTAAAGGTTTATGCACAAGCCTACGACATATTATTAATTCTCGAATACTGAATATTAATCTGAGCTTCTACATATACCCTACTGCGCTATGATAGCCTAATGATTAGACAAATGGAAGGGGTAATTGATGGGGCACTTAACCACAATGAAAGGCCTCGCTAGGAATTACTCCTGAACCTGAATAAATTCATATTTTATTCACCAACCCACCAATTAACTTACAACTTACAAATAAACCTAATTAACAAAATTAATGAAACTAACGAATATATGTGGTACAGTCCAGCCTCCTATAACACGACTATATGGGCGGCAGAGCCCCTCGCGCTCTAGGAATTCGCGTTGTAGGAATAACACAGTACAGTATATGGAGATAATTCTATATGGGTCTGCACCCCACAACTTTTCCCCTCTTTTTCGGATTTCTTGCTAAACAAACACCTATATTACCTACCAGATATCATCAAACCATTAACAAATATAAAAAAAATCACTTACCTTAAAACTTATGAAGAAAAATTGGTCGATCCGACCCTCGCACTACATGAAATTCGCGCTATGCGATCGCGTATACATACAGCGGTAAATAAACGTGACCGATCTGTCCTAGGAAAGACCTAGAATATATTAGTTCCTAGAATATATCAAAATGTATGAATATATAATAGAGAAATTAGTTAGACATTTTTTGAATCTACAATATCATGGCTACAATTAACTGAATATATGTACTATTTATCGGGACCTCCCCTCGTGTTAAAGGAGGATCGCGTTGTAGGAATTAGTGTTATAGGAGGATAGACTGTACTCCAAGGACTCGAACCTAGGATGCTCACACCAAAATTTGGCGCACTAAGCATTACATCCATATTTTCAAGAAAAAATTGGATAAAAAGTAGACTGAGAGATGGGACAACACGAACTTAGCTCAACTCCTGTAAACTACAATTAGGTAAATACAATTAGGTAAATACTATCAAGACAGTTACACGTTTATGCACAAGCCTACGACATATTATTCATTCTCAACCAATCATGGACATTTTTCACCACAACTTACTCAAACGCAGTACATGAGTGCATACAATAAAACAAAGGAAGATCAGTGCATAATAAAAAGCCTAAGTGGTGGAATAAAGCAATAGCGGAGTGTCTACTTGACAAAAAAAATGCTCATGATAGATTAAAAATCTACGATAACCAGGAAAATAAAGTGATATTCATAGATCTACGACGCAAAGACAAAAAAACAATTAAATTAAGTAAAAACACGCTAGAGATACACGTTGCAAATTAAAGTTAGACAAACTCAAAATAATTTTACAGTTACATCAGGAAGAAGAAGGTAGTGACTTCAACGATAGGACTGTTAATAGATGAAAATGGAGACTATACTAAAGATGAAGCTAAAATGAGTAATGCTCTCAACACCTTCTTTGCAGCAGTTTTTTTATAACAGAAGACCTTACTAATATCCCTACAGAATCACCAGCACAACTAGACATATTGGATGCTCTTAGCAATATCAGCATTACTGAGAGAGAGGTACTGAGATGTTTAGACAAACTCAAGGAAAAAAGTGCGTGCGGAGTTACATGGAGGGATAGACAGACGAATGAGGAAGTAAGAAGGAGGTGTGGTGTGGAGGTAGATGTGCTGGAAAGTGTGAAAAGGAACAACTTGAGATGGTTCGGCCATATGGAACGTATGGAAAGCGAGAGATTGACTAAGAGGGTGTACGAGAGCGAGGTGGAAGGACAGAGAGGGAGAGGTGCACCGAAGGAGAGGTGGAAGGATGGAGTGAGGAAGTATATGAATGAAGGCGGTGCTGGTTGGGAGGAGGGGCGTCGACTGACTGGGGACAGAGGTGCATGGGGGCAGTTCGTTCGTGGCCACCCCTTTGGGGATTGTGGCGTCGGGCAATAGATAGATAGAAGGAAAATAAATCACCTGGACCCGATACGATCACACCTAGAGTTCTTAAAGAAGTTAAATGTGAGCTCTCCAAACCACTGACACTGCTTTTCAATAAGTCCTTAACAACTAGGATTGTGCCCGATGAGTGGAAGCTCACGAACGTTACCCTGATATTTAATAAAGGCAGCAAATCCTTGCCTAACAACTATCGCCCAATCAGCTTAACCTCTGTTGTATGCAAAATGTTATAAACTCTGTTAAGAGACACTTGTAAACCACCTGGAGGAAAACAAATTACTAAAGGCTACCGAACATGGTTTTCAAATAATCGTTCCTGCTTGACCAATCTTTTAGACTTCCTCCATGACATCCTTAACCTATATGATGAAAGTAAAGCTGTAGATATTATACAGTATACATTGACTTCCAAAAAGCCTTTGATAAAGTTCCGCACAGACGGTTATTAATGAAGCTAAAAGCGCACAGAATACAAGGCGATGTTTTGAATTGGATAGAAAATTGGTTCGGAGAAAGAAAGCAAAGAGTAGTCATAAATGGGAAAGCTTCGACATGGACCAATGTAACTAGCGGTGTACCTCAAGGATCAGTATTGGGGCCAACTCTCTTCCTAATCTACATTAACGACATAGACGACGGTCTAACCTGTACAATCTCAACGTTTCTATCTCAGCTTCTGATCTTGCATCAAAATTTTCATCTTTCTTTGCAGACAAAATTGCTCAAATCAGAAATGAGTTTGACAATACCCCTGCTCTTGGAGAATACTCTGTGGTCCCTTCTCGGCCGTTGGCCGTAGACTCTGCCTTCACACATTTTCAGCCGATTAACTCCCTAAATGCCTTGACATACCTAAGAGAACTCAATAAAACATTCTGTTCATCTTAAAATTTTATGTATTAATTTTATGTATTGGACCCGATAAATGTATCAAAGATAACTACAGCTTATGAGACTGCATCACCTTTCATTGCTTCAATTGTCGATCGTATCTTTGAGGATTTTTTTTTTTCCAAATTCTGAAAAACATGCCTTAATTTGGCCTTTACTGAAGAGGGCAGGCCTAGATTGTGATAATTTGGTAAACTATCGCCCTGTGTCTAACCTGTCATTTCTGTCTAAGATTGTCGAGCGTGCAATACTGGACCAGTTGCTGCCTTTTCTGGAGCGGAACAGTGTCATTCCCCAGTCTCAGTCTGCTTATAGGAAGCTCCACTCAACGGAGACAGGCCTGAGCAGGATTTATAATGATTTAGTCTCGAATAAATGTTCTGGACGGTGTTCTCTTTTGGTTTTGTTGGATCTCTCTGCAGCATTTGATACTGTTGACCATCAGTTGATCCTGAGAGACCTTTCTGGTTTTGGTGTGCAGGGAGATGCACTCCTGCTTCTTCAGTCATATATTACCGATCGCAGTCAATGTGTTGTCATTGGTGGCTCTATGTCAGAACCATCATCGCTAAAGTTCGGGGTGCCTCAGGGATTAGTTCTTGGCCCTGTGTTGTTTATTATCTATGCCTCTAGTCTTTCATCCCTACTGGATGCACATGGTGTTAAGTATCATTTCTATGCAGATGATTCACAGTTGTATATTGAAATTAATAATATCGATGAGGTAAAGAATAAATTTTCATCACTCTTGTCAGACTTGAAGATCTGGATGACTAGAAGTAAGCTCAAATTGAATGACAAGATGGAGATGGTAAATGGTAATTTGAGAAATAGTGCCCATGAAGATTTTGGATGTCTAGAATTCGGTGAATCACAGCTCCAACCTTTGGAATCAGTGAAAAACTTGGGCGTTGCATTCGACAAAAATCTGAACTTTAAGAATCATATAAATACAGTAGTGTCATGAAGAGTTATCACCTTTACATTCGTAACCTTTATGCTATAAGGAAGTTCTTGAGCAAGGAATCTCTATTGACCCTCATTCATTAATTTGTTATATCTAGAATTGATTACTGTAATTCATTGTTCATTGGTCTACCAAATGTTACTTTGAAGAAACTCCAGTCTGTTCTTAATAGGTGTGCTAGACTAATATTTTCACTTCCACCCAGAACACCCACCACATATTATCTAATAGATCTACACTGGCTTCCCATCAAGGCCAGAATAGAGTTTAAAGTGTGCCTACTGACATTTAAGGTGCTGAGGTTTGGTGAGCCTAAGTATTTGTTGGATCTTCTATTTCCAACACATAATGAGTCAAGTGTGAATTTACGTAGTGGTGATGACCCATATCGCCTTTATGAGCCCAGAGCCATTGGGGAACGTGCTTTTGCTGCTAGATCCTTTTCTTATGTTGCCCCATATCTATTCAATCGACTTCCTGTGTCACTTAAGCAGTTGAATTGTGTTGACGCTTTTAAGAAACAGCTGAAGTCGCACATATTTCTGAGGGCTTATGATATTGGGGAGCATAGAGTTACTGATGACTATAAGCTCTAAATTTGTTTTTGTTTTTGTTTTTTTGAAATGGAAAAATTTAAGTTAATGTGAGCGCTCGTGAATCCATTTGGAGAATTGGCGCTCGAACAAATAAAATACCAGCATATTATTATTATTATTATTATTATATATCTATCTATCTATCTCAACGTTTGCAGATGATAAAAAAATTGCAAATACCTGTACCTTACTCACAAATGAACATGTTGAAGATATGCAACACAATCTAGATAGGTTATCACATTGGGCTAAAATCTGGCAAATGAGCTTCAACAAAGATAAATGCAAAGTACTTCAAATCGGAAACCGAAATGAGAAAGCAAACTACAATACTGTATTCAATCAATGGCACCCAGCTAGAGAGTGTAGACAGATAAACGGAATTGGGAGTAACAATATCGAGTAACTTAAAACCTAGTCAACAATGTACATAAGTTGTTAAGAAAGCAAACAAAATTATAGGTTTTATAGGCAGATTTTTTTAGCATAAATCCAAAGATGTAATCCTCAATCTTTACGATTTGATAGTCTGTCCACTTCTGCAATATTGCGTTCAGTCCTGGTGCCCCTACTACCAAAAAGATATAGACAAACTGGAGCAAGTTCAACGTAGAGTTACCAATATGATACCGTGTTTGAGGAGCAAACCATATGAGGAGTGTCCTGAGGAATTGAATCTTTTTCCCCTAACACAGCAGAGATTATGAAGTGCCTTAATTCAAGTTTTCAAGATCATCAAAGGCATCAATTCTTCGGAAAAATTGGCGCTTATGAGAAATAAGTAACATGCTTATTATTATTATTATTATTATCAACATTTTGAACTGCAGTAAGTACTTAACAATAGACCAATCAAATTACAGAAGGGGATATGGTTACAAAATCATTGGTAAATAATTTAACTCGCATGAATCTAAGAACTTCTTTAATCGAGTTGTCAATCTGTGGAATGGGTTTCCCCCGAGATTTTATAGACTGCAACACCGTTCATTCTTTTAAAGTTCGCCTAGACAAGCACCTTGCCCGTAACCCACGGATGACTGCATTTGTAAATTAATAAATGATTTCCTTAGTACTGTACTGTATTGATATTCACTTATATCCTCTCTGAGAAACTGTTGGGCGCTTAAAACAGCAGTAACTTAAAAAGCAAGTAACCTCGAGGGGTCGCAAGACCTGTTGTTGCTTGATTTCCTTCGTACATCTGTCATCTTGATATTAAAGTGGAGACAAGCAGGGGAGGAGCAGCAGGACGCCAATGGTTGACAACAGACGCATGGGAGGCGAACGGTAACTCATCAGCTTAATTAATTAATAAAATTATAGGAAATGTTTTCCCTTGTTATTATTATCTATATTATTCTCATATTTTTACTATCTTTTCATAGTGGCATCCGTTCAAATGACGTAACATAGGAATCTTCACAGTGTCGCCTATGAAGATGGTTCAATTTTTCTTGGAAGGCATATGAGATCTTCAAAATTAACCTTTGGACTAAAATAGGCCATACAAGATTAATGGCACTACAGTGGGGCCGCGCGGGTAGCGCGGAGCCACTACTAAATATTAAGGTTTTCCTCTCATCCCTTCGGGTTGTCAAACCCGTAATGTTGGCATAGAAAACCAATCCCCCAAAATTCAGAACAAAAAAGTTACCAGTAATGCTAGAATGTAAAACACGGGGTGATTATGAAGGGCTATAGTTTGTGAAAACACAAAAGTGTGATGTCTATTATAATGTAAAACTTGCAAAATAAACAAACCAAAACTGGGGCGACACAAGATAAACGCAAAGGAACTAATCGCTATGTGGAAACAACGCTTAATAAAATAAAATTTGAAATAAAAGAACACCAGATGATAGAGGAATGACTATAGATCAGGCAAGAGAAGTGGTAATAAACAGGAATGAATGGAGAAAGCTTGTGAATAGATGAGTGAACACGTGGTCATTTGGGGGAAGGGGTCGGGCGCAAGTTGGATTAGATAATAGTCCATCAGGTGCCTGGCCCAGGGAGACGATAAATATGAAGGGTGCGCCTGGAAGTGTGGTGGGCAGGCTTGTGGCTTAGGCTCCGCAGCATTTCTGCCTGCCGAGATCAGAACCTCTCCGGGTGGTCGGGGGCCGGGGGAGTGCTGGAGGGACCTTGGTGACCCTGGTCTCTGGGTCTTCTCCTGGATGACCTAGATGTGTGTGAATTTGTATTTTGTTATTGTGTGTTCATTGTTTTCTGTTGTGTTTTGTGTTGTCCCTGTTCTTGCTCTGTCTTGAGTCGGTCGCCCCCGGGAGAGGGGAAAAAAGGTGGAAAACAGGAAGGGAAAGGGAGAAAAGGAAGGGAGAAAAGGGTGGGAGGGGTGGGGGTTGGGCCTGAGTAGATAGATAGATAGAAAATACATTACCTTAATAAGTGGCATGGCGGATCCTCCCAGGACGAATATGGTGAAGAGTACGATGATGAGTGTCGTGGTCACGATGACGTGCCGCTTCTCATCACTGAACTCCAGGTGAAGGGCCAGGGCATAAGCAATGGCTCCTCTCAGGCCTGGGTAGACCATCAGCAACATTAATATTTTGTTTTAGTCATTCATAATTCACCTTATAGTACAAGACCCGACAATCATTAACATTTATTTATTATCATATAATTATGATACCCTAAATATTTACAGGCTCTGATTTTACTGACTTCAATTAATTAGTATAATGAATGCATAATCTTATGGAGTCTTGATAGCTGGGTAAATGGGCAACTTTTTTTTTTTTTTTCTATTTTTCCCCTAGATGCCGTAATTCCTAAGATGAATACTGTATTGGGCTTTTGTCACAAATCGCTAGGTCAAGTGGGCCCGGGGTAAACATCTACCAATAACATCTTGAGCGTGCGGGCTCGATCCGCCGACCGTTTGATCAGCATCCGACGCTCTACTGACTATGCCATGGTTCACATGGTAAATGGGCAGTTGGTTGAGTGTAATTATGTGTCGATACTTTCATTGATTTCATTAGTTAGGTATATTTGTAAATTAATTGGTGGGTTGGTGAAAACAATTATGAATGTATTAATACGGGTTTGACCCCACCCCTTGGGGTGGGATCAGGAAAACCCTATATTTGGGGAAGGTCATGGAGTATCTAAGCTTACCTGTGATTAATTAAGTTATTAATTCACATTATTTCCGAAATAACAAACAGTGGTTACGGAGTTCTAATCTAACGATCCTTTGGTAGAACTTATTACATCAACCAGAGATAGATTTTTAATTACTAGATACTTGTGGGGGATGATCGATTAGCAGTTATCCCACTGCATCGTCAGTAATAAGCACACTTCGTTAGATACGAAGTGACCGACCCTAAATTATATCAACAATGTTGATAAACACATAAGTCATGATATACTAGAAATATCTACATATACTGACCACTGAACTACATAATAAATAACATCTTGTTCTCAAGTAACTTATTGACCAGCCAGGAGACAGAGGGAAGATATTCAGCGCCCGACTCAACACTATCAAATTATATATATATATATATATATCAGAGGTGGGCACTTCCGTAATCATTTCTGTAAACCACTAATTCCGCTAGAGCGGAAGTCCTATCTTAGTAAGCGGGTTATTTAAAGGATAAATTCGGCAAATATCCGCGGGTTAGAAACATTTCACTACTTTCACAATCGCTAGAAGCATTTCAGTGGTACTCTCAGCCCCCCCCCCCCCCCATGCGGGTACTATTTATAGACGACAGGCTCCAACAAGAACCCCGCGTGATGCTTTACCTATTTGTAGTGCTATAGGTGATGCGGCGTTGTGAAGTGACAGTTGCCGTGAGTGGAAGGGTACGGTACTGTACTTGGTAGTGGTGAGCGTATCGAATCCAACTCTGTACAGTACTTGAAAGTATCGATTCTGAAGGCTTGGTATCGAGTGTTATGAGTACCAGAGAAACCTACGCAAAATAATCGTGAAATTTATAAAATGAATCTGTTTTACCTCCATTTCCATACCTCCACTCCTGCTTATTGTTCCTCCTAGATATTTAAAACACTCTACTTGTTCCAATATTTCCCCATCCAGCCTCACATCTAGATTCCCCCTACGGTAACCCCTATTACACACCATTACTTTACTGTACTACTGAACTATTTTATATACATAATTTGATGTGAATTATAAAAAAAAAAAAAAAAAAAAAAAAATTGGAGTATTCTTTTGATAACCTAACTATATTAAACTTATTCCTTCCACTATAAGTCTAATACTTAGTACTTAGTTTTACATATATCTCACAATCTGCTTTGCCCATCGTCTTATGGACAATATTTGTATTAGTGACCCTATCAATAGATTGATTACATAGTACAGTAACAATCTAAGATATCACCCAACCTCAACCATCATGGTGTCACTGGGGAAATTTCCCTCTGAATTTAGTATTTAGGTTTGTTCTCAATTATCTCCATACATTATTACTAGTCTACTACCCTAGTACTCCTGAATTCCATAATAAATAAATAAGCAATATTATACAATATATAAGGAATGTGAAGTCAAACTGATCATGATCACTGGAAGAAATTATTGAAGATTGGCAATAAAAAAAATAATATATATATTACAGTATATATATATATATATATATATATATATACCCCCCTGGGGGTAAGGGAATAGAATATGCCCCACGTGCCTTCTGCGTGTCGTAAGAGGCGACTAAAGAGGTTGGGTCGGTGGGCTTGCGACCCCCACCCGGAAAAAATACCTAAGCAAAGAAAAACGAACGAACAGCCTCGGATCCGGACGGAACCTATGATGACAAACCACGACCGACTAAGGACATTCCTTCGGACATTCTAAAAATGGCTACATGGAATGCTAGTGGCATGAATGATGGCACAAAAGAGAGAGAGGTTCTGGAAGTGCTAGTGAATGCCAGGCTGGATATATGTGGAATGACAGAGACCAAATGGAAAGGTTCAGATGTGAGAGTGGGAGTGTGGAATGGGTGTGTGTGCTGGAGTGAGTGAAGGAACAGCGAGAGAAGGTACGTGTTTGTTTGTAAGTAGCAAATGGAAGGAATGTGTAAGAGAGTATGGGTCTGTGGGTTCAAGGATTGTGTGGGTGAGAATGAAAGTAGGAATATAAACGTGGGTGATTGTGTGTGTGTATGCTCCGACAGAGGATAAACTTGAAAGAAAGAAAGAGGAGTTCTGGATGAATGTGGAGGTGTGCCTGGAGAAGTTTGACAAGAACGAAAGAATATTTCTGATTGGGGATATGAATGGTAAGGTGGGTGATAGGAAAGTTGAGGGAGTGGTGGGAGGGTGGTGGGTACCATCAGAGGTGAATGGGAATGGTAGTGCACTTGTGGATGTATGTGTGGGGAGGAGGCTGTGGATAGCCAACACCTTCTTCCGACACAGAATGATCCACAGGTACACGTGGAAACGGGTGTGGACGATGGAGGATGAGACAGTGGTGGAACGAAAGTCATTGATTGATTATGTATGTGTGGATGAACAAATGAAGAAATTTGTGATGGATGCTAGGGTGTATAGGGGTATTGGAGGGGGTCTGTCTGATCATTATGTAGTGGTAGCTAAGGTTAGGATACAAAAGATGTGGGTGAGGCGAGAGGAGGATGGAATGGTGAGGAGGGTGGAATGGTGAGGAGGGTGGAGAGGTTGCAGGAGGAGGAAGTCAGGGAGGAGTACAGGAGAGCAGTGGAAAGACGACTAGGTGGGTTCGACCTGGAAGTTATGGAGGAAGTGGAGGAGATGAGCAAGGTGTTTATGGATGAGATCTGTGCAGCATGTGAGGAGGTGTGTGGAGTGAGGAGAAGAGGGAGGGGAGTGAAAGGTACAGCATGGTGGACAGAAGAGGTAAGAATAGCTGTGGAAGAAAAGAAGAAAGCATATAGAGTGGTTGGGTAGTAGAGGGAATGAAGATTTCGAGAGACAGAAACGAGCGAGGTACGTGGATGTTGTTGATGATGCTTTTATTTTATACTAGCCCACTGGGCCTAGGCCCTCTCAAGGCTAGTGGTGGAGGAGGTGGTACAGAGTTTAAAGTCACATATATGTCAGCAGTTATATGTCATTGTATAAATTTATCGCTCTCAGGAAGTGACGAATAGGGGTGAAATTGAAAGAGTCTGAGTCAGAGAGGATGCCATGTAATGAGGTGTTCAGCAAGAATCTCCGTCTTTCAGATGCATAGACGGGACAAATACAAAGAAAGTGAAAAACAGTCAATGATGTATGGCAATGTTGGCATTCAGGTGGTGGACCACGAGGGGTGGACATCAGGTAACCATGTGTGAGGCGCGTGTGGCCTAAACGTAATCTAGTTAATAGGGTTTGGTCTGCACGTGAACCATTAATTGAAGAGGGCCACAAGTGTATGTCATCCTTAATGGAGCGAAGGTGGCCAGTTAATGGTTGCGCTCTCCACTCAACTCGCCAAGCGTCATAAACATGGCGACGGAGGACAGGGAGCATATCCTCCGAACGCAGCAAAGTAGTAGAGGGTGTACCATGACACGCTTGCTTAGCGAGGAAGTCTGCACGCTCGTTCCCGGGAATTCCTACATGCGCGGGGATCCAGCACAGTGTGATGGAACGATTAGCGCACTGTAATTTGTGTATTGTGTGGATGATAGTCTTGACCAATGGGTCCTTGGGGGCAAATACACATAAGGCTTGCAGTGCACTCTTTGAGTCACTACAGATAACGACCCGTGGAGAGTTCCTCGACAATGAAGAGATGGTGCTTAAAGCACCTTGAATAGCCCATAATTCAGCAGTGAAAACCGTGGAGTGATGGTGTAAGGTACTTTGAGACAAGCCATGGTCTGAGACTGCAGCGCAACCCACGGCATTCGCAGTTTTCGAGCCATCGGTGTAAATGAAAACAGCCGGGATGTGATCATCAAGATGTTGTAAAGCGAGATGTCGACGTTGAGATGGGGCTTGGGCATCAAGTTGATCTGCTAAGTGAAAGCAAACTGTAGGGTGTTTTAGGGTCCACGGAGTGATGTGACTAGGAGGGGGAGTTATGGGAGGAACGGTGATACTGTAAGTGGAGAGCAATTGGCGAGACAATAGTGGGAATGGCACTGGAATGGTTGAACGATAGTTATCTGTGGAATGGAATAGTTCGAGTAGAGTTGGGTCATGACGGAGGCGAACAGCCGTACGCATGAGGACTAATCGACGGTGGTAGGCTAGAGGTAAGGTCCCAGCCTCACATAGGATATTGGAGACACGAGAGGAACGGAATGCCCCCGAGCTAATGCGGATGCCCAAATAGTGTACGCTGTCGAGGGTTCCTAATGTGGAAGCAGAGGCCGTGCCATAGACAGGGCTACCATAATCTAGGGCTGAGAGGATGGTAGCTCTGTAGAACAGTAAAAGCGTAGCGCGATCTGCGCCCCAATGGACTCGTGCGACTGTTTTCAGAACATTCATTCTCTGGAGGCAACGTGCCTTTAAGCAGGCAATGTGACTCTTCCAATTGAGGTGAGTATCAAAGATTAAACCAAGGAACCTGGTATGTGGAAGGATCTGAATATTAGAATGTCCCATGGTGAGAGTAATGGACTGGTTACGTAAATGTCGAACATTTCTATAGAATACAACGGCGTTAGTCTTTTCAGCAGAAAATTGAAAACCAGCAGTGGATGCCCAAGAGTGGATGGATTTTAGAGCGAAACGAACGAACAGCCTCGGATGCGGACGGAACCTATGATGACAAACCACGACCGACTAAGGACATTCCTTCGGACATTCTAAAAATGGCTACATGGAATGCTAGTGGCATGAATGATGGCACAAAAGAGAGAGAGGTTCTGGAAGTGCTAGTGAATGCCAGGCTGGATATATGTGGAATGACAGAGACCAAATGGAAAGGTTCAGATGTGAGAGTGGGAGTGTGGAATGGGTGTGTGTGCTGGAGTGAGTGAAGGAACAGCGAGAGAAGGTACGTGTTTGTTTGTAAGTAGCAAATGGAAGGAATGTGTAAGAGAGTATGGGTCTGTGGGTTCAAGGATTGTGTGGGTGAGAATGAAAGTAGGAATACAAACGTGGGTGATTGTGTGTGTATGCTCCGACAGAGGATAAACTTGAAAGAAAGAAAGAGGAGTTCTGGATGAATGTGGAGGTGTGCCTGGAGAAGTTTGACAAGAACGAAAGAATATTTCTGATTGGGGATATGAATGGTAAGGTGGGTGATAGGAAAGTTGAGGGAGTGGGAGGGTGGGGGGTACCATCAGAGGTGAATGGGAATGGTAGTGCACTTGTGGAGTATGTGTGGGGAGGAGGCTGTGGATAGCCAACACCTTCTTCCGACACAGAATGATCCACAGGTACAGTGGAAACGGTGTGGACGATGGAGGATGAGACAGTGGTGGAACGAAAGTCATTGATTGATTATGTATGTGTGGATGAACAAATGAAGAAATTTGTGATGGATGCTAGGGTGTATAGGGGTATTGGAGGGCGTCTGTCTATCATTATGTAGTGGTAGCTAAGGTAGGATACAAAAGATGTGGGTGAGGCGAGAGGAGGATGGAATGGTGAGGAGGGTGGAATGGTGAGGAGGGTGGAGAGGTTGCAGGAGGAGGAAGTCAGGGAGGAGTACAGGAGAGCAGTGGAAAGACGACTAGGTGGGTTCGACCTGGAAGTTATGGAGGAAGTGGAGGAGATGAGCAAGGTGTTTATGGATGAGATCTGTGCAGCATGTGAGGAGGTGTGAGGGGCGAGGAGAAGAGGGAGGGGAGTGAAAGGTACAGCATGGTGGACAGAAGAGGTAAGAATAGCTGTGGAAGAAAAGAAGAAAGCATATAGAGAGTGGTTGGGTAGTAGAGGGAATGAAGATTTCGAGAGACAGAAACGAGCGAGGTACGTGGATGTTGTTGATGATGCTTTTATTTTATACTAGCCCACTGGGCCTAGGCCCTCTCAAGGCTAGTGGTGGAGGAGGTGGTACAGAGTTTAAAGTCACATATATGTCAGCAGTTATATGTCATTGTATAAATTTACCGCTCTCAGGAAGTGACGAATAGGGGTGAAATTGAAAGAGTCTGAGTCAGAGAGGATGCCATGTAATGAGGTGTTCAGCAAGAATCTCCGTCTTTCAGATGCATAGACGGGACAAATACAAAGAAAGTGAAAAACAGTCAATGATGTATGGCAATGTTGGCATTCAGGTGGTGGACCACGAGGGGTGGACATCAGGTAACCATGTGTGAGGCGCGTGTGGCCTAAACGTAATCTAGTTAATAGGGTTTGGTCTGCACGTGAACCATTAATTGAAGAGGGCCACAAGTGTATGTCATCCTTAATGGAGCGAAGGTGGCCAGTTAATGGTTGCGCTCTCCACTCAACTCGCCAAGCGTCATAAACATGGCGACGGAGGACAGGGAGCATATCCTCCGAACGCAGCAAAGTAGTAGAGGGTGTACCATGACACGCTTGCTTAGCGAGGAAGTCTGCACGCTCGTTCCCGGGAATTCCTACATGCGCGGGGATCCAGCACAGTGTGATGGAACGATTAGCGCACTGTAATTTGTGTATTGTGTGGATGATAGTCTTGACCAATGGGTCCTTGGGGGCAAATACACATAAGGCTTGCAGTGCACTCTTTGAGTCACTACAGATAACGACCCGTGGAGAGTTCCTCGACAATGAAGAGATGGTGCTTAAAGCACCTTGAATAGCCCATAATTCAGCAGTGAAAACCGTGGAGTGATGGTGTAAGGTACTTTGAGACAAGCCATGGTCTGAGACTGCAGCGCAACCCACGGCATTCGCAGTTTTCGAGCCATCGGTGTAAATGAAAACAGCCGGGATGTGATCATCAAGATGTTGTAAAGCGAGATGTCGACGTTGAGATGGGGCTTGGGCATCAAGTTGATCTGCTAAGTGAAAGCAAACTGTAGGGTGTTTTAGGGTCCACGGAGTGATGTGACTAGGAGGGGGAGTTATGGGAGGAACGGTGATACTGTAAGTGGAGAGCAATTGGCGAGACAATAGTGGGAATGGCACTGGAATGGTTGAACGATAGTTATCTGTGGAATGGAATAGTTCGAGTAGAGTTGGGTCATGACGGAGGCGAACAGCCGTACGCATGAGGACTAATCGACGGTGGTAGGCTAGAGGTAAGGTCCCAGCCTCACATAGGATATTGGAGACACGAGAGGAACGGAATGCCCCCGAGCTAATGCGGATGCCCAAATAGTGTACGCTGTCGAGGGTTCCTAATGTGGAAGCAGAGGCCGTGCCATAGACAGGGCTACCATAATCTAGGGCTGAGAGGATGGTAGCTCTGTAGAACAGTAAAAGCGTTAGCGCGATCTGCGCCCCAATGGACTCGTGCGACTGTTTTCAGAACATTCATTCTCTGGAGGCAACGTGCCTTTAAGCAGGCAATGTGACTCTTCCAATTGAGGTGAGTATCAAAGATTAAACCAAGGAACCTGGTATGTGGAAGGATCTGAATATTAGAATGTCCCATGGTGAGAGTAATGGACTGGTTACGTAAATGTCGAACATTTCTATAGAATACAACGGCGTTAGTCTTTTCAGCAGAAAATTGAAAACCAGCAGTGGATGCCCAAGAGTGGATGGATTTTAGAGCAATGTTGAGACGCCGTTGTATGTGAGTCAGACTGGGAGAAGTATAATATATTGCGAAGTCGTCCACATACAAGCTATACGATATTTCAGGTGGGAGGCTGCGTATGACACTATTGATCGCCATAATAAAGAGTAAGCTGCTAAGGGCACATCCTTGTGGTATTCCATTAATTTGTGACATAATGTCCGATAGGAGACCATTATTTTTGACCTGGAATGTACGGTTAGAGAGAAAATTTTGTAAAAAGCAGGGAAAAAGGACCCCGCATGCCAGAATCGTGTAAATTTTTTAAAATCCTGTGTCTCCATGTTGTGTCATAAGCCTTAGCAATGTCAAAAAATATTGCCACTGTGGGTTGGTTCTTGGAGAACCCATCACGTATTTGGTGTTCAAGGCGAATAAGTGAGTGCAGTGTAGAACGGCCAGGGCGGGGACCATTCTGATATGGGATAGGAGGGCATGTGACTCAGCGTAATGTAAAAGTCGAGGATTGATCATTTTTTCCATTAATTTGCAGAGGCATGAGGTAAGCACAATCGGTCTGTAATTTGTGGGAAGACTATGATCTTTTCCAGGCTTCGGTACGGGTATAGTGTAAGCATGCCGCCAAGACGGTGGGAAGTAGTTACTTATCCAAAACTGATTGTACAGTTGTAAAAGATGTTGTAGCGCACGTGGATGGAGGTGACGGATGAGAGCGTACGAGAATCCATCCGGGCCAGGAGTAGTGTCTGTGCACAGGTCGAGCGCGTGTCGCAATTCCGGAATTGAAAAAGGGGTGTTATATTCATGTGTTTTCCCGCTATGAAAAGATAGCGGGCGAGATTCCTCCATACATTTATAACGAAGAAATTGACGAGGCAATAACTGGTCTGAGCTGACGTGACAGAAATGTTTGGCATGTATGGCAGCGATGTCAAGGGGGTCATGTGTAAGCGAGTCCGAGGCAGGGTCTTTGAGTGGAGAGAGTGGAGGCCGTACAGTGCGTCCGTTGATACTGCGAAACTTTTTCCATAAAGTAGAGAGAGGGGTGCGGGAATTGAAGGACGAGATATATGATCGCCATGAAAGTATCTTGTTGTCAAGGATACTGCGTTTGACAACTGCACAGATCTTGTTATAGAACGTTTTAAGGGCAATTTTTTCAATAGTGATGGTTATAAGGTCAAAGTAACGATTAGTGGAAAAAAGCCGGGGGGAAACAGTCTTTAAACGCCGCTGCCTAACACTCAGACGCTTAAGAAGGCGTTCCACACGATGCTTGAATTTTATCATTTGGGCTAGAGTGGGCGTCCACCAAGGGACCTGGCGAGGGTGCGTCAGCGAGGAGGTAAGCGGGATATGAGTGCGTGCAATGGAGTTCAGGAAGGACGAAAAATAATCAAAATTGTGGGCAGGGGAAGAGGTAGGGGAGAAGTCCGAAACGTCTGCAGAGGAGTGCGTATAAGACGTCCAATCGGCTTTAGAGAGATTATAACTCGATATTTGAGGGGAGGATGCAGGGCACAAATACTTAAGGAGTATAGGGTAGTGGTCGCTGGAGAAGCGATCCTGTAAAACTGACCAGTCAAATAGGGGAGCTGCGTCATCCGAGGCAAAGGAAAGATCAACAGCGGAAAATGTACAGTGGGTAGCAGATCTGTAGGTGGGGGTGTCAAAGTTGAGACAACAAAGAGTAGAATGAAGGAGATATTTTTCAATTTTATCGCCTGGGATGTCTGTGTTTGGGTTGCCCCAAAGGGGAGAGTGTGCGTTAAAGTCGCCCAGAATAAGGTACGGTGGGGTCAGTTGTTGTACTAGTTGATGAAGGTCTGAAGTATTGTAATGACAGGAGGGTTGATTGTAGGAGGAGCAAACAGTCAAGGAAGGAAGGTTTGGTAATGAAATGGAGACGGCAGTTGTTTGAAAAGGGTTGGGGTCAAGGGTGACAGGAACAAATACGCACTTATAGTGCACAAGGATGGCCGTTCGGAGATGTGAAGGGGTTATAGGGGAGCTAGCAGCAACAGTATAATGCCTGGGGGGAACAACAAAATTGCTTACATGTTGGAGGCAAATGCATAATGGTGAATATAATTTAAGTAATCGTTGTAATTCTCCCATACGGAGGCGAGTTTGGTATCCGTTTATATTCCATTGCAAAATGTTATATGCCATCAAGAATAGGATTGTCAGAGTCATCGACAATAGAGGTCTCTTGAAGAGAGTCCGGTAAAGGTTGTGAGTGTGGAGAGGGTTGTGTGGATGAAGGTGAAGGGGTAGATGTAAGGTCTGTATATTTTTCAGAAATAGCTGTGAATTGTGTGACTAGTTTAGGAACAAGGGTGGGGCAGTGGAGGAGTTTTTGGCGCAGAGTGTCCATAAATAGATAAGCGGAGGTAACATCTTCATCAGGGTTAGGGGGAAGTGTACGTGTGGTGACAAATTCCTGCGTCCGAGCAAGGAGGCAGGGATCCGTGGCACAGATATGGGGTGTGATGTAATTACGGAAACAAATTGGACATCCACATTTGTCAGGTGGGATATTGGTGTGACATATCAATACAGGAGATTGTGAGGGGCTTGGGGTATGATGAGTCTTTATCGAAGGTTTGTCAGATGATGGTGTCGTAGGGTTAGCAGGAGTTTGTGGGGGAATGTCTCTAGGTTTGGGAGCATCGGGATCTGGGCAGTGGGGAGCGGCTAACGGAACATGTCGCTCAAGGTTACAGGGAGGATCAGGCGTGGTGAGGGTGGTACGCACATTGACAGGAGGTTGGTGAACATCAAATCGGGATTGTGATAGCTCTATATTAGTCAAGTCAGAATCCAACAGGTTATTGTCCTTCAGGAATCTCTGCATCAAGTCCTTGGGCGTAGGATCAGATTCACAAATATGGGTGACACAATAACAAGGAGTCGGGTGAATTTGAGCATCTTCCGCTGGAGCTCGCTTGGAAAGAAATTTGTGAAGATGTTAGGTGAGTACTGTACGGGTAGAAGTCTTGTGCTGAAGTAGAAAGAATCGGCCGCAGTTATGGCAGCCACAGTCCGGATCGTGGGTAGGCATAACCCACTTCTGTGTGGTGGAACCGAGTTTCGAGGTCCGGGATAATGACCGGATAGGACTTGCAACCTTACGCTTTTTCCGAGGCTGCGACTGGGTGGAGCGAGATTGGGGAGAAGTCTCTATATCTGGTACTGTGTTACATTCCATGAGGTTCTCTTCGGCAGTCATGTTCCAAAACTCAGTATCATCGGTCAAGTTAGTAAATCCCTCGAACCTGTTAGAGGTGGATAGGTCTGGGGAGTTAAGGTGAACTAAACGTAAGGTATCATTGGTGGGGTAATGTTGTGGGCTAATAGGTGGTGCCGGAGGCTGCTCTGGACGCTGGTGGTCAGAGGAGTCAGCGGGTGTAGTTGATTCAAACCGTCGATATGGAGGAGATTTACCTTCCTGCCTTAATTGTGCTGCAGCAGACCGGAAGGGGAGTCCTTTTGTGGCCTGTAAATGTAATACGTCACGATGAAACGCAAAGTGCGGGCATGTTCTGTCATTGGCTTTGTGGGACCCGTCACAATTTGCACAACGGGGCGCGCTGACTTGACAATTGTTGAGAGCATGTTGTTCTGAGCCGCAATTTAAGCAACGAGCATTGAGAGCCCGACACCGTGGGGTTGAATGCCCAAGCTTCCAGCAATTTGTGCATTGTCTCGGCTTGTTAACATACCTTCGTACCTGCAGCAAGACGGACATGCATAGGGAGGTCATGGCGCTTAAAATAGATTTTGACAATGCGTAGTGGGGGCCGATTTCCACGCTGAGGAGCAGTATAAGTGTCAACTTTAACAACAGTGGGGTCAGTTCTTTGCAATAATTTTAAGATACGATTGGTTGAGTCTGTAAAGCTCTGATCTGCAAATTCGAAGTCGGAAGGGAGCACAACCGTGCCAGTACACTGATTCAGGTATTCATCTGGTTTACCTGTGTATCTGTCGTTGGGGGTGTCGAGGTAGGCTTGTAAGGCTTCTGATTGCTCCTGTGTTTTCACCTCAATCATGCGCTTGGCCGATCCAACAGCATGCATGGTGAAGTCACCAATATCTTGTCCGAGAGTATCGTATAGACTGAAATCATCCATAGGTTCACCAGAGACCGTGAAAAACCGTGACCAATCAGGGGGACTGAACATAGCGTTATAAGTGTCCTTCGAAGCAGGGGTATATGTGTTACGTTTACGCCTTTGTCGGTTATGCGAAGGTACGAACGGTTGAAGCGTGTGAATGGCAGAGGAAATACCGGCAAGGTCTTTTCCTGTACCTGCATTAACGGCCCGTTGAGATCGTGGAGGTACAGAAGCAGGTTTAATTGAGGTAGGAGATCCTGCATCCGGAGGGAAGATGGTAACAGATGGAGTCACAGACGGGTCAGGGATGCAAGAAGCATCCGTAGGGGTGTCAGCTGAGGGCATGCGAGGTTCTTCAGTAAGGTTGTCAACGGAATGAAGAGGTAGGCTAAGGCTAGAATCATAATCTGGTAATTTAGAAGTTAAAGTCGAGACTGTGGGGTTGTCATCACTATTATTGATCACAGAGGCAGTACTGTGCATAGGAATTGATGCCGGGGAGATCACCTGATGGATCTCACTGCCCGACGATGGAGAATTCGTCACAGTATCCTTAGGAGGTTTGCCAAGGTCTGTGGGTGCCATGCCTGAGTGGGGAACTCCGGCACTGTTGGCAGCAGGGGAAGGGTCCTTGAGGCAGTCCAATTTCTCGCAGGGGTCGGCGTCAGAGGGGGCAATTTTAGATTCCATAGGACGAATATTTCTAAATTCATCTGAGTCAGATTCCAAACCCACCATGGAGCCACAATTAGAGGACGGGACGACCGCCCTAGGAATTCTTGCAGATATACACCCCGACTAATGCACCTTAAGGGCCGTCGATCGCCGACCCAGCACAAGGGTTAGGGTTTGGCATAAAAGTTTCCCCTCGCTCGAACACGTCGGGTACCACAGTTCGACGGGTGTAGGGATTGCCGACCCACAACACCCTCCAACGAAACCAAAGAGTGAGTACGGTCGTTTACCTCATGACAGTCACGGTGCTCCCAAAGGAGGGGGCAGCGGGAAGAAGGGAAAAACGGAAAACAGAAAGGATGAGAAATGATAGGGCCCACTACAATTAGTTGGGGGCGGCAGGAAGGGTGGGCATGCGGGCATGCACTCCCCTCCTGCCGCCTCCGTCAGCCCCCGCACGTGTTCAAAAGTGAAACCAACGAAGCAGGCAGAGCGGGGGCGAGGTACGTGGAGAGTAAGAGTCAGGTGGGTGAAGAGAGTAGTGAAGGAAAGTAAGAGAAGAGTAGATGAGGAATTTGGAAGGAATCTGAGTGTAAAATGGAGAAATGTAAGAAACTGTTCTGGAAAGAAGTCAAGAAAGTTAGGGAAGGTAGCAAGGGAAACAGTAAGGGTGTGAAAGATAAGAATGGGAGAATGCTAGCCGAGAAGCAAGAGAGAGTCGAAAGATGGAGGGAGTACTTCAATGAGTTGCTAAATGTAAGGAATGAAGAGCCAGCAAACATAGCTGGATATGGTATGGGAGGGAGAAGAAGAGAAGTAGTGGAGGAGGAGGTGGGGATCAGGTCAGAAGTGTGGGAAGCCATGAAAAGAGTGAAGTTGGGGAAAGCACCAGGAACAGATGGAGTGTGTGGGGAAATGTTGAGGTATGGTGGTGAGATAGTGATCGAATGGGTATGGAAAATGTGCAAACTAGCATGGGAGAAGGGGAGTGCACCCGATGACTGGAAGACTGGCATAATAGTCCCCCTATATAAGGGGAAAGGGGAAAGAGGAGTGTGTGGTAACCACCGAGGAATATGTCTTCTAAGCGTAGTAGGGAAGGTATACAGTAGGGTAGTGATTGAGAGAGTGAGAGTGAGAACGGGGATATGGATAGGCGACGAGCAGGGAGGTTTTTAGGAAGGGAAGAGGATGTGTAGATCAGATTTTTACCCTGAATTGTGTTGTGGAAAAATATCTGGAGAAGAAACAAAAGGTGTATGTTGCCTTTATGGACTTGGAGAAGGCCTATGACAGAGTGGATAGAGAAGGTTTGTGGAAAGTACTTAGAATATACGGAGTAGATGGCAAGTTGCTGAAAGCAGTGAAGAGCATGTATGAGGGTGCAAAGGCGGCAGTACGTGTGGAGAGTGAGCAGAGCGAGTTCTTTGACCTGAATGTTGGTTTGAAACAGGGGTGTGTGATGTCCCCATGGTTGTTTACTGTATATATGGATGGAGTCATGAAAGAAATAATATCAAGAGCAGTGGATGTTGGTGTATCGCTGAAAAGGGAGGGAATTGAGTGGAAGCTACCTATACTGCTGTTTGCAGATGATACAGTTCTGATGAGTGATAATGAATGGGAGTTGCAGGGTCTGGTAAATGAGTTTGGAACAGTGTGCGAAAAACGGAATTTGAAGGTAAATGCGAGGAAGAGTAAGGTTATGGTCTTCGAAAGGGGTGAAGTCACAGAGTGTGAGGTGAAGCTGAACGGTCAGGCTATGGAGATCGTCAACTCTTTTAAGTATCTGGGCAGTGTTGAGTAAAGATGGGACTGTGGATGAAGAAGTGTGGGAGAGGTTACAACAGGGGAAGAGGGTAGTAGGAACGCTGAAAGCAGTAACAAGAAATAGGGTGGTCAGTATGGAAGTGAAGAAGTCCTTGCATGACAGTGTGGTAATCCCGACACTGACTTACGGAAGCGAAGCATGGACGTTGGTTGAGAGACTCAGACCAAGAGTGAGAGCAGTGGAAATGAATTACCTAAGAAGTGCGTGCGGAGTTACATGGAGGGATAGACAGACTAATGAGGAAGTAAGAAGGAGGTGTGGTGTGGAGGTAGATGTGCTGGAAAGTGTGAAAAGGAACAACTTGAGATGGTTCGGCCCTATGGAACGTATGGAAAGCGAGAGAATGACTAAGAGGGTGTACGAGAGCGAGGTGGAGGACAGAGAGGGAGAGGTAGACCGAAAGAGAGGTGGAAGGATGGAGTGAGGAAGTATATGAACGAAGGCGGTGCTGGTTGGGGGGAGGGGCGTCGACTGACCGGGGACAGAGGTGCATGGGGGCGGTTCGTTCGTGGCCACCCCTTCGGGGATCACGGCGTCAGGCAATAGATAGATATAGATATATATATATATATATATATATATATATATATATATATATATATATATATATATTTATTAGTGGCCCCTCCATCATTGACGAACATGCCTATTACATAAGGCATCCTCTTCAAACACTAATCCGCCGTAGTTTGAATCTACCGCGCAGAGCATTTAAAATCTGAGGAGCCTTCATCATGAGCGCACGCGACCTCACTCATGGCTTCAGTCATTATGAATTGGGTTCTCACTACGAAAAAACTTCGTAAAAAATAAAAATAAAAAGAAAATAAGAATAACTATCCAATAAGCTTTCCATCATATCGTGGATGTACTTGTGTGGATCTTTGACCAGACGCTGATTCAGGCGTCATTCTTCCTTCTCTGCTCTGCGCTCAACCTGCCCGGACGTGTCTCCCCACGCTCCGCTGGTTCCGCATTTGCTGCGTCCCTAGTGAGTTTTTTCTCATTTGTTTACTCCGGGATGTATCGAGTAAGGTTAGGATATGTGTAGCAGGAGTGTCCTGGGCTGGTTGCCCGCAGTGCAGTGTATTTTGGGTCGTGTGTTTGGGGCATCTATTTCGGATGTACCCTCGTGGTCCTGTTGTGGACATGTGATCTTTTCACAGTTGAGTTAGCTTGTGATGCAGGCGGCTTTCATTACGCGTTATTTTATGCTGCCTTTTATCTTTCTGATCAGGTAAGCTGTGCTTCTGACGTTCCCAGCGTATTTTTCTTCACTTAGTGAAGTTTTTTCTGGGTCCCGAGTCAGTCTTCCCTTTGTCGGAAGTCTTTACTACAGTGGTGTGTTGGCGGTGGTTCGTGTTGTTATATTTCCAGTGTTTTTGTTTATATTTCAACATTTCTTATGCCGTCTGCTTAGGCCTAGCCAGCCGCTCGTAGCTTTGCCACATATACAAGTGTTATTGTTTATTTTATAAATATGTCCTACTGTGTCATGTGTATCCTGGTTTAGTTGTGTATTGGCTAATTCCACGGACTATGTATGTTTCCTGGTTTAGTTGTGTATTGGCTAATTCCACGGATTATTGTGTGGGCCCTGGGCTAGTCGTGCTTGGCTTGCTCCCAGGTCCGTTGTGCGTTCAGTTGGTTTCTGAACGGGGTGGGTTACTTTCCGGCGGATTATTCTCGGTTTCACCATGAAAAACCCGGCCGAGAGCCGTGTTGGGCCACGCGTGGTTTCAACACAGGCTTGTGTCCCCGGCGAGGAGGTGTCTGTGGCTCTCCAGGACTGCATCTCTGTGTTGGTGCCTGTTTCAGGCTCCCTATGATCCCCGGCGGTCTGGCTGTACTCATCTAACATTGTTCATGCGGACAGATGTTATGAAGTTTTTCTACCCGGTTTTACAAACCAAATAGAACAAACCTAGCTGTTGTTTGAGGGCTTTCCTCCCCGGCGATCTTTTACAAAGAAGTGGGGACAGGAACTTATGGGGTTAACGTTGTTTACATCTCACCCGGCGGGTGCACCTTGGTAGGGTGGGATGAACGTCTTGGTCATTCAATTTAGTTAACCGATCCATTTTAAGTGGTACTTTAGGTATCACCGCCTTCAGACTTACAGCGATCGAAGGCTCAATTAGGTTTAACATCTTTTCACAAATTTTTCACACCCGGCGGGTGCTCCTGGGAGGAGGAAATAAGGAATTTACAATTCCATATAGTTAACCAGTTAATTGAGAGATACGTTAATGTATCGCCGCCTTCAAACTTACGGCGATCCTTTGTGACAATTCGTTAGAAATCAGATCTCGTATCAGCCTGCCCTGTGTTATTCTGCTAAATAATTCTGGTGCCGGCGTCTTTGTGGGGGGTTGTTTTTCCAAAATTGAATCTTGAAACAGTCACCACCAGAAAGACTATGTTATAAACGCCATACTGGTCCTTTATATTATGTCAGAGGGTATTTTTAACTATCTTAGGACATGTTTAGATATTCGGAAATCTTTATAGGATCCCGCCGCGTAGCGAGCTGTGATCGTTGTGACATTACGTCTCGTTACCCGGCGGGTTATTGACACATATGTGTGTGTGTGTATGCGATCATGTTGGGTTACCCTTATGAGCATTAACTCCTGGAAATTTTCTTTTTTTCCAGAGCTGGGCCCCGGCGGACCAATACAGACCCTGCAGTAGTTTCCCACCAGTCTCTGTCATGGCTACCTTTGCCCCAGTTTTTGCTTTATGCATTACCCCTACCTGTGCCGGTATCCCTATTTTTGCGCACACTCTTTGCATCAAGTGTGTTAAATGTCTAGACCGTTCAAGGGGTCTGTGGGTGATGCGCAAATGTTCCTTATGCTCCCAATTAAGTGTCAAAGTCGTCCGCGATAATGATAAGACCGCAGCGGTCGCCTTACGAGAGGTTAGGCAACAGATGGCAGCGTATACTACGATTGTGGCTCATAAATCACTTCAATGTGACAACGTCCCTCTTTGGGATAGGCTTCGTGTTGAGCACCCTCCCCCTAAACGTCCCTCTCGAGTAACTAGTCGTAAGCCGGCAGAGACTGGTCAGGTTTCTGTGTCTTCTCCTACTGCTACTGCGAAACGTCAACGAGAGCCTACACCCCCGGCGGCAGCCTCCTCGTCCCGGGAGAGATCTCGGTCTAGGTCACCTCTCAGACACCAGCCATCTAGTCTTGCCTCTTCACCATCGAGTAAGAAGAGTAAGACAGAAAGTTCCACCAGTGGTCACGGCGATAAATCCTATAAATCGAAGAGTAGTTCACGGTCACACCGCAGCCATAAATCTTCAAAGAGGGATTCCCATGATAAAAAGGCCTCACGACATTCACCAGTTTCTAGTGCTTCTCATCGTACCTCTACCCAAGACAGAGTTTGTGTTCGGGCTCAGGGGTCCAGTATAGTGCCTGTACCTAAAGATGATTTACCCATTAACATTTTAACCCTGGAATTGGAGAATTCAGGGGGCTCAGAGGTTGAGAGTGTTGCGGACTCCCAAAGGAGTGTAGGCCAAGGCCTAGGTGTTTGGCGTTATTCTCAGCCAGGACCTGACCACCCACTTCCGGCTCAAACTATTCACACAGTGGCTGACATCCACCGGGACGTGGCGATCCCATCCTCTATCCCTGACTTATCTTGGCAACAAGGTGATACCCCAGCTTCGGCGGGATCTTCTCAGGAGGAACAGGATCAAAAAGACGAGGTTTCAATTATCTCAGATATGGAAGGGCAAGAGTCAGGTTCAGGCTTAGACGCCGCACAAGATCTTAATGATTCACTAGTTAGTACATCATCAAGTCAATTTGTCACTGCACAGGAAATTGATGGGCTACTCAGTAATGCTTTATCTAAATTTTTTAGCCAACAGCAGGAAACTCCCACAGTGGACTTGGGAGCTCCCACGACAAGCTCTACGGTACGGCCTCTGATGACTTCTATTGCTTTAACTCAGATCCCTCACCCTCCGTCACCATCAGTGGTTACTAGGCCTGCTACGGCGGCATTGACCACTTCGAATGTAAGGGTTATAACGGATGTCAATCCACCCCCTCTAGACAGAGCGCCTCTCAGAAAGGTAGCTATGCCCTTGCTTTACGGACCAGACGAGTCATGGGTCCTTTTGACCCCCACTAAACCAGAGATTGCCCAACCTACCTTGTCAGGGGAACTCCCAGTACCGCATGAGTGGGTCATCCAGGGCAATAAATCTAGGAAATTAAGGGCCTTGGATACAGTACTTTAGGCAATGTACTAGATGTCAACATCAAGGCTATACCTAGTTATTATCACCAAGATTATTATGTTTATGCTGCTAAGCCGGCTTTACCCTCTGCCTCAGCTTCAAAACTTTTTTCAGACTGGTCTAAGCATGACGGATTTAATGACATTAAGACTCTGTCAGCTCTCACTCCAGAACTCGATTTGCTAACCGTCACAGACACAGCAGCTAATCCAGTCTTGAAGGTGGGGCAGTTGGGTCCAGGACCTTGGGTGGAATGGGAGGCAGAGGCTCAAAACTTTGCGACCACATTTACTTCCAAAACTTCCCACCAGATCCCACAAGATACTCATTCTTGGTTCTCCATGCCAGTGTGTTCTGCCGGCGGAGTCCCTTCAGCTTTGTTTGCTTTCTTAGCTGCCCCTAAAATTAATCTCTGTGAGCTAAAAGAACCTTTCACTACCCCTACCTCAACACACCTAGAACGAGAATTTAGGCTAAGGGGGAAAGCTTTTCGCCTGTTCTCTCAATACATAGTGTCTCAACAGATAGCAAAGTCTTTGCTCCGGTCCACTCAGGCAATCGCAGACGCGGACGCCAGACGATCGGTTGAATTGTCCCGGCGACTGCTTCTTCAGTCGTCAATCCAATCTTTGGGTGACATCCGCACCGCCTTGCTTGAGGCGGTACGAGCGAGACAAGACCTCAGAATGTCCTTAGTCCGAAAACTGCCTGATCGCATTGCGAATCAGGTGGTCATGTCTCCCTCTTTAATGTCCCCTGACGTGTGGCGAACGGTGTTTAATATGGCTCAGGCCTTTAAACACAGTCCCACCCCTTCTAAGAAACCTGCCTTTAACTTCCCCAAACCCAGGCCAGTCGCTAAGGCTCAGCCGGGGGGATCTAAGCCCTTTCTTCCACCTAAGTCCTCCTCCTCCCCTCAAGGTCAGTACAGGCATAGACAGAGTAGGTTTTCAGGTCAGAGAGGACGCGGCCATAATAAGCCAGGTCAGGGCCCGTCTTCGGCCAACGCCAGCCAGCCGGCGAAGCGTCCACCACCACCAACTCCACCACCATCAAAAAACTAAAGTCTCTCTCACTCCCGGTGCCAGTCTTAAGGCCGGCGGATCCGAGGGTAGTACAGCCGGCGAACCCTTGTCTGCTAACTGGGTCGTTCCGAATGTGTCACCAAGCATGGCCGTTAAACACTTGGGCACGGATGGTGGCACACAAAGGCATCACTTGGCAGTGGCTCCGGCGCCCTCGCTTACGTCAGCCGACAATAGTGAATTTTGTTTCATTAGAGGTGGAGTCACTGGTCCAGGAAATGATTGCCAAGAATGTCATCATCCCGGTCCCCCCAAATTACCCTGTATTCACGTCCAAGCTATTTTTGGTTCCCAAAAGGGACAGTGTTCAGATGAGACCAGTCGTAGACCTGTCTTATCTGAACCTTCACATTCACAACGAGGCATTCCGTATGTTAACAGTACACCAAATCAGGCTAACACTTCCGCCGGGAGGTTGGATGTGTTCCCTAGACCTGACAGACGCTTATTGGCACGTATCGGTAAACAAAAGGTTTCAAAGGTTTCTGTCCTTACGGATCAGGCACCAAAATTTTGTTTTTCAAAGGATGCCATTCGGTTTGAACCTGGCACCTCGATTATTCACGAAATTAGTCCGGCAAGCCCTGATGCCGTTATTAAAGCAAGGAATCAGAGTGTTGTGGTACCTAGACGACTGGCTGGTGGTGGCAGAGACAGAGCAATTATGCATCAAACATGTCAACATAATTTTAAATCATGTCAAAACTCTAGGGTTCAAGGTAAATCTGGTAAAGTCAAACCTTGTTCCCTCACGAGTAATTCAGTGGATAGGGCTGGTCTGGGACACAGCTGCTCTCACTCTGAGTCAGAGTGTGGACAATCGCAACAGGTTTCGCAGGAAACTGTTCATGTTTCTTCACAGTCTGACTACGACACGAAGGGTCTGGGAGTCTCTGGTCGGCTCTCTCAACTGGATTCAACTAACTGTAATGTTGGGCCGGTTGAAAGTAAAACGTTTAATATTGGAAGGCAACAAATATTTCCCACTCTTACCGGCGGGAAAGTTATGGCCCATCCCAAAATTAATCCACACCTTACTAGCGGTCTGGGCGAAGAGGGAAACGTTGCACTCAATAATGTCATGGACCTCTCCTCCACCAACAGTATGGGTAGACACGGATGCGTCAGGCACAATAGGTTGGGGATTTCAGTCAAATCAGGGGCACCAGGGTCAGGGGCTTTGGTCCCACTTAGAAATCTCCCACATCAATGTCAAAGAATTACTAGTCCCCTTGTATTTCCTTCAGGCTCACGGCCCTGCTTTAAGGGGCAAGTCGGTGGCCTTCAGAATGGACAATCTGAACGCAGTTCACTGTATTCAGAAACAAGGGTCAACGAGGTCAAGGAAGTTGCTAAACGTGTCGGAAGATATTTTTACTCTAGCCAACAGACTAGACATTTATCTTCACGCATCTTATCTCCCAGGCGTAGCAAACGTCTGGGCAGACGCTCTGTCCCGGAGACAGAGCACGACAGTAGAATGGGAGCTCAAGCAACCCATTTTCAACCAAATGATTGCAGAGCTCTCCCATCCACAAGTGGATCTGTTTGCGTCCGAGGAGACTCACAAGCTCCCTCTATACCTCACCCGCCGGACGAAAACGCCGGCAGGGGGGCCTGACGCTCTGGTGACAGACTGGAACAGATGGAGCTCCATCTATCTGTTTCCGCCGCCAGATGCGTCACTAATGTGCCACGTAGTGAACAAACTACGAGATTATCGAGGCTTAGTCTCGCTAGTCGCACCCCTGTGGCCGGCGCAGTTGTGGTACCAGCAATTAAAGACGTGGTGCCCGCACCCGGTGTCGCTCCCGGTCGGGTATTTCCACTTAGACACGATTGGCAACCTAGCGACCTCGCTGACTTTTGCATTATGGACATTCAGGAGGCCAAGTGGCTAGCACCATACGGTAGAGAGGTGACCAATAAATTATTAAATCAATATACTCAGTCTACGAAACGACAGTATCAATCACATTGGCAAACCTTTACTTCTTGGATCATTAGAACAGAACAGACTGTGCCATCGGTAGCTTTAGTTTTCAATTATTTAAATTATCTGTTTGAGCAGAAACGTTTATCTGTGGTAACGTTAAAAAATCACTTAACTGCGATTAGAGTGCCCTTTTTAGACCTTACAGGTCTCTCCATACCGGTAGCGGAGGAAACAGGTTTTATGAGGGCATGTTTTAAACTCCGCCCACCTCCCCGTCAGCTCATGCCTACTTGGTCTCTGGACAAGGCATTGTCTTTACTTCACTCTCGTCTGTACCAAAATACTGCAGATTTTGCATTACTCTTAAAAAAAGGCTGTATTCCTTTTGGCTTTGGCCACTGGGAACAGAGTGTCTGAGCTGGCGGTGATGAGTAACACACCTAATTGCCTTAGGTTTGGTAGACTTAATGAATGTATTCACATTGCACCTTCCCTGGGATTTGTAGCCAAGAATGAGCACAGTGCACACATGTTTTCTGAGTTCAGGGTGCCGGCATTAAAAAGGGGAAGGTGCACCATAATCTATGTCCAGTGCAGGCTCTAACCAAATATTTGAGAGTGGCTCCTCTCAACCCCCAAGGTGCTTTATAGGTAGCGAGTACGGGTAAACGCTTACTGAAACGGAGATTAGCTTCTCTTCTGGTCGAAGTCATTAAAGAGAGTAATCCCGGCGTTGTGGGTAGGGCCCACGATTTACGCAAATGGGCGGCCTCTTTACGTTTCCTGAAGAATTTTTCAGTAGAAGATATTGCGTCCACACAGTTGTGGGCGTCTAATCATACGTTTTTGACTAGATACTTGTCAGTTGCTCTGGACAAACATTCCTTACCATGTATAGCTTTAAGGCAGAGGGTCTAGGTGGCCCTACTGTCACTTTTGTTTACTTTCAAGGAAAAGGGGGGGCGGGGGGGTGCAGTCAGTGTAACATAGGACACCCTAGACCCCGCCAGAGTATAAGAGCTGTGATACAATTAGGGTTAATGTGATATGAAAATTTCTCTGCGAGAAATTGTGCTAGTACAATGTTAGTACAAAACAATGGAGTTGTTATAGTAGTTTTAGCTGTGAAAGCAATTTAGTATTAAACAGTGGAGATTTTTTGCAAATTATTTTTCACGAATATTATGGGGTTATTATGTGCACATGTAAACTTATAACTTGTTTTATTTTTTGTCACCACTCGTTGAGTGGGGTGCCTTGGTAACTATAGATCTGTTCACAGAATCTCCAGTTACCCCCTTTTTTGTCAAGCAGGCTTCTTTGAAGCACGCACCTGCTTGAACCCCCTTTTTTGTATTTAAATGGTCTGCGCCGTAATTAAATATATTTTTTCAAAGTAAAAATACTATGTGGTTGTTTGATTATCTGCTTTGCTAGAGTTATGATATGATTACGAATGTCCCCCTCCAGTCTTAGAAATCAGGCATGTTCGTCAATGATGGAGGGGCCACTAATAAATTATAGGTTTGACTCCTGTAAGGAGATAAAGAAAACCTAATATTTAGTAGTGGCCCCGTAATCATTGACGACTGGGGCCCTCCCGACCGTCCCCTTCCCATTCGTTGATGTATTAAGGATTTTGGTTTACTTGATATGTCAGTGAAGGAAGAATGACGCCTGAATCAGCGTCTGGTCAAAGATCCACACAAGTACATCCACGATATGATGGAAAGCTTATTGGATAGTTATTCTTATTTTCTTTTTCTTTTTATTTTTTTACGAAGTTTTTTCGTAGTGAGAACCCAATTCATAATGACTGAAGCCATGAGTGAGGTCGCGTGTGCTCATGATGAAGGCTCCTCAGATTTTAAATGCTCTGCGCGGTAGATTCAAACTACGGCGGATTAGTGTTTGAAGAGGATGCCTTATGTAATAGGCATGTTCGTCAATGATTACGGGGCCACTACTAAATATTAGGTTTTCTTTATCTCCTTACAGGAGTCAAACCTATAATATATATATATATATATACTGTACAGTAAGTATATACTGTATATACTGTATATATATATACAGTCAGGTCTCGATATATACGCGTTTTTTATACACGGTAACCTCAAAAGTTCCAAAGTCGGCCACAAAACAGGAAAAGTCGGGATCATATACGGGTGGTGGCCCAAGCCTAGGTATACTGTGTATTATTATTATGCCTTTTTTGTTTTCAATAATGTTATTTATGCATCAAATGTCTGTCTGTCTATCTATTTAATGCATCTGTCTCCCTTATACTGTACATAAATATAACTATGTCTTATTTGGTCTTTTTTTAATCTATGAATCATTTCTAATACGATGGAATTGAAAACAATATTATCTTTCCAATACACAAATAATAAAATGAAAGAGTCAATAAAAATGTCTCCTTTGTCTTTTCAGAAACATAAGACTGTCTCATATAATTTTGTATTTTATCGATCGGTTCGACTTACCAACAGTCTCTATCTATCTATCTATCTATCTAATGCAGCTATCTACAGTATCTCCCTTTACATTAACATAACTAAGTCTTATTTGGACTTTTTGCAATCTATGAATCATTTCTAATGCGATGGAATTGAAAAATATAATATCCTTCCAGCACATAGAAAAACAAAAAATAAGAAACAATCAACAAAAGATATCCCTCCGTCTTCTCTAGACACCCGGCGGTGACCCTCCCATCGGAAGATTTTATTTTATTTATTTATTGGTTTTTTTCCCACTTGCCCTTAGCAACTCTCTCTCTCTCTATCTCTCTAATGCATCTATCTATCTCCCTTACTGTATACAATACCATAACTATGTCTTATATGGAATTTTTGTAATCTATGAATCATTTCTAATGCTATGGAATCGAAAAATATAATATCCTTCCAGCACATAGATAAAGAAGAAATAAGAGACAGTCAACACAAAATATTCCCAGTCTTCTCTGCAAATAGGCGCGAGGTTCCGAGCGTCGGGAGATTTTTGTTTGTTTTCCCCCACGGTATATTTTTGCCTTGAAAGTGTGTCTACACAAAATGATAGGGTAATATTGTAACATGTTTTTAATTGACATTTGTGTCATTTTTGCTGATTATGAGTTGGTGGAAAAATGTGTTCTTTAATTTCATCATATCGAAAATGATTCACAGAATATATAGAGACCAAATAACATACGCTTTTAAGTGTGTTCAATAGTTTTGCCAAGCGGCTCGCTTGCTGTACTGACTAGCGTCTCGGACTTCCACCCAGAAGGCCCGGGTTCGCGCCCACGCTCGGCGCATTAAAGATTTTTCACAAGCACTGAGTCGTTACCATCCCTCATGAGCAAAGGGATGGGGTAGTAGTACAGGACCCCAATGGAAATACAGTACGCCTAATCGGCCTTATTGAGCTATCCTTAGCTAGCTTAGCATGCGCTAGCTTTAAGAACTATTATTATTATTATTATTATTAATAGGGTTATAACTTCTTCTCTACTTTCTGGTCAATTGAACCATAATAAAGAGAGGGAGAGAGAGGGAGCGTCTCCGACAGTGACAACCAGTCTGATGATGATAATGATATGATAGCCAATATTTCTATGTTCTCTGGTTTCGATAAGGACGATCAACATGCCTGGGAACCTGGAGGGGACCGATTTGCTAGCTGTAGCACAAGGTTATCAACTTCATCACAGTAACGGGGTCGGGGTTAAGGCCGGGACGGGGCGGGGGGAGGGTCCGAGGGAGTACAGCGGCGGGGATATCTACCGAACGTCAACACGTCTATTCACACAAATAGGTCAGTAACAGGTACAAAACAGTTCTTATTGATGCTTAATGTATTCTATGTTATTTCTTACAGTTTCTTACAGTTTCTTACAGTAGATCCTCTGGAAAAAGGCAAACTATGCCTGTGTATCCAGCTCAGTACCAGTACTTGCACTGCTGCGGTCGTTCACGGTGTTGGCGGCGGCGGTAGCAGACGCAACATTTTTACTACTCTGTATTTTTGTTTTATAATCAAACTTCAAATCTTGTCTTCCCCATGCTTTATCAAGATTACTTTCAAACTCCCTTATTGATTCGGAATCGACTACATACTGGGGCAGTGCGTTCCACTCATTTACCACTCTACCACAAAATGAGTTCTTTGCCTTCTCAAGCCTATTTCTTTCTTTGTAAATTTTCTTAGAGTGTCCTCTCATTCTTGTTCCCTCCCGCATCAAGAAGATACCTTCACACACATCCTCATCGTACTTTCCTGACACTATCTTAAAAGTCTCTATCATATCCCCTCTCTTTCTCCTATATGCCAGTGTCGGAAGCCCCAGTGTCCTCAACCTCTGCTCATAGCCCGCGTTCTTCAACGTTGGTACCAGCTTGCTAGCTCTCCTCTGCACTTTCTCCACTGCTTCTATATCCTTTACCATATATGGAGCCCACACCTGGTTCGCATATTCCAGGTGCGGCCTAACCAGCGCTGTATAGAGATTCCTGAAGATTTCTTCGTCAAGTGACACAAATGTCCTCCTTATCAGCCCTACAATTCTATTGGCTTTGTTTATCTTTTCCGCTAAATGTTCTGAGAAATTTAACTTATTGTCTATCACTACTCCTATATCCTTTTCTGCATTCACTTCCTCCATCGCTTCATACATACTGTATCCTACCTTGTCTATCTTGCTGGTCCCAATCCGCATGTACTTGCATTTTTTTGGATGAAAAGGCATTAACCAATGCTCAGACCAACCCTTCATGCCCTCCACATCTCCTTGAAGCAAACCCATATCTTCCTTACTCCTCACTCTTCTATACAGTTATGTCATATATGATGTTGGTGGTACAGTATAATGTAATATAAGTCGGCTGAAGGTAGGCAAAAAGGGCCAAAAGGGGGACTTTGGGAAAGTGGCTGGAACGAATTAATTAATTCCTATAAGGCCTGTTATTTCTAAAACACGGTTTTGATATACACGGAACGTACAGGGTACGAATTAACCGTGTATATCAAGACCTGACTGTATATATATATATATATATATATATATATATATATATATATATATATATATATATATATATATATATATATACACTGTATATACAGTATATACAGTACTGTATATATATATATAAATAAATTTCTAAATGGTTTCCCAAGCAAATTTGTTTGAAGATAAATTGTCACATAGTTATTAGGTTATTAGGCTATCAAATTTATCCCACTCATAATAATTCAAGGGATAGGTAAAATATAAATTAAAGGCATGTGGTGGTGGGCTGGATCTATCAGAGAGAGGGTTGGTGTCCTTTACTTCCCATAGCCATTTCTGACTGTAGCTTTATCATCATTCTTATTTCTAACTTTTTTCTTGAGAGTGGTGAAGGCAGTGGGGCCATAATGGTGTGCCCCATGGTTCCCTATTTTCTTACTCTCACAGCCCACTGGCACAAGTTGGCCTTTCTCTGGCGTCGGGATGCGGCGACCCCACCGCCCGCCAATTTGGTGGTGCAATCAGCTTCTGGAGCAGTGGACCACTGGTTCCTATCTTCAGAAAATTCCTGTGCTTGGTATGCTTCCAGCCGCCCTGGGGTAAATAAAATAGCAAAACACTGGTGAAACTGCCATCCGGGTGAGGGACTGCTCTGGGTCTGCTGCTTCAGTGTTCATGGTCATAATCCACTTAGTGGAAATGGCACTGTGGAGTGGGTCAGTTGGGGCATGTCTGGGAGCCTGGAGGTAGTTTCTGCCATGACCATCCCTTTTGGGGCGCTTCCTCTGGAAGCGAGGTGTCAGATTTGATGATAATGATGATGATGATGATAATGATGATGATGATGATGATGCCCTTAAGTCCATAATATATATAATTTGTACTAATTTATCCCGGTACAAATAATAATAAAAACAAAAATAGGTTAAATATAATGATATAATGAGCGAGGCCTGACTTGAGGTGAAGTATGGGATATTTGAGAGGGTTAAGCATGTGATAAATAATAAGTAAAAAAAAAATAAAAAAAATAAATAAAAAAAAATACTATACTAGGCCTACCAAATTATTTTCCCTCGTTTTTGCACTGTTTTAATGAAAAATCCCAATCCAGATTGCGTTTATGTTTAGTGATAAGCGGAACCGTATTAATTAATTAATTAACGGTCTAGCGAATGCGGAAAGCTACGGTTACGATATGCGATAATGCGATTACGAAAGTGGATAATTGTTAGCGATGCCCACCACTGATATATATATATATATATATACAGTATATCTATCTATCTATCTATTGCCTGTCGCCGCGATCCCCGAAGGAGTGGCCACGAACGAACCGCCCCCATGCACCTGTCCCCAGTCAATCGATGCCCCTCCTCCCAACCAGCACCGCTTTCATCCATATACGTACATGTACTTCCTCACTCCACACACACATTTATGGACCATCTCTTTCTCTTTCTGTATATTTCTCACAAAAAAATCAACACAACAGAAAAATCAACGTAAGAGCAATACATGAGAACTTTGTGGAAAAACCTGGCCTTTCTTGGGAGCTTGGGGCTGTGCAGCCAGGCAGCCTAGGGAACGACTACTACAATTACATAGAGACACAGACACTAATCTCTATCTCTCTCTCAAAATAACAAAAAACAAAAAGGAGCAATACACAAAAGAAACACAAACCCGTATATACTGACCACTAAACCACATAATAAACATCATCTTGTTGTTGATCTGGTGGTCGCGAAACTTGTTGACCAACCAGGAGAGGGGGAAGATATTGAGTGCCCGACCCAATAGGATTAGCACGATGCTCCACAATACCAGCGCCAGGTGGAACTGAAGGCAGATATATGTTGTCAGTACATGTACTACTACTCAAGTGTTTTGATAGTATTGTCTGCTTAATTCCAAATATTTCAAGAAAATTTCATCTAACTTAAGAATAATTGCTGCATTAAAGTACAGTTATCTCCATTACATCTTGAAAAAGGGTGATTATTACACTTATGCTGAGTAAAAATAAGCAATATATCATATTTAACAACAGAGGGAGTTAACTGCAAACTTTTAGAGTATTTCTAGAGGCCTCTCAATGTAGCCTAAAGATCTCTAGAAGCAAAATCAAGAAATCCTTTTGGCCTTATATAATGGTCAGGGCTCAGCATTTGGGCTGAGCCATCTACGAGGGAGTAAGAAAAGAAAATTTCCATTCAAGGATTCTCTCTTGAATAGTGGCACCCGAAACAGGCACTCTTCAATCATCACCACCTGTCCACACAATAATATTCTACAGTATAATTCCTAATAAATACTTAGCACATAAACTAACCTGATGCCTGAAGCTGAATAGAGCCAGACCGAGGTAGATGAAGACGGTACACTCAGCAATAAGGGCCAAGGTACGCATCAGGTGCTGCATTGTTATCTGCATCACCGGGGACATGTTGAAGTGGGTGTAATGGGACATCACGATACCGTTGAACAGGATCGCCATTATGCCTGACAAATTTGGAAAATATATTAACACTTCTATAAATGGATGGCCTAATTATGAAAGAAGGAATGTTGGTGTTGTTGTTGTTCCCTAGGCTGCCTCGCTGAACAGCCCCGAGTCCCCGAGGAAGGTCATGGCCACGATCGGGCTCTCAAGGAGTGTAGATTATGTTGTTGGCGTAAGTGAGTGTGTGGAATGCAGTCTTCTATGATGTGTCTAATAGTATGGGGTGCTGTGTTGCATCCTGGACAGGTGTCCACGACGGAGTTATCCAGTCTCTTCTGATAAGAGCTGGATGGGGCCCACATCTCAGCCTGGCCAGGTGGACTCTGTCCTCGCGAGGAAGGGAGGATTCAGAAGGATGGATTTCAGGAGGTCGTGCCTGCAGCTGCATGTTGTCTTTGAGTAATTGGATGGAACGGCAAGAGATATGAGTATGGATGTGCTTCTGGAAGCTGGTTTGGGGTGGGCAGGGAGGGAGAGATGACAGTATTTGTGTGTGATATCATGTGCTGGGTGTTGTTTTGATATTCCTTGGTGTCTGTGGGTGTGCTACCATGTAGTGTAGTGTATGATGTTGGTTTGTGGAGGCTGCAGCCAGGAATTGAGTGCCTCTCATGTCCAGGTGGTCTTTGACTTTGAGGGCTTTGGTTTCTTGATGTAGGTGATCTGTAGGTGTAGTAGCTATGCAGCCTGTGATGATTTTTATGGCTTTTTTTAGGGATTGTTAGGCAGGGCTTGCATATTCCATCACTGACATTATGTATTGTTTGTATACTGTGGTGGTAGTTTCTTTGTTGTGTCCAAATTTTGTGTAGGCAAGTGACCTGAGGGCGTTTAAGTCTGGGTGTCAGTTTATTTTTTATGTTTGTGATATATTGTTTGAATGTCATTAGAGTATCATATGTTTACTATAGGATATTGGGTGCATGTGTGTGTTAGGAGGGGTGTTGTTTATGGCGAGGTGCGGGGTGATTTTGTATTCGGCTGTCCAGCTTGTAAGGAGGGTTGCAGTGGATCTGGCTGGGGCTATTTTTTATTTTTTTTTGTAGTGCACCAGTCATGTAGTGTGTTGAGATAGGTTTGTAGATGTGTTGCTCTGTCTGGGTCTTAGTGTGTATATGTGAGCGTTATGTCGTCGGCGTAAGAAGTTATATTTATTTGAGGTGCGTGGGGTGTGCCCCGTGTGGGTATATCATTCATGTATAGATTGAAGAGTGCGGGCGACAGGACGGATCCTTGCGGGACTCCGTTTGTGAAGTTTCTGATGTTAGATGACTGACCGGCAAATGATACATGTGCGTATCTGCATGCTAGGTAGTTGGCCAGCCACCTTTTTGTATTCTTGTGAATGTTATGTTGTTGTTGTTGTTGTTGTTCCCCAAGCTGCCTGGCCGAACAGCTCCAAGGCCCCGAGCAAGGCCAAGGCCATAACCGAGCGCCCCCACAGAACCCTCCCTGCCGACCACAATAAAGCCTGGGTGACCGAAGCCACTCCATGGCGGGGAGCTGAGGAGGGTGCGGAAACGCCCGGGAAACTAAAGCCCCACCCAGGGCCCTGTGCCCCTCAGCAATTATGAAGTGAAAGGTGAGGGGCAAAGGAAAAATGTGATGCTTTGGCTTCCAATCTTGGTAGATTGGGAGGTCAATCCACGGAAGAGACGCCGTCACTTGAGATCTAGAAAATATATAAGTAAAAGGAACCGTCAGAGTAAGCTATGGGTATGGCAGAGATCGCTCACTTCTCACTCTGATAGACCAGCCCATCACCATTGTTATGTTATGTTATGTTGTAGATTTGTTTGCTAAGTTGTGGCGGGGGATGGCATCGAAGGCTTTACTAATGTCGAGTATGGCAAGTAGTGATCTGTGTGGTGGTCTGGCTGAGTTGATGACGTCAAAAGCTCTTTAAGTGAAAGAAGTTATGTAATGGATAGTGGTAAAAAGGATAATATACAGTAGAGAAAGGAAGACTGATAAGTAGGGCTACAGGATTTCTTAGGAATATTTTATTTTGGGGTAAACTGAAGACTGATTATGCTAAAAAGTTATGTTATTGTCTGTAGTGTCAGCTAACTGATTAAATGTTGTGGGTGTACTGTACATACATACATACATACAGTATATACCTACAATGGTTCCACATAATTTTCCATTACATTGCCTTCCAGCAGTTGGAGTATACCACAATAAACACCTGCCATACCACTGCCCTATTATGTCATCACTGTGGCTGATGTTGGCATAGTGCTATCGGTGTCTCAAGAAAGTCTCTCTACAGCATCTGCACCACGCCAGCCTCAACAGTGCTACAAAAAGACATTGCCATAACAACACTTTACTATACAGAATGACATCCCTCATTTGAGTTGCCTTGTACAACATGCAGTAGGATACATGGGTTATATATAATATATTCTTTATTCCTCCACTAAATGTGAAGGTCCCCTTAACCCCAGGGGGGTGTATGGAATTTTTAATGATGCTACTGTACTTCACAAAAGTAAGGATAAATGGAGTGTTTGGAAACTAGAAGTACCAAGTATATTACTGTATTCCTCAATACAGATATGAATCTGTGCAATGGAGTGTTTGGAAACTAGAAGTACCAAGTGTATTACTGTATTCCTCAATACAGATATGAATCTGTGCAGCACTAAAAAATACTCAACTATCATAAACTATATGCATCAATAAAAATAGCCTTCATAATATATAGCCTGCACTGTACGGTATAAGATTTATAATATACTGTAGTGGGGATTGGGCCTGAGTAGATAAATAGATAGATAGATAGATATTGATAAACACATGATTCAGACAAAAATCAGACATAAAGATCACGCACCAGAGAGATGTATGCCTTCTGCCAGTGTGTATGGGGCGTAGATGAATATGAGGATGATGCAGAGTTCCAGCGACGTGTACTCCCTCACTGGTACGTACTTGAGGGTCAGGGCGCTTAGTAGGGCAAACGCTACCCCGATACCCGCTGAGGCAAAGAACATCACACAGAATCGCCAAACTGTGTACAATACTGCCTCTCCCGACCCCATACCTGCCATGCCCGGGGAATTCATCTCGATCACAGCACTGGAAAATATATGTGCATGCTTTTCAGAATAAATATGTATCTTTAAATACACATGCACAGTTCAGAATATACATACTGTACTAGATTTAAAATGCATTCACTTTTCGGAACACTTTTCACACACTCTTAATATTCAGTTAAAGGCCACCCGAGTCCCCAACGAGGCAAAGAATGTGACATATCGAAGGCAGACGATATCTAGTACTGCCTCGCCCATCCCCAAACCTGACAAGCTGGGGGAATTCATCTTGATCACAACTCTGGAAAACACACACTCTTCAGAATAAACTCACAAACACCTTGGCATAGACAGATTATAGGTTTGAGTTCCGGAGGGAAGAAGGAAAACCTAATATTTAGTAATCATTGACGATATGCCTTACACAGTAATGGCACTCTTCAAACCCATGCGTTTCATTTCATAGTGTTATTGATGAAAGGAGGGTGTCAGGAGACGTCCTGACAAATTATTATTATCTACGTGTTGTGTTGGTCTGTCTCATTGCAAACGGGGTAGACAACGCAAAGGGTTTGGTTCAACTCTTCCGGAGGGTAATAGCCGAGTGCTATTGTACCGGAGGCCCTCTACGGCGGGCTGGAGTAAAGTTCCAATGAACCCGATCGTGGTCGGAGTACCACTACATTTCCCAGCGGAAGAGAAGGCTTCCAAACGGGTTTTCGGCTCAGCTGGAATGACTCGCCTATACGTTATAGATATCCTCACGCGGCGGAGGAAGACTATTTGTCGGCGCGGCGGACAGGTCAATTGAGTTAACGAACAGCCGGCACTGAGGCGATAGTATGTTAACTAACATTCAATAGGAATGATAAATGGTATATGCCAGCAATACGGAGTGTCACGGAGGAGGAGAACAGGGTGGAGGTGTCACAGGGAGAGACAGGAGACAAAGTTGCAGACCCAGTAGTGCTAAGGGGGTGTAGGGTACGGACAGGAGGAGCGGGATGGTGTAGTTGCTGAAGGAATGGTAGATGGATTAAGGATTATGTTTAGTAATGTGGATGTGTTTACCCAGGACAAGAAAAGAGAACTGATATGTAGGTTGCAGGATGAAGAGGAAAAACCTGATGTCATAGCCTTACAGGAAGTAAGACCAAAAAATGCTAGAATTGAAAGGGAACTGGTGGAGTATAGTTTGGAGGGTTTTGAGTTATATGAGAGGAATGCTATTAGAGCAGAGGTCGGAAAAGGACTGTTTATTTATGTAAGAAAAGAGCTCAAGGTTAATGAGGTGGATATGAGACAGCAGTATTGTGAGTATTTGTGTCATCATCATCATCATCATCTCCGACGCCTTGCTTCCCCCTGGGAAACCCCCACTAGAGGATGGCCATGACAGAAACGTCTCCAAGCTACTTTGTCAAGACATGCCTCCCTTGCCCGTGCCACAATGCCCCTTCCACTACGTGGAAGTTTTTCTTCAATATATTTTTCCACTTTCTTTTCCCATACCATAGGTGGTCTTCCACTACTAGCGGTTCCACTCACCTGACTCCCATATATCTTTCTTGGCATTCTGTCTTCATCCATTCTCTGAACATGACCATACCACCTCAAAGTACTTCTCTTTATCCACTCAACCACACCACAATCAATGCCCAAAGCCTGCTCTTCCATTCCAAAGGACTCGTACACTTCCCTATTACTTGGCCCATCTAGCCTATTCATGCCAGCTGCCATTCTGAAAAAGCTCATCTCCACAGCTCTTAGTTTGAAGAGGTCCTCGTCACTTGCTGTCCATGTCTCGCTTCCATACGAGAGTGTTGGGAGCAGCACACTGTTTCTCAGTGACTTTTTGACTTCCTGGCTAACCATTCTTCCTTTGAGAATACTATCAAGTTCTCCAATCACTTTTCTCCCTTGCATTTTTCTCTCTTTTATCTCACTCTCCATTTTACCATATTTGCATAGTACAGCTCCCAAATACTTGAAACTTTCAACCTCTTCTAGTACTTCATTTTTCAATTTTATTTTACAACTTTTCTTGTGTTCTTTCTTGATTCTATATTTTTCCTTAAAATCTATAGTTTCATGCATTCTTCTCTCAAACACCATTACCTTACATTTCCCTACATTGACCTTTAACTTTCTCTTTTCACATACCCTGTCAAAGTCAGTGACCACTCTCTGAAGTTCTTCAGCATTTTCCGCCAACAGGACTGCATCGTCCGCATATAGGAATGTTAAAATCTTCCATGTTCTTCACTCTGATTCCAGTCTAGCTCCCACACCCATTGATACAGCCCTACATTCCCTAATCACTCCATCCATGTATATATTGAACAACCAAGCTGACATGACACATCCCTGTCTTACACCTACATTGACCTCAAAACTTTCACTTAACTTATCCCCTACCTTCACATTTGCCATTGCATTCCTATAAAAAGATTTTACTGCCATTAGCAACTTTCCTCCCACACCATATACTGTTAACACATCCCACAGGCCCTCCCAGTCTACTTTGTCGTAGGCTTTTTCCAAATCCATGAATGCTGCATAGAGTTTTCTGTTTTTGGCCAGATGCTTCTCTACCAACAATCGCATTGAGGCTATCTGGTCAACGCAGCCCCTGCCCTTTCTGAAACCTCCCTGTTCCTCGCCTATTTTGTCATCCGTTATCTTCTGTAGCCTCTGTGTTACTACTCTTGCGTGTACCTTTCCAGGTATGCTAAGCAAGCTAATTCCCTATAATTCTTACACTCTTCTTTACTACCCTTCCCTTTGTACAAGGGTACTATCACTGCTTTCCTCCAGTCCTCTGGTACACTTTCCCCTTCCCATGCTAATTTACATAACCTATGCATTATGTCAACAGCTTCTTCTCCTCCATATCTCAGCATTTCACCTGGGATGTTATCTACTCCAGCAGCTTTGCCCATTTTAAGTCTATTGATTGCTTCTTTTACTTCTTCTCTGCTTATCTGGCTTTCAACTACCCTGTTTATTCTACCTCTCTCCATTCCTATGGATGAGATCTTTGCCTTCCCCCTACTCTTTACAGCTAAGCTACTAAAATGATCTTTCCATACTTTCACCACACCATCACCCTCTACCACTTCCCCATTCATGTCCCTCATCCTACCACCTGAGACACTCTCAGTCTTCTTCCCTCTGGCTTCTTTCACAGCTCTGTAGTATGCTTTCCTGTCATTCAGAAACTGTTCACTAATCTTTCTCCCATATGCCTCATCTGTCTTCCTTTTAGCGTCTTGTATCGCCCTCTTCACTCTTTGTTTCAAATTTGTATATTCTTCTTTCCTCGCATCTCTAGTTTCTCTAGGTATATTCTTTTGCAGCATACTCTTTCTGAACTCTTTCTTCTTTTTCACTATTTCTTCTATCTCTTTACTAAACCATGCGTTACCTTTCTTCTCCACATTTTAAAGGTTTTCTTCCCACATACTTTCTCAGCTGCTTTAATCATGGAGTCTCTTGTACCTTTCCATACTTCGTCTACAGTATTTCCCAGATCTATCATAACATCCATGTCCTTTATAGTCTCTTTCAGGATGTCCTTGTATTTTGTTGCATTACATTCTTCATTTAATTTTCTCACATTTATTCTCTCTACTGTCAGTTTTCTCTCTTTCCTCTCATATTTCCACTCTTTCCTTATCCTAACTTTTGTCAGCACTGTATAGTGGTCTGATCCCGTCAGCATACCTCTTACAGCTTTTGAATCTAAAATTCTTCCTTTTAGTCCGGAGTCCATCATGGCGTAGTCAATTAGAGATTTCTGTTCCTGCTCACCTTCACCTCTGTATTTGTGTATTGAAGTTAAATGTGCAAGAGGATCAATTCTAATTGCCTCTATATATAGAAGCCCAAATAATAGTAGGGAAGAGGATGATAACCTACTGAAAGCAATGGAGGAAATAGATAATAGAGAGAACAAATATAAGATTTTGATTGGAGATTTCAATTTGCCAAGGATCAACTGGGCAAATTGTACTACTCCAGCGGGACAGTGTAGCCTGGAAAACAAGCTTATAGAGAAAGTGAGAGATTGTTTTTTAACGCAACATATTACAGAGATGACAAGATATAGAGATGGGATGCAGGGAAGTGTACTTGATTTGATTTATAGCAATGAGGAGGATATAGTGGAACATGTCAATGTGGATAGCCCTATAGGTCGTAGTGACCATGCCTGTATAAGCTTTAGTTGCAATATTAAAACAGAGAGGGATAATAGAAGCAACAACAAAAAATATACATGTATGATAGAGCAGATTATGAGCTGCTGAGACAGTGTTTGGACATTGACTGGGGGGAATACTTGAACGGTGAAGACGCTGAAGGAATGTGGAGGAAAATTAGAGTCAAACTGGAGAATGCTGTATCCAAAAGTGTACCAGTAAGGGAATATAAGGATAAAACAAAATTGAGGAAAAGAACGAACCCAGAATTGCCAATGAAAAGAAAGCTTTGGACATTGATTAGAAGCAAGAAACTATTGTGGGAAAGACTAAAATTGTTAAAAAAGAACAGGGGGTCTAGTATAGAAGCTAAAGAAGTGGATCTGGAACGCAGACAAATAAACAATAAAATAAGGTGGGAGAAAAGGAGTGGGGTGAAGGAGAGCGAGAGAGAGATTGCTAGAAATGTGAAGGATAATCCAAAAATATTCTGAAAGTACATTCAGGAAAAGTTAACAAGAAGAGTAGGGATCCCAGAGCTGGTAGGGGGGTTGGATGATGGGAGTAGAGCGGAGACTGATAAGGAGAAAGCAGAGGTGCTGGGGAAATACTTTGGAGGGGTACTAACAGTGGAGTCGGATGATGCAGTGCCTACTATTCCCATCAAACAGGCACCGGCACTAGAACTAATAAGAGTTTTCCCATGCTAGAATAAGAAGGGCTATAGAAAAAATGAACAGAAGTAAGTCCCCGGGACCGGATGGGATACACCCAAGAATCATAAAGGAAGGAGGTGAGATGTTGGTAGAGCCATTGAAAATGTTATTTGAGGTATCGTTTAATACAGGACAAATCCCGATGGACTGGAGAGAGGCGAACATAACAGCTATATTTAAGAAGGGAAAGAGAAATGACCCAGGAAATTATAGACCAGTCAGTTTGACAAGTATTGTGTGTAAACTAATGGAAACGGTAATTAGAGAAGGAGTAATGGAGCATATGAAATCAAACCAACTCTTCAGTGGGAGACAGTTCGGATTCTTGCCGGGGAGGTCGATGGTACTACAGCTAATTAACCTCTGAAGTGCGCATGGGGGTAATTAGACACCTCTGCCTGTGCGCATGTATTTGAGCTGTTTCCATCACTAAAATATTCATTTTACCATAAATAGCATTAATACTTCTCCATATGCGCCTATTATAGGTTGATTATAAAGGTATTAACCTGTTACAACAATAAAACAAGTGAAAACAGCGTTTGGATGGTCAAAATCGGCGATAAAGGGTGGGAGTTGCATAATGTATGGGTGAGGCAACCTCCTTTCCCGCCAATTTCCCCCAAGGCTGGAGAGACACTGTCGATCGATACTCTCTCTCTCTCTCTTGCACTCGCTTGCTAACAGTGATGACAATGCCCTGCTTGCAACTCGCTAATGTTAGCACGAAAATATACCTCAGAATAAGGGAATAACAGGGAAAATAGGTGATAACTGAAGGAGGGGAGGAAAGTGGGGAAGGAGGGGAGGTAGAGGAGTGATATTTTGCATGGCCCAGGTAAAACAAATTTTTTTTTTTTTTTTTTTTTTTTTTTTTTTTTTCGATGTTTAAAATTGATTTTTTTTTTCTCTGACTCTTAAGAGTCTTCCCGCAGTGCGCCGGGGGAACTCTTAAGAGTCTTCCCGCAGTTCCCGGGTTAAGGTGGTAGATGATTGGATGCAAATTCTAGAGGATGGTGATGTAATAGACGTGGTATATTGCGATTTTATGAAGGCCTTCGATAAGGTCCCACATAAAAGGTTAATAGAGAAAGTTAGAAGCTATAACTGCATGGACGGTGGTAGGTAAACAAAAAGTCAAGGATTTGGAGGATATTATGAAAGAGCAAAAGGAAGAAATGAATATGACCAAAAAAAGTTTTGAGAGTGCAGTTGTAGGGGTCATGAAGAACAAGGAGAGTGTCGTGAGGCAGGCCATGGACAGGGATAGGGGTGTAATCTTGTATGGAGATATAGAGACTCATATGAATGATAATGGAGTGAGAAAAGTGAGGGATATGGAGACAGTGAAGGAGGTCTTGAAAGGTGTGGATGAGGACGAATATGGATGGGAAGGGCAGGTAGAGGAGGTCAGTAGGATAGGTAGATATAAAAGGGGAGAGATGAGACCTATAAGGGTACAGTTTAAAACTAGGGTAGTGGCAGAGACTGACAAATTTTAGTTGGAGGCTAAATACAAATGATAAACTGAAACACATAAGACTAAAGAAGGATTTGAGTATAGAACAAAGGAAACAAATCAAGGAATTACAAGAAAAGGCTGATGAAAATAATGGAAAGTTGGGTGAGGAGGATAAGAGACATTTTTACTGGAGAGTGAGGGACGGAAAAGTGAGGAAGTGGTTTATAAGAGTAGAAGGGAGGGGGAGATCAGGGAGGGAAGAGAATGTGATGGGAGTTGTGACGGAGGAGGAGAACGGGGTGGAGGTGTCACAGGGAGAGACAGGAGACAAAGAGGCAGACCCAGTAGTGCTAACGGGGAAGTAGGGTACGGACTGGAGGAGCGGGATGGTGTAATTGCTGAAGGAATGGTAGATGGATTAAGGATTATGTTTAGTAATGTGGATGTGTTTACCCAGGACAAGAAAAGAGAACTGATATGTAGGTTGCAGGATGAAGAGGAAAAACCTGATGTCATAGCCCTACAGGAAGTAAGACCAAAAAATGCTAGAATTGAAAGGGAACTGGTGGAATATAGTTTGGAGGGTTTTTGAGTTATATGAGAGAAATGCTATTAGAGCAGAGGTCGGAAGAGGACTGTTTATTTATGTAAGAAAAGAGCTCAAGGTTAATGAGGTGGATATGAGACAGCAGTACATACATACATACATAAAATTTTAAGACTGAGTGTTCCACACATAAGTGCAGTTTCAGTCTCTTGTCCTAATGGCGGCATTCCAGGCAACCCTGTTAAGGGCTGCTTCACTTGTCAAGTTCTTGGATTTGAGATCGGCGCGTATAGTCCGATCCCAGGTCTTCCTCGGTCCACCCCTTGGTGCAGCTCCCTCCACAATCACAGACCTGCATTTTTTCACCCAATTTTGTTCATCCATTCTCTCCACATGTCCATACCATCCCAGTCTACTTGTACGCATCACCTCGCTAATACTCTTTATACCTAAACGTCTCCTCAGCTCAACATTTGTTATTCTATCCTGTAGCCTGGCCCCACACATCCATCTCACCATTCTCATCTCATTACGCTCCATTCTGTTGACATCCTCTACTTTAACGGCCCATGTTTCTGAGGCATACGTCATTGCACTTCTAACAGATGAGGCATACACCTTTCCCTTCAGGGGGAGAGGCATTCTTTTCATGGTCAGGATTGGCATCAACTTCCCCCAGCCACACCTAATTCTAGCAACAGTGGCAGCCTCAGCCCCACCACCGGCAGAGATGGTATCTCCTAGGTAACAAAACTTGTTCACCAGCTCCAAAGACTCATTTCCAAAATTCACAGCCACAGGATCATCACTTAACACAAGCTCGCCTTTGCACACTACGCACTCAAATTTCTCTATTTCTGACTTATCCTTCGGCAGGGGCCCCTTTATTCTACTACAGCGCTTACTCCCATGGTGTACCCAACATCGACAGATGCTACATTGAATTGAGTTAACGCCCACTCCCTTTCCACACACTGCACATGGGTATGCACCGCTCTTTTCCACATTGCCTCGTCTCAAACTACAATGCATAACCTTGGTTTTGTTAATATTGACTCTTAAACCCTTGCTCGCCATGCCCTCTCTCCACTCTCTGAATTTGGCCTCAGCATCCTGCATACTGTCAGCTATTAGGACTAAATCGTCTGCATAAAACAGTTCCAACGGGAGTCCGCCTCTAAAAATTCTAGACAGCGCCTCCAAGACCATAATAAAGAGGAGGGGGCTTAACACTGAACCCTGATGGACTCCAACACGGACTGCGAACTCATCACTCAGTACACTCTTCACCCTCACCGAACTTCGCGAATCCTCATACATCTTCATTATCACACGCACCAGCCACTCTTCCACACCAAGTTTCCTCATAGCCCACTGTACAACATCTCTAGGTACCCTATCAAAGGCCTTCTCCAGGTCCACAAACACAAAGTAAAGATCCCTGCCTTTTAGTAAGTATCTTTCCTGTATCTGCCTGACTATGAAGATAGCATCGGTTGTACCACGTCCTGGCATAAAACCAAACTGCATATCATCAATAGAGATGCTTTGCCTGATCAAACCCTCAAGGACTCTCTCACAGACCTTCATGATTTGGTCAAGCATTTTCAGGCCCCTATAATTTCCTCTATCTAGCGCATCCCCTTTTCCTTTGTATATATTTACTATTACACTTTTGAGCCAATCCTCTGGGATTTTCTCATCTTTAATAATGGTGTTTATCAACTCAGTGACTAAGTTTACACCAATCTCCCCTGAGGCTTTTATCATCTCAGCGACAATGTCGGAGCAACCTGGAGCTTTACCGTCCTTCATTTTATTGATTGCGTCGCTCACTACAGCTGGTGCTATCAAAGGAGGGGGCCCAGATATTGGTTTTTCGATACTAAGCTGTTCCTTATCCCATTCAAACTCTACATTTAGCAATCGTTCATAGTGTACCTTCCATGCTTCTCTGATTTCATTTTCTGCATACACAATCTTCCCATTATCATCTCTAACACACTGTTCACCTATAATATCCCTACTGTCATTTTTAACTCGCCTAGCTAGGTTGAAGATCCCATTGGGATTGTCAGTGTTACACACTTGTTCGAGGACCAGGTCCTCGAACAAGTGTCACCAGTATTGTGAGTATTTGTGTATTGAAGTAAAATGTGCAAGAGGATCAATTCTAATTGCCTCTATATATAGAAGCCCAAATAATAGCAGGGGAGAGGATGATAACCTACTGAAAGCAATGGAGGAGATAGATAATAGAGAGAACAAATATAAAATTTTGATTGGAGATTTCAATTTGCCAAGGATCAACTGGGCAAATTGTACTACTCCAGCGGGACAGGGTAGCCTGGAAAATAAGTTTATAGAGAAAGTGAGAGATTGTTTTTTAACATAACATATTGTAGAGATGAAAAGATATAGAGATGGGACGCAGGGGAGTGTACTTGATTTGATTTTTAGCAATGAAGAGGATATAGTGGAACATGTTAATGTGGATAGCCCTATAGGTCGTAGTGACCATGCCTGTATAAGCTTTAGTTGTAACATTAAATCAGAGAGGGATAATAGAAGCAATAGAAAAATATATATGTATGATAGAGCAGATTATGAGCTGCTGAGACGGTGTTTGGACATTGACTGGGGGAATACTTGAACGGTGAAGACGCTGAAGGAATGTGGAGGAAAATTAGAGTCAAACTGGAGAATGCTGTATCCAAAAGTGTACCAGTAAGGGAATATAAGGATAAAACAAAATTGAGGAAAAGAACTAACCCAGAATTGCCAATGAAAAGAAAGCTTTGGATATTGATTAGAAGAAAGAAACGATTGTGGGAAAGATTAAAATTGTTAAAAAAGAACAGGGGGTCTAGTGTTACGAACTGGCACTCGGGTACACAAGGGCTCTCAATCAGGACTCGAATACGGCTCGCTGCCACAACGGAAACACACGATCCCAACCCCTGAGTACTGCCAGCCGAACAAAAAACACCAATACCCTCCAGAGTTCAATCTGCTATAACGGGGTATACAAGAACTCGGTACTAGTGTTCAACAACAGACTAATAAAGAGACAGGAATTATCTAGTCTGGTCAATAATCAAACAAAGAAGTAAGAAACAACAACACCAAAGAATAGTGTTGGCCGAAGCCGAAGTAATCCACCCTTGACTATGAACTTAAGAAGTCCTCCACCCTCTACTTCGGATCGGCACTATTACGTTACGTTAATTAATAGTCCTTAAGCATCGAGCAAGGAATCTTCTGAAAAAAGTTAGATGCTTCTCGGATGCTCGTAAGAAGTACGTATCGGATTTTGAACAGTAATTCAATAAGCAAAAACACTGGCAATTAAATACTATTAAAGGCTTAAATTGGCATAAGAATAATTAAAAGAATATGCAATAGTAAATGGCAAACATTAAAAAGAAGTACTCCGCAAATGCAACGGCAATAGCCTACTCGGATTGTGCTCGTGGGCCACTAATCACTAAAGTAGCCAAGCTTGCAACACATGAAATCAATAGTGCATAAACAATATCATACATAAGGAAAGCTTCAATACTATTCTGTATCTACTAATCGAGTAAAGTCTAGCTGGGATACTGTGGGCAAAAGGTAGCAGTGACTGAGCAAAAACGGCTCGTAGCCTAGCGAAGTCCTCACAACTGTTTAAAGTATTACGTTAAAACTAACAAGTGCACTTTGAGAAATCCAGATCCCTTGTATCTGGTTTTCTCCCGGCTCCTTGACAAAGTAAAAACAAACTGTTAATAAAATACAGGGTGGTTAGGCTCTTGCCATCACGCACTGTAAATTATTAACTCAACACAGTCAGCCGCGAAGACAACCTAGGCCTCACTGAACCGAAACGAGTATGCAGGTTTATCGCTTAACCACTGCATCAAACAACAACTCGTAACACAGAAAAGCCTTACCCCAGTCTAGCATTACCTAGACCAGCAGAAAACAGGAATAATAATAATAACACACAGGGAAATGCATATACAAGTGCAACAAACATAAATCAATCCTATTCTAAGTTAACCCTTCCAAAATAGGCTATCTAATAGGCAAGTATCTTGTGAGAACTCAAGCGATAATACGTTGGCTGACTAGCGGCACCAACGGGACCATGGAAGTTAAACAGGCAGGGAGAAGAGGAGATAAGAATGTAAGGTAGTAGAGAAAGTTCCCATCAGTCAGAAGAATATATATAGTTAGCAAGGGAAATGAGAAGTCGCTCTGCCTAATGAGTTCTGATGAAAAAATGGCTAGACTTCCCTTTTATACCCGGCCCTCTAGTGAGCCCAACGTGAACTACTAAGGACCGCCCACTGACAACCATTACGTAATTTCTCTCTCTCCTCTGGGATACACAAAGGCTCCCCTAGCACTGAGGGAGGGAGGAATGCGAGTGAGTTAGGCCCACCTCCCGCCTGGCGCACCCACTGACCCCCAACTGTGGCTGTTTCTCTTCCCATCATTACAAATAAGTTTTACACACAATACTTATAACTAATGATATAAAATAGAACTCGTTGACTCAGATGAAAACAAAATACATATTCATAATACTTATAGTACAACGGCTCACATGAACTAAGTTAGGAAACTCTACATAGACTACAGCCAAAGTTCCTGCCCTGACGATCCTAGCGAGAGTGGGGCATGACTAGGCGTTCTGTACAGCATGCTCACACGTGGACATGCGTCACACTAGTATAGAAGCTAAAGAAGTGGATCTGGAACGCAGACAAATAAACAATAAAATAAGGTGGGAAACAAGGAGGGGGGTGAAGGAGAGGGAGAGAGAGATAGCTAGAAATGTGAAGGATAATCCAAAAATATTCTGGAAGTACATTCAGGAAAAGTTAACAAGAAGAGTAGGGATCCCAGAGCTGGTAGGGGGTTGAATGATGGGAGTAGAGCGGAGACTGATAAGGAGAAAGCAGAGGTGCTGGGGAAATACTTTGGGGGGGTACTAACAGTGGAGTCGGATGATGCAGTGCCTACTATTCCCATCAAACAGGCACCGGCACTAGAACTAATAGTTTTCCCATGCTAGAATAAGAAGGGCTATAGAAAAAATGAACAGAAGTAAGTCACCGGGACCGGATGGGATACACCCAAGAATCATAAAGGAAGGAGGGGAAATGTTAGTAGAGCCATTGAAGATGTTATTTGAGGTATCGTTTAATACAGGACAAATCCCGATGGACTGGAGAGAGGCGAACATAACAGCTATATTTAAGAAGGGAAAGAGAAATGACCCAGGGAATTATAGACCAGTCAGTTTGACAAGTGTTGTGTGTAAACTAATGGAAACGGTAATTAGAGAAGGAATAATGGATCATATGAAGTCAAACCAACTTTTCAGTGGGAGACAGTTCGGATTCTTGCCGGGGAGGTCGACGGTACTACAGCTAATTAAGGTGGTAGATGATTGGATGCAAATTCTAGAAGATGGTGATGTAATAGACGTGGTATATTGCGATTTAATGAAGGCCTTCGATAAGGTCCCACATAAAAGGTTAATAGAGAAAGTTAGAAGCTATAATATAGGGGAGAAATGTGTGAAATGGATAGAAGCCTTCCTGAAAGATCGGAGACAGAGGGTACTGGTGAATGGAATAGGCTCGGGGTGGAGGGAAATTACAAGTGGGGTACCTCAGGGATCTGTGTTGGGACCACTGCTGTTCGTTATATTTATCAACGACTTACCTGAAGTTATAACTAATGGAAGTGAGGTATACCTGTATGCGGATGACACTAAGCTGTATAGAAGAGTGAGGAGTAAGGAAGATATGGGTTTGCTTCAAGGAGATGTGGAGGGCGTGGAGGGCATGAAGGGATGGTCTGAGCATTGGTTAATGCCTTTTCATCCAAAAAAATGCAAGTACATGCGGATTGGGACCAGCAAGATAGACAAGGTAGGATACAGTATGTATGAAGCGATGGAGGAAGTGAATGCAGAAAAGGATATAGGAGTAGTGATAGACAATAAGTTAAATTTCTCAGAACATTTAGCGGAAAAGATAAACAAAGCCAATAGAATTGTAGGGCTGATAAGGAGGACATTTGTGTCACTTGACGAAGAAATCTTCAGGAATCTCTATACAGCGCTGGTTAGGCCGCACCTGGAATATGCGAACCAGGTGTGGGCTCCATATATGGTAAAGGATATAGAAGCAGTGGAGAAAGTGCAGAGGAGAGCTAGCAAGCTGGTACCAACGTTGAAGAACGCGGGCTATGAGCAGAGGTTGAGGACACTGGGGCTTCCGACACTGGCATATAGGAGAAAGAGAGGGGATATGATAGACTTTTAAGATAGTGTCAGGAAAGTACGATGAGGATGTGTGTGAAGGTATCTTCTTGATGCGGGAGGGAACAAGAATGAGAGGATACTCTAAGAAAATTTACAAAGAAAGAAATAGGCTTGAAAAGGCAAAGAACTCATTTTGTGGTAGAGTGGTAAATGAGTGGAACGCACTGCCCCAGTATGTAGTCGATTCCGAATCAATAAGGGAGTTTGAAAGTAATCTTGATAAAGCATGGGGAAGACAAGATTTGAAGTTTGATTATAAAACAAAAATACAGAATAGTAAAAATGTTGCGTCTGCTACCGCCGCCGCCAACACCGTGAACGACCGCAGCAGTGCAAGTACTGGTACTGAGCTGGATACACAGGCATAGTTTGCCTTTTTCCAGAGGATCTACTGTAAGAAACTGTAAGAAACTGTAAGAATAATATAGGGGAGAAATGTGTGAAATGTATAGAAGCCTTCCTGAAAGATCGGAGACAGAGGGTACTGGTGAATGGAATAGGCTCGGGGTGGAGGGAAATTACAAGTGGGTTTCCTCAGGGATCTGTGTTGGGACCACTACTGTTCGTTATATTTATCAACGACTTACCTGAAGTTATAACTAATGGAAGTGAGGTATACCTGTATGCGGATGACACTAAGCTGTATAGAAGAGTGAGGAGTAAGGAAGATGTGGGTTTGCTTCAAGGAGATGTGGAGGGCATGAAGGGATGGTCTGAGCATTGGTTAATGCCTTTTCATCCAAAAAAATGCAAGTACATGCGGATTGGGACAAGCAAGATAGACAAGGTAGGATACAGTATGTATGAAGCGATGGAGGAAGTGAATGCAGAAAAGGATATAGGAGTAGTGATAGACAATAAGTTAAATTTCTCAGAACATTTAGCGGAAAAGATAAACAAAGCCAATAGAATGGTAGGGCTGATAAGGACATTTGTGTCACTTGACGAAGAAATCTTCAGGAATCTCTATACAGCGCTGGTTAGGCCGCACCTGGAATATGCGAACCAGGTGTGGGCTCCATATATGGTAAAGGATATAGAAACAGTGGAGAAAGTGCAGAGGAGAGCTAGCAAGCTAGTACCAACATTGAAGAACGCGGGCTATGAGCAGAGGTTGAGGACACTGGGGCTTCCGACACTGGCATATAGGAGAAGGAGAGGGGATATGATAGAGACTTTTAAGATAGTGTCAGGAAAGTATGATGAGGATGTGTGTGAAGGTATCTTCTTGATGCGGGAGGGAACAAGAACGAGAGGACACTCTAAGAAAATTTACAAAGAAAGAAATAGGCTTGAGAAGGCAAAGAACTCATTTTGTGATAGAGTGGTAAATGAGTGGAACGCACTGCCCCAGTATGTAGTCGATTCCGAATCAATAAGGAAGTTTGAAAGTAATCTTGATAAAGTATGGGGAAGACAAGATTTGAAGTTTGATTATAAAGCAAAAATACAGAATAGTAAAAATGTTGCGTCTGCTACCGCCGCCGCCAACACCGTGAACGACCGCAGCAGTGCAAGTACTGGTACTGAGCTGGATACACAGGCCTAGTTTGCCTTTTTCCAGAGGATCTACTGTAAGAAACTGTAAGATACTGAGCTGGATACACAGGCCTAGTTTGCCTTCTTTTCCAGAGGATCTACTGTAAGATACTTCTTACAGTTTCTTACAGTAGATCCTCTGGAAAAAGGCAAACTATGCCTGTGTATCCAGCTCAGTACCAGTACAGTACTTGCACTGCTGCGGTCATTCACGGTGTTGGCGGTAGCAGACGCAACATTTTTACTATTCTGTATTTTTGTTTTATAATAAAACTTCAAATCTTGTCTTCCCCATGCTTTATCAAGATTACTTTCAAACTCCCTTATTGATTCGGAATCGACTACATACTGGGGCAGTGCGTTCCACTCATTTACCACTCTATCACAAAATGAGTTCTTTGCCTTCTCAAGCCTATTTCTTTCTTTGTAAATTTTCTTAGTGTCCTCTCGTTCTTGTTCCCTCCCGCATCAAGAAGAGACCTTCACACACATCCTCATCGTACTTTCCTGACACTATCTTAAAAGTCTCTATCATATCCCCTCTCTTTCTCCTATATGCCAGTGTCGGAAGCCCCAGTGTCCTCAACCTCTGCTCATAGCCCGCGTTCTTCAACGTTGGTACCAGCTTGCTAGCTCTCCTCTGCACTTTCTCCACTGCTTCTATATCCTTTACCATATATGGAGCCCACACCTGGTTCGCATATTCCAGGTGCGGCCTAACCAGCGCTGTATAGAGATTCCTGAAGATTTCTTCGTCAAGTGACACAAATGTCCTCCTTATCAGCCCTACAATTCTATTGGCTTTGTTTATCTTTTCCGCTAAATGTTCTGAGAAATTTAACTTATTGTCTATCACTACTCCTATATCCTTTTCTGCACTCACTTCCTCCATCTCTTCATACATACTGTATCCTACCTTGTCTATCTTGCTGGTCCCAATCCGCATGTACTTGCATTTTTTTGGATGAAAAGGCATTAACCAATGCTCAGACCATCCCTTCATGCCCTCCACATCTCCTTGAAGCAAACCCATATCTTCCTTACGCCTCACTCTTCTATACAGTTTAGTGTCATCTGCATACAGGTATACCTGACTTCCATTAGTTATAACTTCAGGCAAGTCGTTGATAAATATAACGAACAGCAGTGGTCCCAACACAGATCCCTGAGGTACCCCACTTGTAATTTCCCTCCACCCCGAGCCTATTCCATTCACCAGTACCCTCTGTCTCCGATCTTTCAGGAAGGCTTCTATCCATTTCACACATTTCTCCCCTATATTATAGCTTCTAACTTTCTCTATTAACCTTTTATGTGGGACCTTATCGAAGGCCTTCATAAAATCGCAATATACCACGTCTATTACATCACCATCTTCTAGAATTTGCATCCAATCATCTACCACCTTAATTAGCTGTAGTACCGTCGACCTCCCCGGCAAGAATCCGAACTGTCTCCCACTGAAAAGTTGGTTTGACTTCATATGATCCATTATTCCTTCTCTAATTACCGTTTCCATTAGTTTACACACAACACTTGTCAAACTGACTGGTCTATAATTCCCTGGGTAATTTCTCTTTCCCTTCTTAAATATAGCTGTTATGTTCGCCTCTCTCCAGTCCATCGGGATTTGTCCTGTATTAAACGATACCTCAAATAACATTTTCAATGGCTCTACTAACATCTCCCCTCCTTCCTTTATGATTCTTGGGTGTATCCCATCCGGTCCCGGTGACTTACTTCTGTTAATTTTTTCTATAGCCCTTCTTATTCTAGCATGGGAAAACTCTATTAGTTCTAGTGCCGGTGCCTGTTTGATGGGAATAGTAGGCACTGCATCCTCCGACTCCACTGTTAGTACCCCCCCAAAGTATTTCCCCAGCACCTCTGCTTTCTCCTTATCAGTCTCCGCTCTACTCCTATCATTCAACCCCCCTACCAGCTCTGGGATCCCTACTCTTCTTGTTAACTTTTCCTGAATGTACTTCCAGAATATTTTTGGATTATCCTTCACATTTCTAGCTATCTCTCTCTCCCTCTCCTTCACCCCCCTCCTTGTTTCCCACCTTATTTTATTGTTTATTTGTCTACGTTCCAGATCCACTTCCTTAGCCTCTATACTAGACCCCCTGTTCTTTTTAACAATTTTAATCTTTCCCACAATCGTTTCTTTCTTCTAATCAATATCCAAAGCTTTCTTTTCATTGGCAATTCTGGGTTAGTTCTTTTCCTCAATTTTGTTTTATCCTTATATTCCCTTACTGGTACACTTTTGGATACAGCATTCTCCAGTTTGACTCTAATTTTCCTCCACATTCCTTCAGCGTCTTCACCGTTCAAGTATTCCCCCCAGTCAATGTCCAAACACCGTCTCAGCAGCTCATAATCTGCTCTATCATACATGTATATTTTTCTATTGCTTCTATTATCCCTCTCTGATTTAATGTTACAACTAAAGTTTATACAGGCATGGTCACTACGACCTATAGGGCGATCCACATTAACATGTTCCACTATATCCTCTTCATTGCTAAAAATCAAATCAAGTACACTCCCCTGCATCCCATCTCTATATCTTGTCATCTCTACAATATGTTGCGTTAAACAACAATCTCTCACTTTCTCTATAAACTTATTTTCCAGACTACCCTGTCCCGCTGGAGTAGTACAATTTGCCCAGTTGATCCTTGGCAAATTGAAATCTCCAATCAAAATTTTATATTTGTTCTCTCTATTATCTATCTCCTCCATTGCTTTCAGTAGGTTATCATCCTCTCCCCTGCTATTATTTGGGCTTCTATATATAGAGGCAATTAGAATTGATCCTCTTACACATTTTACTTCAATACACAAATACTCACAATACTATCTATCTATCTATCTATTGCCTGACGCCGCGATCCCCGAAGGGGTGGCCACGAACGAACCGCCCCCATGCACCTCTGTCCCCAGTCAGTCGACGCCCCTCCCCCCAACCAGCACCGCCTTCGTTCATGTAGTTCCTCACTCCATCCTTCCACCTCATATTCGGTCTACCTCTCCCCCTCTGTCCCTCCACCTCGCTCTCGTACACCCTCTTAGTCATTCTCTCGCTTTCCATACGTTCCATATGGCCGAACCATCTCAAGTTGTTCCTTTTCACACTTTCCAGCACATCTACCTCCACACCACACCTCCTTCTTACTTCCTCATTAGTCTGTCTATCCCTCCATGTAACTCCGCACGCACTCCTTAAGTAATTCATTTCCACTGCTCTCACTCTTGGTCTGAGTCTCTCAACCAACGTCCATGCTTCGCTTCCGTAAGTCAGTGTCGGGATTATCACACTGTCATGCAAGGACTTCTTCACTTCCATACTGACCACCCTATTTCTTGTTACTGCTTTTAGCGTTCCTACAACCTCTTTCCCTGTTGTACCCTCTCCCGCACCTCTTCATCCATAGTCCCATCTTTACTCAACACACTGCCCAGATACTTAAAGAGTTGACGATCTCCATATCCTGACCGTTCAGCTTCACCTCACACTCTGTGACTTCACCCCTTTCGAAGACCATAACCTTGCTCTTCCCCGTATTTACTTTCAAATTCCGTTTTTTCGCACACTGTTCCAAACTCATTTACCAGACCCTGCAACTCCCATTCATTATCACTCATCAGAACTGTATCATCCGCAAACAGCAGTATAGGTAGCTTCCACTCAATTCCCTCCCTTTTCAGCGATACACCAACATCCACTGCTCTTGATAGTATTTCTTTCATAACTCCATCCATATATACAGTAAACAACCACGGGGACATCACACACCCCTGTTTCAAACCAACATTCAGGTCAAAGAACTCGCTCTGCTCACTCTCCACACGTACTGCCGCCTTTGCACCCTCATACATGCTCTTCACTGCTTTCAGCAACTTGCCCTCTACTCCGTATATTCTAAGTACTTTCCACAAACCTTCTCTATCCACTCTGTCATAGGCCTTCTCCAAGTCCATAAAGGAACATACACCTTTTGTTTCTTCTCCAGATACTTCTCCACAACACAATTCAGGGTAAAAATCTGATCTACACATCCTCTTCCCTTCCTAAAACCTCCCTGCTCGTCGCCTATCCATTTCTCCGTTCTCACTCTCACTCTCTCAATCACTACCCTACTGTATACCTTCCCTACTACGCTTAGAAGACATATTCCTCGGTGGTTACCACACACTCCTCTTTCCCCTTTGCCCTTATATAGGGGGACTATTATGCCAGTCTTCCAGTCATCGGGTGCACTGCCCTTCTCCCATGCTAGTTTGCACATTTTCCATACCCATTCTATCACTATCTCACCACCATACCTCAACATTTCCCCACACACTCCATCTGTTCCTGGTGCTTTTCCCAACTTCACTCTTTTCATGGCTTCCCACTTCTGACCTCCTGATCCCCACCTCCTCCTCCACTACTTCTCTTCTTCTCCCTCCCATACCATATCCAGCTATGTTTGCTGGCTCTTCATTCCTTTCATTTAGCAACTCACTGAAGTACTCCCTCCATCTTTCGACTCTCTCTTGCTTCTCGGCTAGCAATCTCCCATTCTTATCTTTCACACCCTTACTGTTTCCCTTGCTACCTTCCCTAACTTTCTTGACTTCTTTCCAGAACAGTTTCTTACTCTCCCTCCATTTTACACTCAGATTCCTTCCAAATTCCTCATCTACTCTTCTCTTACTTTCCTTCACTACTCTCTTCACCACCCTCTTACTCTCCACGTACCTCGCTCGTTTCTGTCTCTCGGAATCTTCATTCCCTCTACTACCCAACCACTCTCTATATGCTTTCTTCTTTTCTTCCACAGCTATTCTTACCTCTTCTGTCCACCATGCTGTACCTTTCACTCCCCTCCCTCTTCTCCTCACTCCACACACCTCCTCACATGCTGCAATCATGTACTGCTGTCTCATATCCACCTCATTAACCTTGAGCTCTTTTCTTACATAAATAAACAGTCCTCTTCCAACCTCTGCTCTAATAGCATTTCTCTCATATAACTCAAAACCCTCCAAACTATATTCCACCAGTTCCCTTTCAATTCTAACATTTTTTGGTCTTACTTCCTGTAGGGCTATGACATCAGGTTTTTCCTCTTCATCCTGCAACCTACATATCACTGTAAGATAAGGTTTGCTAAAATGCAAGACCAATATATATATACGGTCGACCCTCGATTTAACGGACCCCGATTCAACGGATTTTGGATTTAACGGACTCTGTCCGTAGCCGGACAAAGTCCGTTGCTCGAAAAAAAGTCCGGTAATTGGCTGGCGTGCCGCATCAGTTTCCCGGCAAACCCCTGTATTTCTATGGTTTTCATTTGTTTATCTCGGTAATGAAAGAAAAATTGTATTAAAAAAAACGTTATTTTTATGTGCAATATGTAAGGAAAGACATAAAAACACCCGGAAAGTTAAAAATCTTCATTTTCGAGGCATATTAGGGCTAAATCGGCGAAGTCCGAAGGCAATTTTCCAGCTACGGACTTTTTCCAGCTACGGACACCGTCTCCCCCCTATTAGTCCGTTAAATCGAGGGTCGACTGTATACAGTTAATCCTCCGGTAACACGCATTTTGGAAGCGCGGATTTGGTGGCACGCGGTACACCCCAAATATCCAAAATTTTGCTAACACGGTCAACACTTACACTGACGCGGGGTCTAGCCGGGCGCCGAACCTTTACTCCCGACCTTCGTCATTTACCGATGCTCATATCTCTGCAAATAAATGGCCTAACCAAGTTTGTATGCATACCGGAGGTAATATGATCGTTGCCGTGCATTGGGTGAAGACTAGAACACTCCACATTGTGTAGTTATTATGTGAGGTGAGAATAATTACCGAAACACACTAATGTTATTGTTTGGCTATATCGAGTGAGTGTGTGTGTTGTCGTTGTGTGCAATGCGTGGCTCGGCTATCTCAGCAGCCGAACCTTTACTCACGAGTTTCGTCATTTACCGATGCTCATATCTCTGCAAATAAATGGCCTAACCAAGTGTTTATGCATACCAGAGGTAGATATGGTCATTGCCGTGGGATGGCTGAAGACTAGACCACTCTACATTGTGTAGTTATTGTGTGAGGTGAGAAATAAGACAGCGAACTTTATGCGGGAATTCAATGTTTACTTTCGAACTTCCAAGTTTCGTCATTTACCGATCCTCATATCTCTGCAATAAAATGGCCTAACCAAGTGTTTATGCAAACTAGAGGTAGATATGGTCGTTGACGTGTGATGGCTGAAAACTAGACCACTCTACATTGTGTGAGGTGAGAAATAAGACAGCAGGATTTCAGAGCTTCGTCCGAAAATGGCTGCACCGCTGTGACTCTCTGTCTCACTCTCCTTCACTAAACAAAATATTTATTCAGAGGTAAGAGTTGTTGCAATGGGCAAATCAACCCAATGCACCTAATTTTATATTTATGCATGCAAATCACATATAACCTAACCTTTATCATTTATTTAATTATTATAACATAGGCTTCTATGAAGAAAAAGTGGACTTTGTGGAAATCCCCAGAACACAAAGGTACGTTTAACGTGTAAACATATGGTTTCGGTAACGCGGGTTTTGGCAACACGGGAGGTTACCAGAACACATTAGCCGTGTTACCGGAGGATTGACTGTATTGTATATACAGTAAACTTCCGTTAATCCGAAGGGCAGCGGACCGGCTCTCGTTCGGATTAGTGGATTTTTCGGATTATCGGACTTTACCCCTATGAACCTGTGTATGACGAAAACATTGAGGCATTAGGCCACTCAAATGACACATAATGGAGCACACACATATCATATGTTCATGAATTCACTTTAAAAGTTTACCATTGTCATTGTAGCCTATTATCTACTTCAAAACATTCAGATTAATGGTCAAAGGAATCTGCTGATATAAACGTCTTCTTCTTCTTCCGTCTACTAGCGAGTTTGTCTTGCTCTTGAAGATCAGATGTGGTTCGGGAAGTAATGCCTTAACAACGGCACTTCCCTGAGAGGTTCTTGTAATTTTCCTTTTGTGATTTTCCTTTTGTGACGTGCTCTGTTATATTATATTGTATTGAAAGCACCCTTGTCTTGTTGTCTTGAAAGCACCCTTGGGATGCTCCGATCACTGAACTATAAATAGTAGCGTATCGGAACATCCAAAGGTGCGTTTTCAAGCTCAAGACTAATACGTCCAAAGGTGCGTTTTCAAGCTCAAGACTGAATGCGCTTGCAGAAAATGCGGTGCAAGCCAGTAGCGCATCGGAGCGTCCCAAGGATGCGTTCAAGAGCAAAACAAACTCTCTAGCAGACGATGTGGAAGAAGAAGAAGACGAAGGTGTTTACGATTATATCAGTAGCTTCCTTTGACCATTAATCTGAATGTTTTGAAGTAGATAATAGGCTACAATGACAATGGTAAACTTTTAAAGTGAATTCATGAACATATGATATGTGTGTGCTCCATTATGTGTCATTTGAGTGGCCTAATGCCTCAAAAAGGGGACTTTGGGACTTCTTGAAAGGTGCGTTTTCAAGCTCAAGACTGAATGCGCTTGCAGAAAATGCGGTGCAAGCCAGTAGCGCATCGGAGCGTCCCAAGGATGCGTTCAAGAGCAAAACAAACTCTCTAGCAGACATGTGGAAGAAGAAGAAGACGAAGGTGTTTACGATTATATCAGTAGCTTCCTTTGACCATTAATCTGAATGTTTTGAAGTAGATAATAGGCTACAATGACAATGGTAAACTTTTAAAGTGAATTCATGAACATATGATATGTGTGTGCTCCATTATGTGTCATTTGAGTGGCCTAATGCCTCAAAAAGGGGACTTTGGGACTTCTTGAAATTCGGACCATCGGGTGAATTCGGATTTGGCCTCAAATTGAAAAATTCGGACTATTGGGAGATTCGAATCATCGGTCGTCGGATTAACGGACTTTTACTGTATACAGTATATGTTTTCTTTGGCTGAGTGTAGCTCTGGCAATCATGTTATGGTGGAGCAAATTTGTCCTATACTGAATTTTGATATATTCGTTCTAAACAATTGTTATTTTTAATTTAATCATATTAATAATTAATCACAGATATTATACAGACCAAACAACAATTATTTCTGTTCATTAACCCTCTCACATTCTTGACGCAATTTTGAGCCTATTAGGGATACTTTAAAGCCTTTGTTACCATCAGGGGTATTTAGAAACCTTTAGTTTAGTTACTTTAACCTCTGCAGTTGTCTTTGAGTTAGCTGTGGGCAGAAAACTAATTTTGGAGAGGTAATTATAAGAGTGAGAGAACTCTATTTCTTCTTGCTAATCTGGCAACCTCTGCGTCATATGGTCGTGAGAGGGTTAATATGGAAGATAGACAAGAAACAAAATTGCATACAAGTGATTATTAGTGTATACGTGTGGGGTTGGCCAGGTCCAGGAACGTATCTCCATTGTTACCATGTTATAATGGCCTTACTATAAGATATTGATTTACGATCGGGTTGCTCGGAACACTTCCCAACCGAATAGCAAGGGAGACATGTACAGTATATATATTCCAAATATATTCTGGAAGTACATTCAGATAAAGTTAACAAGAAGAGTAGGGATCCCAGAGCTGGTAGGGGGGTTGAATGATGGGAGTAGAGCGGAGACTGATAAGGAGAAAGCAGAGGTGCTGGGGAAATACTTTGGGGGGGTACTAACAGTGGAGTCGGAGGATGCAGTGCCTACTATTCCCATCAAACAGGCACCGGCACTAGAACTAATAGTTTTCCCATGCTAGAATAAGAAGGGCTATAGAAAAAATGAACAGAAGTAAGTCACCGGGACCGGATGGGATACACCCAAGCATCATAAAGGAAGGAGGGGAGATGTTAGTAGAGCCATTGAAAATTTTATTTGAGGTATCGTTTAATACAGGACAAATCCTGATGGACTGGAGAGAGGCGAACATAACAGCTATATTTAAGAAGGGAAAGAGAAATGACCCAGGGAATTATAGACCAGTCAGTTTGACAAGTGTTGTGTGTAAACTAATGGAAACGGTAATTAGAGAAGAAATAATGGATCATATGAAGTCAAACCAACTTTTCAGTGGGAGACAGTTCGGATTCTTGCCGGGGAGGTCGACGGTACTACAGCTAATTAAGGTGGTAGATGATTGGATGCAAATTCTAGAAGATGGTGATGTAATAGACGTGGTACAGTATATTGCAATTTTATGAAGGCCTTCGATAAGGTCCCACATAAGAGGTTAATAGAGAAAGTTAGAAGCTATAATATAGGGGAGAAATGTGTATAATGGATAGAAGCCTTCCTGAAAGATCGGAGACAGAGGGTACTGGTGAATGGAATAGGCTCGGGGTGGAGGGAAATTACAAGTGGGGTACCTCAGGGATCTGTGTTGGGACCACTGCTGTTCGTTATATTTATCAACGACTTACCTGAAGTTATAACTAATGGAAGTGAGGTATACCTGTATGCGGATGACACTAAGCTGTATAGAAGAGTGAGGAGTAAGGAAGATATGGGTTTGCTTCAAGGAGATGTGGAGGGCATGAAGGGATGGTCTGAGCATTGGTTAATGTTCATCCAAAAAAAATGCAAGTACATGCGGATTGGGACCAGCAAGATAGACAAGGTAGGATACAGTATGTATGAAGCGATGGAGGAAGTGAATGCAGAAAAGGATATAGGAGTATGATAGACAATAAGTTAAATTTCTCAGAACATTTAGCGGAAAAGAAAACAAAGCCAATAGAATTGTAGGGCTGATAAGGAGGACATTTGTGTCACTTGACGAAGAATCTTCAGGAATCTCTATACAGCGCTGGTTAGGCCGCACCTGGAATATGCGAACCAGGTGTGGGCTCCATATATGGTAAAGGATATAGAAGCAGTGGAGAAAGTGCAGAGGAGAGCTAGCAAGCTGGTACCAACGTTGAAGAACGCGGGCTATGAGCAGAGGTTGAGGACACTGGGGCTTCCGACACTGGCATATAGGAGAAAGAGAGGGGATATGATAGAGACTTTTAAGATAGTGTCAGGAGGAAGTACGATGAGGATGTGTGTGAAGGTATCTTCTTGATGCGGGAGGGAACAACGAGGACACTCTTAAGAAAATTTACAAAGAAAGAAATAGGCTTGAGAAGGCAAAGAACTCATTTTGTGGTAGAGTGGTAAATGAGTGGAACGCACTGCCCCAGTATGTAGTCGATTCCGAATCAATAAGGGAGTTTGAAAGTAATCTTGATAAAGCATGGGGAAGACAAGATTTGAAGTTTGATTATAAAACAAAAATACAGAATAGTAAAAATGTTGCGTCTGCTACCGCCGCCGCCAACACCGTGAACGACCGCAGCAGTGCAAGTACTGATACTGAGCTGGATACACAGGCATAGTTTGCCTTTTTCCAGAGGATCTACTGTAAGTATATACCAAGCTTGCATAAATATATATATATATATATTTTTTTTTTTTGTTACTATAGTAAAAGTCCTTTAATCCGACGACCGATAATTCGAATCTCCCAATAGTCCGAATTTTTCAATTTGAGGCCAAATCCGAATTCACCCGATGGTCCGAATTTCAAGAAGTCCCAAAGTCCCCTTTTTGAGGCATTAGTCCACTCAAATGACACATAATGGAGCACACACATATCATATGTTCATGAATTCACTTTAAAAGTTTACCATTGTCATTGTAGCCTATTACCTACTTCAAAACATTCAGATTAATGGTCAAAGGAAGCTACTGATATAAACGTAAACACCACATCGTCTGCTAGAGAGTTTGTTTTGCTCTTGAACGCATCCTTGGGACGCTCCGATGCGCTACTGGCTTGCACCGCATTTTCTGCAAGCGCATTTAGTCTTGAGCTTGAAAACGCACCTTTGGACATTCCGATACGCTACTATTTATAGTTCAGTGATCGGAGCGTCCCAAGGGTGCTTTCAAGACAACAAGACAAGGGTGCTTTCAATATAATATAATATAACAGAGCACGTCACAAAAGGAAAATCAGAAAAGGAAAATTACAAGAACCTCTCAGGGAAGTGCCGTTGTTAAGGCATTACTTCCCGAACCACATCTTCAAGAGCAAGACAAACTCGCTAGTAGACGGAAGAAGAAGAAGACGATGCGGACATATGGTGTTTAAGTTTATATCAGCAGATTCCTTTGACCATTAATCTGAATGTTTTCTTACAGTTTCTTACAGTAGATCCTCTGGAAAAAGGCAAACTATGCCTGTGTATCCAGCTCAGTACCAGTACTTGCACTGCTGCGGTCGTTCACGGTGTTGGCGGCGGCGGTAGCAGACGCAACATTTTTACTATTCTGTATTTTTGTTTTATAATCAAACTTCAAATCTTGTCTTCCCCATGCTTTATCAAGATTACTTTCAAACTCCCTTATTGATTCGGAATCGACTACATACTGGGGCAGTGCATTCCACTCATTTACCACTCTATCACAAAATGAGTTCTTTGCCTTCTCAAGCCTATTTCTTTCTTTGTAAATTTTCTTAGAGTGTCCTCTCGTTCTTGTTCCCTCCCGCATCAAGAAGATACCTTCACACACATCCTCATCGTACTTTCCTGACACTATCTTAAAAGTCTCTATCATATCCCCTCTCTTTCTCCTATATGCCAGTGTCGGAAGCCCCAGTGTCCTCAACCTCTGCTCATAGCCCGCGTTCTTCAACGTTGGTACCAGCTTGCTAGCTCTCCTCTGCACTTTCTCCACTGCTTCTATATCCTTTACCATATATGGAGCCCACACCTGGTTCGCATATTCCAGGTGCGGCCTAACCAGCGCTGTATAGAGATTCCTGAAGATTTCTTCGTCAAGTGACACAAATGTCCTCCTTATCAGCCCTACAATTCTATTGGCTTTGTTTATCTTTTCCGCTAAATGTTCTGAGAAATTTAACTTATTGTCTATCACTACTCCTATATCCTTTTCTGCACTCACTTCCTCCATCGCTTCATACATACTGTATCCTACCTTGTCTATCTTGCTGGTCCCAATCCGCATGTACTTGCATTTTTTGGATGAAAAGGCATTAACCAATGCTCAGACCATCCCTTCATGCCCTCCACATCTCCTTGAAGCAAACCCATATCTTCCTTACTCCTCACTCTTCTATACAGTTTAGTGTCATCCGCATACAGGTATACCTCACTTCCATTAGTTATAACTTCAGGCAAGTCGTTGATAAATATAACGAACAGCAGTGGTCCCAACACAGATCCCTGAGGTACCCCACTTGTAATTTCCCTCCACCCCGAGCCTATTCCATTCACCAGTACCCTCTGTCTCCGATCTTTCAGGAAGGCTTCTATCCATTTCACACATTTCTCCCCTATATTATAGCTTCTAACTTTCTCTATTAACCTTTTATGTGGGACCTTATCGAAGGCCTTCATAAAATCGCAATATACCACGTCTATTACATCACCATCTTCTAGAATTTGCATCCAATCATCTACCACCTTAATTAGCTGTAGTACCGTCGACCTCCCCGGCAAGAATCCGAACTGTCTCTCACTGAAAAGTTGGTTTGACTTCATATGATCCATTATTCCTTCTCTAATTACCGTTTCCATTAGTTTACACACAACACTTGTCAAACTGACTGGTCTATAATTCCCTGGGTCATTTCTCTTTCCCTTCTTAAATATAGCTGTTATGTTCGCCTCTCTCCAGTCCATCGGGATTTGTCCTGTATGAAACGATACCTCAAATAACATTTTCAATGGCTCTACTAACATCTCCCCTCCTTCCTTTATGATTCTTGGGTGTATCCCATCCGGTCCCGGTGACTTACTTCTGTTCATTTTTACTATAGCCCTTCTTATTCTAGCATGGGAAAACTCTATTAGTTCTAGTGCCGGTGCCTGTTTGATGGGAATAGTAGGCACTGCATCATCCGACTCCACTGTTAGTACCCCCCCAAAGTATTTCCCCAGCACCTCTGCTTTCTCCTTATCAGTCTCCGCTCTACTCCCATCATTCAACCCCCCTACCAGCTCTGGGATCCCTACTCTTCTTGTTAACTTTTCCTGAATGTACTTCCAGAATATTTTTGGATTATCCTTCACATTTCTAGCTATCTCTCTCTCCCTCTCCTTCACCCCCCTCCTTGTTTCCCACCTTATTTTATTGTTTATTTGTCTGCGTTCCAGATCCACTTCCTTAGCCTCTATACTAGACCCCCTGTTCTTTTTTAACAATTTTAATCTTTCCCACAATCGTTTCTTTCTTCTAATCAATATCCAAAGCTTTCTTTTCATTGGCAATTCTGGGTTAGTTCTTTTCCTCAATTTTGTTTTATCCTTATATTCCCTTACTGGTACACTTTTGGATACAGCATTCTCCAGTTTGACTCTAATTTTCCTCCACATTCCTTCAGCGTCTTCACCGTTCAAGTATTCCCCCCAGTCAATGTCCAAACACCGTCTCAGCAGCTCATAATCTGCTCTATCATACATGTATATTTTTCTATTGCTTCTATTATCCCTCTCTGATTTAATGTTACAACTAAAGCTTATACAGACATGGTCACTACGACCTATAGGGCTATCCACATTAACATGTTCCACTATATCCTCTTCATTGCTAAAAATCAAATCAAGTACACTCCCCTGCGTCCCATCTCTATATCTTGTCATCTCTACAATATGTTGCGTTAAAAAACAATCTCTCACTTTCTCTATAAACTTATTTTCCAGGCTACCCTGTCCCGCTGGAGTAGTACAATTTGCCAGTTGATCCTTGGCAAATTGAAATCTCCAATCAAAATTTTATATTTGGTCTCTCTATTATCTATCTCCTCCATTGCTTTCAGTAGGTTATCATCCTCTCCCCTGCTATTATTTGGGCTTCTATATATAGAGGCAATTAGAATTGATCCTCTTACACATTTTACTTCAATACACAAATACTCACAATACTGCTGTCTCATATCCACCTCATTAACCTTGAGCTCTTTTCTTACATAAATAAACAGTCCTCTTCCAACCTCTGCTCTAATAGCATTTCTCTCATATAACTCAAAACCCTCCAAACTATATTCCACCAGTTCCCTTTCAATTCTAAAAAATTTTGGTCTTACTTCCTGTAGGGCTATGACATCAGGTTTTTCCTCTTCATCCTGCAACCTACATATCAGTTCTCTTTTCTTGTCCTGGGTAAACACATCCACATTACTAAACATAATCCTTAATCCATCTACCATTCCTTCAGCAATTACACCATCCCGCTCCTCCAGTCCGTACCCTACTCCCCTGTTAGCACTACTGGGTCTGCCTCTTTGTCTCCTGTCTCTCCCTGTGACACCTCCACCCCGTTCTCCTCCTCTGTCACAACTCCCATCACATTCTCTCCCCTCCCTGATCTCCCCCTCCCTTCTACTCTTATAAACCACTTCCTCACTTTTCCGTCCCTCACTCTCCAGTAAAAAAATTCTCTTATCCTCCTCATCCAACTTTCCATTATTTTCATCAGCCTTTTCTTGTAATTCCTTAATTTTTTTCCTTTGTTCTATACTCAAATCCTTCTTTAGTCTTATGTGTTTCAGTTAATCATTTGTATTTAGCCTCCAACTAAAATTTGTCACAGTCTCCGCCACTACCCTAGTTTTAAACTGTACCCTTATAGGTCTCATCTCTCCCCTTTTATATCTACCTATCCTACTGACCTCCTCTACCTGCCCTTCCCATCCATATTCGTCCTCATCCACACCTTTCAAGACCTCCTTCACTGTCTCCATATCCCTCACTTTTCTCACTCCATTATCATTCATATGAGTCTCTATATCTCCATACAAGATTACACCCCTATCCCTGTCCATGGCCTCCCTCACGACACTCTCCTTGTTCTTCATGACCCCTACAACTGCACTCTCAAAACTTTTTTGGTCATATTCATTTCTTCCTTTTGCTCTTTCATAATATCCTCCAAATCCTTGACTTTTTGTTTACCTACCACCGTCCATGCAGTCGACTCCTTTACTTCCGTGAAACGTCCTTCGTATTCCTTCAGCTGCTCCTTCAATGCCATATTCTCTGCTCCCAGTTCATCTACCCTTTTCAATACCATCTCTAGGCTCTCATTAACTGCCAAAATAGGCCTGCATTCACTTCCTTCGCTAGGCCTATTCCCTTCCCCACCTGTCACACCACACATTACACACAGTGCCTTAACTTTCTCACCAATATCCCCCATCCATTTCTCCGTATCACTCATCCACTTTTCCAAATCCTTCACAACAATACTAACCTCTTCTAACTTCTTATCTGTGCTCTTAAATCCCCGAAAACGTTGTAACCTTCCTTCCGCCTCCGTCATACCCGAAATTCCCTCTGCCATGTTTGTTTACAAACTCAACAACTCACAACCCTACCGCTGTCCCGTCACTACACACTCTTATTACACTATATTTATTAGTGGCCCCTCCATCATTGACGAACATGCCTATTACATAAGGCATCCTCTTCAAACACTAATCCGCCGTAGTTTGAATCTACCGCGCAGAGCATTTAAAAACTGAGGAGCCTTCATCATGAGCGCACGCGACCTCACTCATGGCTTCAGTCATTATGAATTGGGTTCTCACTACGAAAAAACTTCGTAAAAAATAAAAACAAAAAGAAAATAAGAATAACTATCCAATAAGCTTTCCATCATATCGTGGATGTACTTGTGTGGATTTCTGACCAGACGCTGAATCAGGCGTCATTCCTCCTTCTTTGCTCTGCGCTCAGCCTGCCCGGACGTACCTTTCAGGCTCCGCTGGTTCCGCATTCGTTGCGTCCCTAGTGAGTTTTTTTCTCATTTGTTTACTCTAGGATGTATCGAGTAAGGTTAGGATAGGCGTAGCAGGAGTGTCCTGGGCTGGTTGCCCGCAGTGCAGTGTATTTTGGGTCGTATGTATGGGGCATCTATTTCGGATGTACCCTCGTGGTCCTGTTGTGGACACGTGAACTTTTCACAGTTGTGTTAGTTGGTGATGCAGGCGGCTTTCATTACGCGTTAATTATTGCTGCCTTTTATCCTTCTGATGAGGTAAGCTGTGTGTTTGCTGACGTTCCCAGCGTATTTTCTTCACTTAGTGAAGTTTTTTCTGGGTCCGTGTCAGGCTTCCCGGAGTGGGAAGTTATCGCTTCGGTGGTGTGTTGGCGGTGGTTCCTGTTGTGATATTCCAGTGTGTGTTTATATTTCAACTATTTTCATGCCGTCTACCTAGGCCTAGCCAGCCGCTCGTAGCTTTGCCACATGTCTAGTGTTATTATTTATTTTTAAATATGCCCTACTGTGTCATGTGTATCCGGGTTTTAGTTGTGTATTGGCTAATTCCTCGGACTATATTTGTTTCCTGGTTTAGTTGTGTATTGGCTAATTCCACGGATTATGTTGTGACCTTGGTTAGTCGTGCGTGTCTCTCCTCGTGTCGTATTGTTCAGATGGTGTCTGTTCAGGGTGGGGTTGCCTTCCGGCGGGTTTTTTCTCGGTTTCACCATGAAAAATCCTGACCGATGAGCAGTGTTGGGCCACACGTGGTTTTTAACTCTGGCTGGTTCCCCGGCGTGGGGAGGTGTCTGTGGCTCTCCAGGACTGCGTCTCTGTGGGTGCCTGGTTTCAGGCCTCCTTTAAAATTCCCGGCGGGATGGCTGTACCCATCCTTACATATATATTTAGATATATATAAAGAAACGACGTTCTTGAGAACACTCGTTTTTTATAGGTTTTTCTACCTGGTTTACGACAACCACATGGAAAACCTAGCTGTTGTTTAGGCGTTCCTCCCCGGCGATCTTTTACAAAGAAGTGGGGTCAGGAACTTGTTGTACTTTCAGTATCGCCGCCTTCTATTTTTACGACGATCGTTTGGGACAATTCGTTAAAAAATCAGATCTCGTATATTCCTGCCCTGGGCTATTCTACTAAAATATTTCAAGGGCCGGCGTCTTTATGAGGGGGGGCTTTGTTACAAAATTGAATCTTGAGACAGTCACCACCTCCTACAGACTATAAGTGCCATACTGGACCATTATATCAGAGGGTATTCTTCATGTTCTTTAGCTAAGAAGATTTGTTTAGCCTCTTTACACCCAGCCGCGTAGCGAGATGTGTTAGCTGTGTCTTTGCATCCCGTTACCCGGCGGGTTATTAACACTTGTATGCGAACACTTGGGTTAACCTTATGAGCATTAATTCCTGGAAATTTTTCTTTATTTTTCCAGAGCTGAGCTCCGGCGGACCAATACAGACCCGGCGGTAGTTTCCTCACACCAGTCTCTGTCATGGCTAATGTGGCCCCAGTTTTTGCCCTGTGCATTACCCCTACTTGCGCGGGTATCCCAATTTTTGCGCATACCCTTTGCATAAGGTGTGTTAGATGTCTAGACCGTTCAAGGGGTCTCTGGGTTACACTTAATTGTTCATTTTGCTCCCAATTAGCCAATAAAGTCCTGTGTGACAATGACAAGACCGCGGCGGTAGCGTTGAGAGAGGTCAGACAACAAATGTCGGCCTATACTACCATTGTCGCACATAAGTCACTTCAATGTGACAACGTCCCACTTTGGGATAAGTTGCTGTCAGAGCACCCTCCCCCTAAACGTACCTCTAGAGTAACGGGTTTTAAGCCGACAGAGACTAGCCAGGGTTCTGTATCGTCTGTGGATACGTTTAAACGCCCGAGAGAGCCTACTCCCCCGGCAGCCACCTCCTCGTCGCAGGCGAGATCGAGGTCAAGGTCACCCCTCAGACAACGGTCTTCAAGTCGGGCCTCTTCCCCGGCTAGTAAGAAGTGTAAGACTGAAGCTTCCCCCAGTGGCCATGGTGGTGATTCTTCCAAACCTAGGTCTAGTTCGCGGTCACACCGTAGCCACAAATCCTCCAAAAAGGATTCCCATAAGAAGTCCTCTCGACATTCTACTAAGTCTAGTGCATCTCATCGTACCTCTACACCTGAAAATGTTTCTGTTACAGCCTCAGAGTATAGTGAAGCGCCTGTCCCTAAACAAGATTTACCTATTGATATTTTAACCCTAGAAACGGAAAGTTCAGGAAATTCAATAATTGAGAATGTTTCAGACTCTCAAGAGAGCGTAGGCCAGAGCCTCGGTGTTTGGCGGTTTGCTCAGCCAGGGTCTGACCATCCACGTCCGACTCATACGAGTCACACAGTAGCCGATGTCCACAGGGACGCGGCGACCCAATCCTCTATCCCTGATTTATCTTGGAAACAAGGTGCCCCTGCCTCGGCGGGGTCTTCTCAGGAGGATCGGGAGGAACAAGATGAAGTGTCATTAATTTCAGATAGGGAGGGACAAGGGTCAGGCTCAGGCCTGGACGCCGCCCATGATAATACTGATTCACCTGAAAGTTCTGCATCTAACCAGTTTGTTACAGCACAAGAAATTGATGGGTTACTTACTCATGCTCTATCAAAATTCTTTAATCAACAACGAGAAAACCCCACAATGGACTTGGGGGCTCCCTTGACAAGTTCTGCGGTACGGCCTCTGATAACGTCAATCGATTTATCTAAGATTCCTAACCCTCCTACTCTGTCACCGGCAGGGAGCTCTAAGCCAGCTACGGCGGCATTCACTACGTCAAATGTCAGGGTCATTACGGATGTTAATCCACCCCCTCTAGACAAAGCGCCTCTTAGAAAGGTAGCTATGCCCCTGCTTTATGGGCCAGACGAGTCATGGGTCCCTTTGAACCCCTCTAAGCCAGAGCTTGCCCAGCCTACCTTGTCAGGGGAACTCCCGGTACCACGTGAGTGGTTTATCCAGGGAAATAAGTCTAAGAAATTAAGGGCATTGGATGCCTTGGGTAATGTTTTGGACGTAAATATCAAGGCTATACCTAGTTATTATCATCAGGATTATTTTGTTTATGCATCTAAGCCTGCTTTACCCCCTGCCTCAGCTTCAAAACTTTTTTCAGACTGGTCTAAGCTGGATGGGTTTAATGATATTAAGGCTCTGTCGGCTCTTACTCCTGAACTAGATTTACAGACCGTCACAGACGAGACAGCTAATCCAGTGTTGAAGGTGGGACAGTTGGGACCAGGACCTTGGGTGGATTGGGAGGTAGAGGCTCAAAACTTTGCAACCACTTTCACTTCTAAATCTTCCCACCAGATCCCTCAGGATACACATTCATGGTTCTCCATGCCGGTAGGTTCTGCCGGCGGAGTTCCGTCAGCTTTATTTTCTTTTTTAGCTGCCCCTAAGATTAATCTTTGTGAACTAAAGGACCATTCACTACCCCTACCCCTTCTCACCTAGACAGAGAATTTAGGCTAAGGGGAAAAGCTTTCCGCCTGTTTTCACAGTACATAGTTTCTCAACAGGTGGCTAAGTCTTTACTCAGGTCTACTCAGGCAATCGCAGACGCGGATGCTCGAAGATCAGTTGAGTTATCCCGGCGTCTGATTCTTCAGTCGTCGATTCAATCCTTAGGTGACATACGCACAGCCTTACTTGAGGCGGTGCGAGCACGACAGGATCTTAGGATGTCATTAGTTCGCAAGCTGCCTGATCGCATTGCTAACCAGGTGGTAATGTCCCCAGTACTTACACCTTCTTTAATGTCCCCGGATGTATGGCGAACAGTGTTTAACATGGCACAGGCCGTGAAGCACAGTCCCGCACAGGCTAAGAAACCCGCATTTAACTTCCCCAAACCTAAGCCTCCTACTAAAGCTCAGCCAGGGGGTTCTAAGCCGTTTCTTCCGCCTAAGTCCTCCCAATCCCCCCTGGGTCAGTTCAGGCATAGACAGAGAGGGTTTTCAGGACAGAGGGGACGCGGCCAGTATAAGCCGGGGCAGGGCCAGTCTTCGGCCCACACCAGCCAGCCGGCGAAGCGTCCAACACCACCAAACCCACCATCAAAAAACTAAAGTCTTTCTCACTCCCAGTGCCTATCTTAGAGCCGGAGGAACCGAGGGAAGTACAGCCGGCGAACCCTTGTCTGCTAACTGGGTCGTTCCGAACGTGTCACCAAGCATGGCCGTTAAAAACCTGGGCACGGATGGTGGCACGCAAAGGCATCACTTGGCAGTGGCTCCGGCGACCTCGCTTACGTCAGCCGACAACGGCAAATTGTGTTTCATTAGAGGTGGAGTTGCTGGTCCAGGAGATGATTGCCAAGAATGTCATCATCCCGGTCCCTCCAGATTACCCTGTATTCACGTCAAAACTGTTTTTGGTTCCCAAACGGGACAGTGTTCAGATGAGGCCGGTCGTAGACCTGTCTTATCTGAATCTTCACATTTACAACGAGTCTTTCAGAATGTTAACAGTTCATCAAATCAGGCTAACACTTCCGCCGGGTGGCTGGATGTGTTCCCTAGACCTGACAGACGCCTATTGGCACGTGTCGGTCAACAAAAGATTTCAAAGGTTTCTGGCCTTGAGGATCAGGCACCAAAATTTTGTTTTTCAGAGGATGCCGTTCGGTTTGAACCTAGCACCTCGATTATTCACGAAACTAGTCCGGCAAGCCCTGATGCCGTTGTTAAAACAGGGAATCAGAGTGTTGTGGTATCTAGACGACTGGCTGGTGGTGGCAGAGACACAACAATTATGCATAAAACATGTCAATATCATTTTAAATCATGTCAAAACTCTAGGCTTCAAGGTAAATCTGGTAAAGTCAAACCTTGTTCCCTCAAGAGTAATTCAGTGGATAGGGCTGGTCTGGGACACCGCCGCTCTCACTCTGAGTCAGAGTGTGGACAATCGCAACAGGTTTCGCAGGAAACTGTTCAGGTTTCTTCACAGTCTGACTACGACACGAAGAGTCTGGGAGTCTCTGGTCGGCTCTCTCAACTGGATTCAGCTAACTGTCAAGTTGGGCCGGTTGAAAGTAAAACGATTAATATTGGAAGGCAACAAATATTTCCCACTCTTACCGGCGGGAAAATTATGGCCCATACCAAAATTAATCCACACCTTACTAGCGGTCTGGGCGAAGAGGGAAACATTGCACTCAATCATGTCATGGACCTCTCCTCCTCCAACGGTATGGGTAGACACGGATGCGTCAGGCACCATAGGGTGGGGATTTCAGTCAAATCAGGGGCACCAGGGTCAGGGACTTTGGTCCCACTTAGAAATCTCTCACATAAATGTCAAAGAGTTACTAGTCCCCTTGTATTTCCTTCAGGCTCACGGCCCGGCGTTACGGGGCAAGTCAGTGGCCTTCAGAATGGACAATCTGAATGCAGTTCACTGTATTCAGAAACAAGGGTCAACGAGGTCAAGGAAGTTGCTACTCGTGTCGGAAGAGATTTTTGTTCTAGCCACCAGTCTAGATATTTATCTTCACGCATCTTATCTCCCAGGCGTAGCGAACGTCTGGGCAGACGCTCTGTCCCGGAGACAGAGCACGACAGTAGAATGGGAGCTCAAGCAACCCATTTTCGACCTAATGATTGCGGAGCTCTCCCATCCACAAGTGGATCTTTTTGCGTCCGAGGAGACTCACAAGCTCCCTCTATACCTCACCCGCCGGGCGATAACGCCGGCAGGGGGGCCAGACGCCCTAGTGACAGACTGGAACAGATGGAGCTCCATCTATCTGTTTCCGCCGCCAGATGCGTCACTAATGTGCCACGTAGTGAACAAACTACGAGTTTATCGAGGCTTAGTCTCGCTAATCGCGCCCCTGTGGCCGGCGCAGGTGTGGTACCAGCAGTTAATAATGTGGTGCCCGGACCCGGTATCGCTCCCGGTCGGGTACTTCCACTTAGACACGATTGGCAACCTAGAGACCTCGCTGACTTTTGCATTATGGACATTCAGGAGGCCAAGTGGCTAGCACCATACGGTAGGGATGTGACCAATAAATTGCTCAATCAATATACTCAGTCTACTAAGCGACAATATCAATCTCATTGGAAAGCTTTTACTTCTTGGATTGTTAGAACGGAACAAACTGTACCCTCAGTGGCATTGGTTTTTAATTACTTGAACTATCTGTTTGAGCAGAAACGTTTATCTGTGGTTACTTTGAAGAATCACTTAACTGCGATTAGAGTGCCCTTTTTCGACCTTACAGGTCTATCCATACCGGTGGCGGAGGAAACAGGATTTATGAGAGCGTGTTTTAAACTCCGCCCACCTCCCCGTCAGCTCATGCCTACTTGGTCTCTGGACAAAGCTTTGTCTTTACTTCATTCTCGTCTGTATCAAAATACTGCAGACTTTGCTTTAATCTTAAAGAAGGCAGTTTTCCTTTTGGCTTTGGCCACCGGAAACAGAGTGTCTGAGCTGGCGGCGATGAGCAACACACCTAATTGTCTTAGGTTTGGTAGACTTAATGATTCAATTTCCATTGCACCCTCCCCGGCGTTTGTAGCCAAGAATGAGCATAGTGCACACGTGTTTTCTGAGTTCACGGTGCCGGCGTTAAAAAGGGGAAAGGTGCATCATAATTTATGTCCAGTGCAAGCTCTAACCAAATATTTGAGAATAGCTCCTCATAACCCCCAAGGTGCTTTATGGGTAGCGAGTACGGGTAAACGCTTACTTAAACGGCGATTAGCCTCTCTTCTGGTAGAAGTCATTAAAGAGAGTAATCCCAGCGTTGTGGGTAGGGCCCACGATTTACGCAAGTGGGCGGCCTCTTTACGTTTCCTGAAAAACTTTTCAGTTGAAGATATTGCGTCCACACAGTTGTGGGCGTCTAATCATACGTTTCTCTCTAGATACTTGTCAGTTGCTCTAGACAAACCTTCCTTACCATGTATAGCTTTAAGGCAGAGGGTCTAGGTGGCCCTGCAGTCACTTATGTTTATTTTCAAGGAAGGGGGGGGGGGGGTGCAGTCAGTTGACATAGGACACCCTAGACCCCGCCGGAGTATGAGAGCTGTGATACAATTTAAGGTTAAAATGTGATATGAAAATTTCTCTGCGAGAATTTGTGCTAGTACAAAGTTTAGTACAAAACAACGGTGTTGTTATAGTAGTTTTAGCTGCGAAAGCAATGTAACATTAGTTCAATGGAGTTCATTAGCAATTGATCTCCACATGTATTTTGGGGTTTATGATGTGCACATATAAACTTATAACTTATTATTTTTGTCACCACTCGTTGAGTGGGGTGCCTTTTGTAACTACAGATCTGTGTTCAGAATCTTCAGGGTTACCTATTTTTGTCGGGCAGGCTTCTTTGAAGCACGCACCTGCCTGAACCCCTTTTTCTTGTATATTTCCGGCCTACGCCGTATTAAATACATTTTTCAAAAGTAAGAATACTATGTGGTTGTTTTTATTATCTGCTTTTCTAGAGTTATGATATGATTACGAATGTCCCCCTCCAGTCTTAGATATCAGGCATGTTCGTCAATGATGGAGGGGCCACTAATAAATTATAGGTTTGACTCCTGTAAGGAGATAAAGAAAACCTAATATTTAGTAGTGGCCCCGTAATCATTGACGACTGGGGCCCTCCCGACCGTCCCCTTCCCATTCGTTGATGTATTAAGGATTTTGGTTTACTTGATATGTCAGTGAAGGAGGAATGACGCCTGATTCAGCGTCTGGTCAGAAATCCACACAAGTACATCCACGATATGATGGAAAGCTTATTGGATAGTTATTCTTATTTTCTTTTTGTTTTTATTTTTTACGAAGTTTTTTGTAGTGAGAACCCAATTCATAATGACTGAAGCCATGAGTGAGGTCGCGTGCGCTCATGATGAAGGCTCCTCAGTTTTTAAATGCTCTGCGCGGTAGATTCAAACTACGGCGGATTAGTGTTTGAAGAGGATGCCTTATGTAATAGGCATGTTCGTCAATGATTACGGGGCCACTACTAAATATTAGGTTTTCTTTATCTCCTTACAGGAGTCAAACCTATAATATCACCCCTCCACCACACCAATATATCCTCCAAACACTTCACTAAATCCTTCCTCTTCTTGTTAGCCCCGTATGCACTCAATATCCGTGAATTAATTGACCATTCCCATAACATATGCCGGAGCCTCAAACTTGCGTCCGCCTTCCGCCATGGTGATATTTCTTAGTCCTTAGTTCTTAGCCGTTTTGAAGTAGGTAATAGGCTACAATGACAATGGTAAACTTTTGAAGTGATTTCATGAACATATGATATGTGTGTGTGCACCATTGTGTCATTTGGGTGGCCTAATGCCTCAATGTTTTCGTCAGGCCATTAATACACAGGTTCATAGGGGTAAAGTCCGATAATCCGAAAAATCCACTAATCCGAACGAGGGCCGGTCCGCTGCCCTTCGGATTAACGGAAGTTTACTGTATATTAGTTTAACCAGACCACTGAGTTCCACAAAAGAACTCTCATAGGGCTGGCCCGAAGGATTTGATCAAGATGGATAACTAATCAAATCAAGATAGATAGGGAAGGGCAGGAGGTGAACAAATCTAGGAAGGTGAAGACACGCAAACACTTCTCGTCATTTCATCAGTTCAGCCGGACCACATGAGCTCCACATCAGAGCTCTTATAGGGAAGGGCTGAAGGATGAGGCAAGAACTTCTACACTGCATCACTAACCAAGAAGTGATCAAGGGCGAAGAATGAAATATCAGGACTAAGATATAAAAAAATCACAACGAGATGCAAAAAATGCATTACTGAATGGAATCAAGTCATCTCGGCTACATCAGCAACCAAAGAGACAAATCAGGTCAGGAGTCTACTACCTAGCCAGGCCAGGGAGACATGAGATATATGTTGCCCGAGGACAACCGAATGAGACAGAATAAGAATAGAAGGGGAAAAACATAGAAAGAGAAATGGAAAACTTCTCAAAATTAGTCAAGCTGACGACGAAAGCTCGAGGGGAGAGAGGAAGGGAAACAACCACATCCCTCCCCCATCAAGCCCCAGTCGCCAGCCCCGAAGCCCCCCAACCGAGACAAGGAGAGTAGTATCAGCGGGGAGCTTGCATAAATAATAACATACTGTATTTTGCTACAAAATCTTTGTAATAGCTGAGTAATCAAGGTGGTGGCATGGCAGGTTACAATAATCTGGAAAAAGACTACAGCACACATACCTGGTAAGAACGATAGAGACAGCGTCGTTGAGTATGCTCTCCCCAAACACCAACATGTAAAGGACCTGATCCACATTAAGGGCGTGGAAGATGGCCAGCGTTGCCACCGGGTCCACTGCTGAGATCAGGGAACCAAAGGCGAAGCTCTCCACAAAAGTCAGCTTGTAAACCACATCAGCCTGTAGAGATCAAAATTAACGTAGTAAAGCCCTTCTCTTTTAAAGGTGGGGGTGCATGGGTTGAGATAAACATGGAATGATAATCGCCAAGCTGTACATAATTATCTTGCAAAATGCAATGGCACTGAAATAATTATTAACAATGGTATAAAGGATTTTGTGGATCGTCTATACCGGGCCTGTGACGTCACAAGAGTGTTAAGTCCACCATCCAGTCCAGGATGAGGATACTGGTGTGACGTCACTATGACGTCACAGGCCCGGTATAGACGATCCGCAAAATCTTTTATACCATTGTTAATAATTATTTCAGTGACATTGCATTTTACAGGATAATTATATGCAGGTTGGTGATTATTCTTCCATGTTTACCTCAACCCATGCGCCCCCACCTTTAAGCTAATTTAAGGGAGACCTTGCTAAATATCTGCGAGTGTAAAACACTTCAGTCATTCACACTGGAGTGCTAAACCGAACCTGAATACTGATATCCAGCGTTTGAACATTTACTATAGTTTAGACATGACTTTGATCTTTTGTACATTTACCGGTACCCTTTCTGGGGTCCGAAAGAGAGACATTATACTGTATATCAATAAAGAAAAAAGAAAAAATAATGAAAGTACAGTAATAATATTGTGCAGTTAATAGTTTTATTAATACTTAAAGTATGAATTAAGGAACAGGAAAAGATGCCTGTATTAACTAAGACAGCAGCATGCTGTAACACTTGCAAAATAAACAAACCAAAACTGGGACGACAAAATATAAAGGCAAAAGAACTTCTCAAAATCGCTATGTGGAAATAACGCTTTAATCAAATGAAATTATGAAATAAAAGAACACAAAACCACCACATAGGGTGTACATCACTACATGAGCAAGTTAATCTGTTTCCCAAGCAAACTAATCGCACATATAACAACGCACTATCAACGTTCAAGGAGTTAGTCAATTTGGGAAGTTCAGGACATTCTGGTAAATTTTACTATATCTGTATGAATAAAGAAACTACAATTTGTTAAAATTTACTATTAAAGCAAATTTGCAATTTGACAAGATATTAACAATAGTACAAAATACACATAGCACTCACTAACGATACTGCTATCGGGTACCTGTCAGCAGAGCATGGACAGTTGACCCCTACCAATTACTACCCTACAAATAACCTACTGTACATTTATTGTACGAATAAATTAAGGATATCAAAAAGGCAAGCAATTGATACTATCAAAAGTGAATAGATACAATAAAATAAAGCATACTGTAATTGCAAACATATTAAGCAACAACAGATTTAAACAAAGAGTACTCGTTTAACAAGAACAATACATTTTAGAAAAACATTAATAATAACAATAGAACAAGATAAACAATCAATACATACAGATAAAAAGTAAGCAGAGGTATAACAGAAACTTCAAGTTAAAAATGTTTGAGTAATATTATTTATATCAAATTTTAGAATACAGTCACAATAATTGACCTGAAAATTATCAAATTTATGTAACAATTTACTTCTATCAAGACCTCTGTCTACTAAGAGTCTGTATAGTAACCTAGCTCTAGCCCAAAAGGCATCTACAGTACTTTAGTGAAAATTTTACAAAATCTTATTAGCTGGGAATAAAAACAATTATAAGTTATCTAACTATCGATATTACTTCTAGGGAAAGGAAAGTTTATTACAGTACAGTACGTTAAAATTAGTATAATCAACTTTGTGATATACTTTAATTATGCACTGTTCATTAACAAACTGTATATTTATCAAGAACATTTTCAACTTCATCATTTACGTTACCTTGTGTGAGGGGGATGGAATTTGGACAAATTAGTTTAGCGACTTGATTAAAATTTAACATACAGTATTGCAAACGAGAATATCATCTATATTATCTACTATTATTACTTACCAATTTAGCAAGTGCTATTCTTTCTGGGATATTTGTTTTTTACTGTCAACTAAGTCTTTTATATATTAAAATTCTTAAGCAAGCAAGACTATATCTGCAATTAATGGGCTAGCATTTCCACCCATAGGAATTCCTAATATTTGTTTGAAAGTGTAGGGCCCAAATATTATTGAAAAGGAGGAATTTAAGGGTATCTTTAAGTTTAGTTCTATCAAAATATACTGAACTAGTGGTAGTAGAGCTAAGTGACGCATTATTGAAATATGAATAAACATTTATGAAATAATTACATACCGGTAGCATCTTTACCATGCTCATCATTATAAATCGCTACAAACATATTAGCTGGTATTCCTGCAAAATATTGATGTCTACTGCTTGAACTCGCAACTCGTAAACAATATTAAATGAAACAATTTTAAGTGAAGCTTTTATACTGTATTTTGACATATTTATATGATTATGCCCTATTTTTGTCTAATTTACAACTAAATAATGAAGATGGCAACTTATAAGTGAGATTTGTTCCCTAAATAAGGAACAGTGAATTAATGAAACAACCTAAAATGATTGAGTACCTGTAACTGACCAAGAAGAGATCCTGTAGTTAGAGAGATTGGTCATACTGTATTTACCATTGGGCACCATTTTTGTGCCAAAAACTATCAAACAATGAAGTGATATTTTATTTTGATCATGTTGAACTTAGATCTAAAGGGCAAACTATATACAGTACTCCTGTATAAGTATTGCCGAAAACGTATTATGGGCATGGACATACAGTATTTGATTCAAGTGTAGAGAGAGAGGCTAATGACACCAGTGGCACCAATATGTAGGAGGTTGGCCGAACTCTCTTACTACAGGATCTGTAAACTGACCTGACCCAACAAGTAGACTCCACCACCAACGATGAGAGCCGAGATCACCGTACCAACAACAGCAAACAGGATGATGGACCCAAAGTTTTGAAAGAAGTTCCCCTGTAATATATATAAATAATGAAAATCAACCATTATAATGTAAAATTTGCAAAATAATCAAACCAAAACAGGGACGACACAATATGAAGACAATCAAAATAACTATAGCATGTGGAATTAACTATCTATCTATCTTTCTATCTATATACTCAGGTCCAATTCCCACTTTTCCTATCATTATTATTATTTTTTTTTTTGAGGGGGGGGGGGGGGGGGCAACTCAAAACAGAGACAGAACAGGGACAACACAAAACATAACAGAAAACAATGAACACACAAAAACAAAACACAAATTCACACACATCCAGAAGACCCAAAGACCAGGGTCACCAAGGTCCCTCCAGCACTCCCCCGGTCCACGACCACCCAGAGAGGTTCCCATCTCAGCAGGCAGCCATGCAGCGAAGCCCTACCACCACAAGCCTGCCCACCACACTTCCAGGTGCACCCTTCATATAAACCGTCTCTCTCTGATGATGGGCTGGTCTATCAGAGTGGGAACTGAGCGATCTCTGCCATACCCATAGCTTACTCTGACTGTTCCTTTTACTTATATATTTTCTAGATCTCAAGTGACAGCGTCTCTTCCATGGATTGACCTCCCAATCTGCCAAACTCGACTACTAGAGGTTGGCAGATTGGAAGCCAAAGCGTCACATTTTCCCTTAACCCCTCAAATTTCTCTTCATAATTGCTGAGGGGCCCAGGGCCCTGGGTGGGGCTTTGGTTTCCCGGGCATTTCCGCACCCTCCTCAGCTCCCCGCCATGGAGTGGCTTCGGTCACCCAGGCTTTATTGTGGTAGGCAGGGAGGGTTCTGTGGGGGCGCTCGGTTATGGCCTTGGCCTTGCTCGGGGCCTTGGGGCTGTTCGGCCAGGCAGCCTGGGGAACAGCAACAACAACAACCGTCTCCCCGGGCCAGGCATCTGATTGACTATTATCTAGTCCAACTTGCGCCCGACCCCTTCCCCCAAATAACCACGTGTTCACTCATCTATTCACAAGCATTCTCTATTCATTCCTGTTTATTACCACTTCCCTTGCCTGATCTATAGTAATTCCTCTATCATCCAAAGCTTATCTTACACAGTCTCTCCATCTCAATGGGGGTCTTCCTGCCCTTCTATCTCCCCTAGTATCTGACTCACATATCCTCTTTGTAAGCCTTTCATCTTCCATTCATTCAACATGACCATACCAGTTCAGCACCCTTCTGTCCACTCTGGCTGACAAATGTTCCTGCTGCCCCACTCTCCTACATATCTCTTCATTCCTCAATCTGTTTCTACAAGTAACTCCACACATACTCCTCAAGCAGCTCATTTAGCAAAATAAAAATTGGAAAAAAAAAAAAAAAAAAAAAAAAAAAAAAAAAAAACACACACACACACACACAGTAATGTACATCACTATACTGTATGAGCAAGCCAATTTGTTTCCCCAAGCAAATGAGATGCACATACAGTATATTAACATACTCTCATCATATTCAAGGAATTAGTCAATTTGGGAAGTTCAGATTATTCTGGTAAATTCTGTATGCATAATAAAACTACAATTTTTGAACGATAGTGCTATCGGGTAGGTACCTGTGAGCATAGCATGAGCACATGACACCTACCAACTGCTACCCTAAAAATAACCTTCATTTATAGTACAAATAAATCAAGGATGTTTAAATTCATTAGAATGTAATATTTGAGTCTGGAATAAAATATTATTATTATTGTTATTATTATTATTATTTTGAAGGCACAAGAGAGAAGAAAGTTTGATGTAATGGAGATAAACTGCTTGAGGAGTATGTGTAGACTGACGCGTAGAGACAGATTGAGAAATTAAGAGGTACGTAGGAGAGTGGGACAACAGGAACCCTTGTCGGCCAGAGTGGACAAGGGTGCTGTGCTGGTATGGACATGTTGAGCGAATGGGAGATGAAAGGCTTACAAAGAGAGCATACGAGTCAAATACAAGGGGAGGTAGAGGGATAGGAAGACCTCGGTTGAGATGGAGAGATGGTGTAGTACCCCCCCAGGGGGTAAGGAGGCCTTAACCTATGGTGTAGGAAAAAAAGAATATGCCTCACGCATCCTACTGCATGTCGTACAAGGCAACTAATAGGGGGGATGGTGTTAGCCTTGCGGACCAAGTAGCCATCACTATACAATGAAACCTTGTTATTGGCGCTGGCATTGTCTCCATATGACAGTGCTGTGACAGGGCTTCATTGTTCTTGCTCCAAGTTGCCTAATGGCGGCACACTGGCGGTGGGTGTCGCTCCATCTGGACTCGGACCTGGCGCCCTGGGCCCAACCTGGACGAAATGGATCCAGAGAGTACAGTATGTAGTGTTTACCCAGACTGGCACTTTCCGCCCAATAGCATAGGGGCCCAAACCTGGTGGTAGCGCTCCAGGAGGCTGCCCTGTCATTGGGCGAAATATACCAGGCCAGTCGTAGTGCCGTGTACGCGCACGGGGTGCGTCCCTGCGGCTGGTTCTGTTGGGGCGTACCGAGGCCACTGGATCCTACCCCCTTGTAATCTCTTGGGGGAAAGTGCTGGGAATGGTCCCGGGGTAGACTGGAGCCGGAGTTCTGGGGGGGGGGGGGGGGGGGGGGGGGGTGATGCCCATCTGCCAGCCAACCTACATAATAAGACTAAAACTAAAGCAAATAAACGTAAGTCCGATGATCCAAAACCGCACAGGATAAGGACAAATGCCCCCCACAATCTCAGACTTGCTAGTGTGAATGTTGGTAGTTTGAATCTGCGTGCAAATAAAGTGGCAGAGATGTGTGAGAGGAGGCGAGTGGACGTCTGCTGTCTCCAGGAAACGCTCTAGAAAGGGCCTGGGGTTCAGTGGATTGTCGGAAGAAAGAAAAGATATAGGATCTACTGGATGGGGGTGGAGACTGATAAAGCGAAAGGAGGAGTGGGTGTTCTGGTGGCTGAAGAACTGACGGAAAGTGTGCTTTAGATTACGAAAGTTAGTGAAAGGCTGATTGGTTTGAAGTTGAAAGTTGGTGAAAAAATTCTGAATGTGATATCTGCATATGCCCCACAGGCTGGTCTACAGAAAGAGATAAAAGAGGACTTCTGGAATGACACCATCAGTGTCATTTCAGGCCTCTCGGAGAATGAAATAACAATCGTGGGGGGGGGGGGGGGGGACCTGAATGGGCACGTGGGAGCATCTGCAGATGGATACGAGGGGGTACATGGAGGAAATGGTTACGGAAGGAGGAATCTGGAAGGCGAATATATACTGGAGTCCTGCGTTGCACTCAACATGGTTGTGTGTAACACGAAGTTCAAGAAAAGACAGAGCCATTTGATCACATATAACTCTGGGGTCTCCAGTAGCCAGATAGATTACTTCTTGGTTAACAGGAAAGACTGGAAACTGGTTCGGGATGTAAAGGTCATCCCGAGCGAAGAATGTATCCCCCAGCATAAGCTATTTATGTGCGACATGAGCTTATACAGAGATCCTAAGCGCAAGAAGGTATACATGCCCAAAAGGAAATTGTGGCTGCTGAAGAACAAGGAAGCTAGGGATAGGTTTCATAGAGAACTGGAGGAAATGAATAGAAATAAGGAAGCTAGGCCTAACGATGTAAATAGTCAATGGAACTTTCTTAAGCATAGCCTTGTCGCTGCCACTGACAAAGTCTATGGGAAAACAAAGGGTCACCCCAGGAATAAGACCTCCTGGTGGTGGAACGATGAGGTAGAACATGCTGTGAAAGAGAAAAGGAGATGCTTCAAAGCATGGAAGAAGGGAGGCAGCAAGGAGGAATACCAGGCAGCTAAACGAACTGCCAAAAGAGTTATTTACAATGCTAAAAAAGGCATTAAGGACCTGGTCCTCGAACAAGTGTGTAACACTGACAATCCCAATGGGATCTTCAACCTAGCTAGGCGAGTTAAAAATGACAGTAGGGATATAATAGGTGAACAGTGCGTTAGAAACGATAATGGGAACATTGTGAATGCAGAAAATGAAATCAGAGAAGCATGGAAGGCACACTATGAACGATTGCTAAATGTAGAGTTTGAATGGGATAAGGAACAGCTTAGTATAAAAAAAACAATATCTGGACCCCCTCCTATGATTGCACCAGCTGTAGTGAGCGACGCAATCAATAAAATGAAGGACGGTAAAGCTCCAGGGTGCTCTGACATTGTTGCTGAGATGATAAAAGCCTCAGGGGAGACTGGTGTCAACTTAGTTACTGAGTTGATAAACACCATTATTAAAGATGAGAAAATCCCAGAGGATTGGCTCAAAAGTGGAATAGTAAATATATACAAAGGAAAAGGGGATGCGCTAGATAGAGGAAATTATAGGGGACTGAAAATGCTTGACCAAATCATGAAGGTCTGTGAGAGAGTCTTTGAGGGTTTGATCAGGCAAAGCATCTCCATTGATGATATGCAGTTTGGTTTTATGCCAGGACGAGGTACAACCAATGCTATCTTCATAGTCAGGCAGATACAGGAAAGATACTTACTAAAAAGGCAGGGATCTCTACTTTGTGTTTGTAGACCTGGAAAAGGCCTTTGACAGGGTTGTTGTTGTTGAAGACGTGTTTAATTTAAACTAGCCCTCTGGGCCGAGGCCCTCATAAGGCTAGTGGTCGGCGGGGGGATAGTAAGTCAAGTCATATAGGTCACTGGTCAGATTTCACCGTAGAGATTAAGAGCTGCTAAGAAATGACGGATGGATATGAACGAGAATGAATCTGAGTCAGAAAGGATGTCTTTTAAAGAGGTGTGTCGCAAGAAGCGACGTCTTTCAGGGCCGTACATGGGACAAACGCATAAAATGTGAGGGATAGTAAGAACTGTGTGACAATGGTGACATTCTGGCGGAGGACTACGGGGAGTGGTCATTAGATATCCATGAGTGAGTCTCGTGTGTCCTATGCGTAATCGAGTTAAGAGGGTTTGGTCAGCGCGACAGGGGCTGAGTGAAGAGGGCCACATGTGAATGTCGTCTTTGATGGAACGAAGGTGACCTCCCAAAGGTTGATCCCTCCATTCTGAGTGCCACTTTTCATGAATATGCCGTCGAACTACAGGAATTAGGTCATCCGATCTGAGGACAGTGGATGCCGGAGCACCTAGACAGGCCTGTTTAGCAAGGGCGTCAGCACGTTCATTTCCCGCAATGCCTACATGAGCGGGGATCCAACAGAGGGTGATGGATCGAGAGCCGCATTTTAATTCGTGGATTTTCAGGATAACATCGATGATCAATGGGTCACGTGGGGCGTACTCTCCCAATGCTTGCAACACACTTTTTGAGTCACTGCAGATAACTATGTGAGGAGGATTGTTTGGAAGTGGCACTTGGGTCAGGGCACCATGAATAGCCCACAACTCTGCAGTGAAAACGGTGGAACAAGGATGTAGGGAGCTTTGATGGACCTTTGACAGGGTGCCTAGAGATGTTGTGCAGTGGGCTATGAGGAAACTTGGTGTGGAAGAGTGGCTGGTGCGTGTGATAATGAAATGTATGAGGATTCGCGAAGTGCGGTGAGGGTGAAGGGTAAACTGAGTGATGAGTTCGCAGTCCGTGTTGGAGTCCATCAGGGTTCAGTATTAAGCCCCCTCCTCTTTATTATGGTCCTGGAGGCACTGTCTAGAGTTTTTAGAGGCGGACTCCCGTTGGAACTGTTTTATGCAGACGATTTAGTCCTAATAGCTGACAATATGCAAGATGCTGAGGCCAAATTCAGAGAATGGAGAGAGGGCATGGCGAGCAAGGGTTTAAGAGTCAATATTAACAAAACCAAGGTTATGCATTGTAGATTGAGACGAGGCAATGTGGAAAAGAGCGGTGCATACCCATGTGCAGTGTGTGGAAAGGGTGTGGGCGTTAACGCGATTCAATGTAGCATCTGTCGACGCTGGGTGCACCATGGGAGTAAGCGCTGTAGTAGAATAAAAGGACCCCTGCCGAAGGAAAAGTCAGAAATAGAGAAATTTGAGTGTGTAGTGTGCAAAGGCGAGCTTGTGTTAAGTGATGATCCTGTGGCTGTGAATTTTGGAAATGAGTCATTGGAGCTGGTGAACAAACTTTGTTACCTAGGAGATACCATCTCTGCCGGTGGTGGGACCGAGGCTGCCACTGTCGCTAGAATTAGATGTGGCTGGGGGAAGTTCAGAGAACTGCTGCCAATCTTTACCATGAAAAGAATGCCTCTCCCCCTGAAGGGAAAGGTGTACGCCTCATGTGTTAGAAGTGCAATGACGTATGCCTCAGAAACATGGGCCGGTAAAGTAGAGGATGTCAACAGAATGGAACGTAATGAGATGAGAATGGTGAGATGGATGTGTGAGGCCAGGTTACAGGATAGAATAACAAATGTTGAGCTGAAGAGGCGTTTATGGATGGTATGGACATGTGGAGAGAATGGATGAACAAAATTGGGTGAAAAAATGCAGGTCTGTGATTGTGGAGGGAGCTGCACCAAGGGGTGGACCGAGGAAGGCCTGGGATCGGACTATACTTGCCGATCTCAAATCCAAAAACTTGACAAGTGAAGCAGCCCTTAACAGGGTTGCCTGGAATGCCGCCATTAGGACAAGAGACTGAAACTGCACTTATGTGTGGAGCACTCATTCTTAAAATTTTATGTATGTATGCATGTACTGTATATTAGGCAATTTGGACTATAGAACAATAAAGTCCTGCTCCAACACTGCTCCAACATGCAAACACTGTTGCTGACACAGGTGTGGTGCCAAACAGCGCCCAGGTAAGACTCAGTCCCCTGTGGCACCTATCCGCACCCCACCAGCCTCGGCAGTGCCATACCAAGACAGTGCTAAGATAAAGACTTTATTGCATAGTGATGGCTGTTGGTCCACAAGTCTATCGCCATCCCCCCTATTAGTCGCCTTGTACGACACGCACTAGGATGCGTGAGGCATATTAATTTTTTCCTCCACCGTTAGATGAAGGCCCCCTTACCCCTTGGGGGGGTAAAGTGATATAGAGTTGAATGAAATGAGAGTGAGGGAGGTGGAGTGATAAAGGTGAATGGAGTGATGGAGAAAAAACGGAGTAGAGAGTTAAGTGTGGGCGGAGCAAGGGTGAATGGAGTAGATAGTGGAATGAGAGGAGTAAAGTGGAGTAAAGGTGAATGGCTTATAATGAAAGGTGGAGTTCGATATAATGGAGTAGTTTGAGAGAGAAGTGAAAGGCAGAGTATACACTGACTTGTGGAGGTTGTAGCCGGACTCCTAGATGATGGGTGACAGATGACCAGGAAGAACATGAGGACGAGAATGCTTCCTCTTTCTGACAAAAGAGAATGTTGGAGGGAATGAGACAAGGTGAGTGAAGTAGAGTGGAAAGTAGTATGAGGATGCATTAAGTGGAGTAAAGAGTGGAATAAGATGAAGAAGGTGGCAGAGGAGAATAAGACAAGGAAGGTTAACTGATAGAAGTGAGAAGTGTAGTATACCTTGTGGAGGTTGTAGCCGGACTCAAAGATGATTGGCGGCAGGATGACCAGGAAGAACACTGTGGGTGAGAATGCTTCCTCTTTCTATAGGGGTAAACAATTTGGGATTATATAAGCTTTTAAGTACGGTACTGTTTGTATCTATGTATTATATTATGGCTACTGGAAATAAAATTGCCTTATATTGTGAATATTGGCAAGGCTTGAAATAGCTTGCTAGGTAGACTATGAATGAATTTAACTGTAGTCTATAAGAATGACAGTTAATGTCTTGACTCCATTTCTTTGGCAGTTTTGATGGATTTTAGATTTACTTGGAACATATCACATTATATACATAATGTATATACAAACATACATTACAGAAATTATAGCACTATTTGATAAAACTATTTTTCTTAGAACCTACCTAGTGTTGTACTGTATCAAGACTTGCTGTATACAAAATAGAATACAGTAATAGATTGGACAGTACCAGTACCTACCTGCCAGTTAGCAATGTGTTGACTGTATAGTATCTTCAGCACCAGGCCTATCACACCACCTGTAGACAATATGCTAAGTATTAACATACAGTATTACAATTAACAACCACTATAGGTACCAGTATTCAACTTAAAAAGTACTAGATTCATTTTAAAATTAACAGCACTATTAGAGAGCTGTGTCAAAATACATTGTAAAAGCATGTCAATATTGCAAAATCAAAGTATATTACTAAAGCAACAACATAAAACTTCTGGCAATAAACCCAGAATGTGGGACACTGACCAACAATAACACAGGCTACACTTTCGGGTAGGTAGTTGAGTTTGGTCTTGAGCAGGAAGAAGATCAGAATCACACACATAGCTGCCGAGGAAACAGTAATTTAAATACCATCGCATTTTCACTCAGGTTATAATTATAAAATCAAAGTTATCTGGCACTCTTCAGAGGTTAAATCCATTCAGGGGAGATGTATTTACCTAATTGTATTTACCTAATTGTAGTTTACAGGAGTTGAGCTAAGCTCGTGTTGTCCCGTCTCTCAGTCTACTTTCATCCAATTTTTTTCTTGAAAATATGGATGTTCCTTGCCCCTACCACCTCCTCCTCCAGCCCATTCCATTTGTCAATACATCTATAGGGGAAGCTAAACTTCCTGATATCATTCTTGCAGGTAGGTCTTTTTACTTTGTAGCTGTGGTCTCTAGTTATTCCTGTATCCATAATGAATATATCCTCCCTATCCAGCCTCTCCAGCCCTCGGGTGCATTTGTACATCATTATCATGTCTCCCCTCTCTCTCCTCTCCCTTAGACTCGGTAAATTTAATTTGTCTAGCCTCCTTTCATATGGCAGTTCTCTAAGACTTGGAACCAATCTAGTAACTGCTCTCTGGATTCTTTCTAACTTGTGAATATGCTTCTTAAGATGCGGGGACCACACCACTGCTGCATACTCCAATCTTGGTCTAATCATACTTTTTATAATCTTCGCTAACATGTTCTCATCCAAGTAGTTCAGAGCAACTTTCATATTCCCGGCCATTGCATACATTCCGCTAAAGAGCTTGTTAATATGTTTCTCTGGCGACAAGTTATCTTGTATAATCAACCCTAAATAATTTTCTTTTTCGTCCTTGCCAATTATAATTATTATCTCCCATCCTGTACTCCCAATTTGGTCTATTCACACTTCTTCCCATATTTAACACATGACATTTACTTATATTAAATTTAATTTTCCACTTGGTGCTCCATTCGTATATTTTATCTAAATCCCCTTGCAGCTCCTCACAACTACTTATATTTGTTATTTGTCTCATAATTTTTACGTCATCTGCAAACATTGACATGTACTGTAGGAGTTTATGCCTATCGGCAGGTCATTCACGTACATAAGGAACATAAGAGGTGCCAACACAGATCCCTGTGGCACACCACTCTCAACTTTCCGCCACAATGAGTAAGTTCCTCTAATGTTGGTCCTCATTTCTCTATCTGTTAAATAGCTCTCCATCCATTTCAGCAAACTCCCCCTGACACATCCTATCGTCTCAAGCTTAGATAACAATCTCTTATGTGGTACCTTATCGAATGCTTTGGAAAGGTCTAAGTAGACGCAGTCCACCCATCCGCCTCTTTCTTGCAGTACATCTATCACCCTACTGTAGTAACATAGCAGACTGGTAACTCAAGATGTCCCTTCTCTGAATCTAAATTGCTTTGGCGTTATTATCTTCTTTCTCTCCAACATTTTCATCCATCTCTTCCTAATTATCTTTTCACAAATCTTGCATACATTACTAGTAAGTGAAACTGGTCTATAGTTTAAAGGGTCCTCAGGGTTTCCATTCTTGTATATCGGAATGATATTAGCTCTTTTCCATTCAACAGGAACCTGTCCTTTATCTAAGGAAGCTTGAATTATGTCCCTCACTGGCTCCACTAATTGCTCTGCACACTCCTTTAAAACCCAGGCAGACACTTCATCCGGTCCCATAGCTTTCCTTACTTCAAGTCCTCTCATCGCAGATAACAGCTCATCTCTAGTTATTTCAATCTTGCTAAGACCACTCTCCAGTACTCCCGCCTGTGGTTCGTCAAAACTTTCCTCTCTAGTAAAAACCGACCCCAATTTGTTATTCATTACCTCGCACATGTCAGATACATTTTCATATGTCCTAGCATCTAGGCCTACTCTACCCGCCCCATCACACTCCTTTGCTCCCCCTCCAAAGTCATGGAACGCCTAGTATTACAACTAATTACACCTGACCTACCCCTAGCTCCAACACAACATGGCTTTAGGCCACTGCACTCCACAAAACACTCTCACAGACCTTACACAAAGAGCTTTCGACGGCATCAATTCAGCTAGACACACAGCATTAGCCACACTCGACATTAGTAAAGCCTTCGATGCCATCCCCGCCACAACCTAACAAACAAAATCTACAACACAAAACATGCACAACAACACAAAACGGTGGTGGCCAATTCCTAGCAGGCAGATGTGCACACGTATCTTTTGCGGTCAGTCATCTAAAATCAGAAAAACTTTCCAAACGGAGTCCCACAAGGATCCGTCCTATCGCCCGCACTCTTTAATCTGTACATGCACGATATAACTACACCCAATACGCCCCAAAATAAACTTAGCCTCCTATGCAGATGACATAACACTCACATGCACACACCATGACCCAAAAAGAGCAACAGATCTCCTTCAACCCTATCTCAACACACTACATGGCTGGTGCACTACAAACAGACTTAATCTAGCCCCAGCCAAATCCACCGCAACCCTGCTCACAAGCTGGACAGGAGAACACGAATACATCCCTCAACTCATCATAAACAACACACCCCTAACACGTACACACACACCCATAATCCTAGGAGTAACATATGATACTCTTATGACATTCAAACAGCACACCACAAACATTAAAAAGAAACCTTAAAAAGGACTTAACGCCCTCAGGTCACTTGCTCACACAAAATTTGGACACAACAAAGAAACTACAACCACACTATATAAACAATACATAAGATCAGTGATGGAATACGCAAGCCCAGCCTGGGCTTCTAACCTAGCTGAAACACATCATAAGACCTTACAGACTATTCAAAACAAAGCCCTGAAGATCATTACAGGCTGCACAGCTACTGCACCCACAGATCACCTACATCAAGAAACCAAAATTCTCAAAGTCAAAGACCATCTGGACATGAGAGGCACTCAATTCCTGGCAGCAGCCTCCGCGAACCAAGATCACCCACTAAACTACATGGCAACACACCCACAGACACCAAGAAATATCAAAACAACACCAGCACACGGTTATCACACACAATTATTGTCCTCTCTCCCTCCCTGCCCACCCCGAAACCAACTTCCAGAAGCACATCCATACTCATATCTCTCAACCATCCATCCACTCACTCACAGACAACACACAGCTGCATGCACGACCTCCCGAAATCCATCCTTCCGAATCCTCCCTTCCTCGCGAGGACAGGGTCCACCTGGCCAGGCTGAGATGCGGGCACCATCCAGCTCTCCTGAGCTATCAGAAGAGACTGGAGACTCCGTTGTCGACGCCTGCCCGGGATGTAACACAGCACCCCATACCATTAAACACATCATAGAAGACTGCATTTCACACAACCACTTACGCCAACAACACAATCTACACTCAATGAGAGCTCTGTGGGAAAGCCCGATCGTGGCCATGGCCTTTCTCAGGGACTCGGGGCTGTTCGGCCAGGCAGCTTAGGGAACAACAACAACAACAACAACTCTTAATTTAGTAATTTGTTTCTTTATCTTCAACTTACTGTTTATATAATTATTTATAAAACAATTTAGGGTCACTTCCACATTTATTTACTATGTTCTTCTCATAGTTCATTTTAACTTGCCTAATTATGTTAACATAATATTATCTATTCCTCTCCTGTTTATATTTATTCCGATTACTCTCAGTGTTCCTTCTTCTTAATCTAGCCCAAGCTGCATCACGCCTAACCAGAGCTCTTTTGCATTTAAAACTTAACCATTCTTTCTGCTTAGTAAAATTTCCAGTTTTGTATCTTGGGACAAACAGATTGGTTCCTTCTCTATAAATTTCGAGGAACCTACTATATTTACCTTGTACATCTTGTTCCTTCAAAATAAGATCCCAATCTACTCCCTCTAAATATCTTTTCAAGGATACATAATCAGCTTTACTATAATTTAGTCTGTTATTTATATAGCTATTGTCTAATCTATTGGCATTACTCGAGATCTACTTCCATTTCAGTAATAGGTGATCACTTTTGCCTACAGGACATAGATAGTTTATATCACTAATTTCGTGAGGATCTTTTGTAAAAATCAGATCGAGTTTAGAAGGTTCGTTATTACCCCTCATTCTAGTATTCTCCTTCACATGTTGTGCAAGTACATTATCCGTAACCAACTCTAATAGCCGACTTCCCCAAGATCTCTGATTTGGCCCTGCATCTCCCGATTCCTAATTAACCTCACCACAGTTGAAATCTCCCACCAAGATCAATCTATTCTTTCTTAAAAGCAATCTTCTCAACGACTGAATCATATCCTCGACCATCTCCTCAAACTCTAACTCCCTCCATGCTCTGGTCTTTGGTGGCATGTAAACTACTGCTATGTCTAGCTTTTTTCCTTCTATATCATTGAGTTCAACTGCCATTATTTCTGCCCTGTCATTATTTAACTCCGCTTGCTTTGCTGTCATAGGGTTCTTAACTAATACTGCCACTCCACCTCCCCTTTTTCCCTTTCTATCAGATCTCCATATATTATATCCTTCACTAAACACTATATTGCTGTCAAAGTCCTGGTTCAGCTTTGTCTCTGTCAAACAGACTATCTGTGGTTGATCCTTTCTTAATATATTATCTAACTCTACCTATTTACTGTTTATTCCATCTATATTAGTGTAGTAACACAGTATATTGGAATCCTCCTCCTTGTTTCTCTTCCCTCTCTGCCTCCTATTAGGTTCACCTCCTCCTCCATCCCTTCCCTGACCTACCTCCACACTCCCTGCTAGTTCTATTCTCCTCCCCCCCCCCCCCACAATCTCCTGCTCCTCCCTCACCATCTCTCTGTCTTCAGTTTGATCCACTACCTGACTCACTGTCTCTATCTCCTGCTCCTCCCTCACTATCTCTTTGTCCTCGATTTGATCCACTACCTGACTCACTGTCTCCTTGTTCATTTCTCCTCGTATTTTCCGTTCTTTCTGACTCTGAGTGTACCACTTCTTTAGTTTCCCTTCCTTTACTCTCCAAAAAAAATCCTTTTCTCCTCATCTGACAATTTTCGATTTTCATCATCAGACCTCGCTTGAACTTCTCTTAACTTTTCCCTTTCTTCTATGCTTAAGTCCTTTTTCACCCTAATATGTTTAATTTCAGTACAACTATTTAGCCTCCAGCATACATTGGTTAATGTTTCAACCACTGACCTAGATTTAAACTCTGCTTTTATCGGTCTCATCTCACCCTTTTTTTATATCTTCCTAGCCGTCTTACTTCGTCCAGTTCTTTCCCCCAATCACAGCCTTTGTCTAGACACTCCAATATTTTCTTTACTTGGTCCTCATCCCTTCCCCTTCTTTCCCTCATATCTGCTAAATGTTCTTCAATGTCTCCAAAAATTATTATACTTTTACCTCTATCTACTGTTTCCCTCACTACCTTCTCCTTGCTCTTCAAAACCTGCACTACATTCTTCTCAAACTCTCTTTTCTCTTTTTCTCTCTCTTCCACCTGCTCCTTCATGATTTCTTCCAATGCATCCACCTTAGCATTCCCCACCCTTGTCCACTCATTTTTCTCCTCACTTATTACTCCCTTTACTTTCTCACTTAAATGGCCCTCATACTCCTTTAGCTGCTCCTTGAGTGCCATGTTCTCTGCCTCCAGCTCTTCTACTTTCCTTATCACAGCATCTAGGTTAGCAATTAATGGCCCATCTGCAGTTGCTACTGAACTGGCTCCACATATTTCTGTCAGTGACTCCACCTTCATACCTATATCTCTCCTCCAATTCTCCATAACACCCTTCCATCTTAACAGACCCATCATCTGTCTCTTCATTAGTCAATTGATCCTCCACTTCATTACCCTCTGCCAGAAATCCCTCAAATTCATAGCTCTCTTCATCCCCCAATAAACTCTGCCTCCGTTTGCCTTGGCCGGCCATTGTTTATATTTATGTAGTCTACAATTTAAAATATACAAAACACTTAATAAAATTACAGTAAAATTAAACTACTACCTGGGATAAACCCAGGTAGCGCCGCCCCCGTTTGTGTCACCCTATCTTGAAAAAAAGAATAAATGGAAAAAATAAATAGAAATGGGTGTTTGCGAGGTCACCACGAGCAGGTGGGGTACGACTTGATTACCTTCCTAAGAAGGTAACCCAACCGAGGTGTCGCAAGTACTAGGCAAAGATGAAATGTGAAAACTTTAACCGTGTTTTGGGCCTTCAGCAGTAGCAGATACGTCACTCGGATAACTAAACCTCATTGGTTACGATACTGCCACTGCGCAAAGCAGTGGAGTGGTCTTGCCACTGGACTGATAATCCAATGGTCCCGGGTTCGAATCCCGATGTATCAATGGGAAGATATTATTGAGATGAAATTTGTGCTGTACTGTACAGTCGCGCTAATAAGTGATGTCTCGGCACCAAATATGTTTTAATCAATAATTGGTATCAGCAATATCTAAGCTTCATTTATTCATATTGAGTGAAATATACAAACATGTTCTCACACCTACCCACCCTATTCAACACCTGACAGACATTAATACAGCACAGAGCAAGCCAAACGTAATGACAGCTGGGACATGACTTATTAGCGCGACTGTACAGTACCTAGTATCAGTGAATTACCACAGAGCCCACCGAAACGCCAAAAAAATACCCTCATTGTTCCCTAATTAAATAGCACCGTATGAATATTCCCATATTCAAAATATGCTACAGGGGAGCAATGCCTAGTGAGTTACTTGCTCAACAGGTGGTGTTCTGAGAGTGAGGGTCCGAGTCTTGGGGATGAGACAGTGAAGCTTGAAGGCAAGGCAGCTCCATATATATGCGTAGGAAAGATGGCAAAGGCTGGTTGCAGCTTCACATGTCTCACACCCAAGACTTGAACAAAAACCTCACAGGCTTCACCGTGTTGAACAGTTGAATGTATAGGCTCTCAGCCTATACCCGAGAGGGAGTAAGTTGAAATATATACAGTATACCGGTACTGTAAAAAAATAAAATAAATAAAAAATAAAACTTCATTATAGGTTTGACTCCTGTAAGGAGATAAAGAAAACCTAATATTTAGTAGTGGCCCCGTAATCATTGACGAACATGCCTATTACATAAGGCATCCTCTTCAAACACTAATCCGCCGTAGTTTGAATCTACCGCGCAGAGCATTTAAAATCTGAGGAGCCTTCATCATGAGCGCACGCGACCTCACTCATGGCTTCAGTCATTATGAATTGGGTTCTCACTACGAAAAAACTTCGTAAAAAATAAAAACAAAAAGAAAATAAGAATAACTATCCAATAAGCTTTCCATTATATCGTGGATGTACTTGTGTGGATCTTTGACCAGACGCTGATTCAGGCGTCATTCTTCCTTCACTGACATATCAAGTAAACCAAAATCCTTAATACATCAACGAATGGGAAGGGGATGGTCGGGAGGGCCCCAGTCGTCAATGATTACGGGGGCACTACTAAATATTAGGTTTTTTTTATCTCCTTACAGGAGTCAAACCTATAATTTATTAGTGGCCCCTCCATCATTGACGAACATGCCTGATTTCTAAGACTGGAGGGGGACATTCGTAATCATATCATAACTCTAGAAAAGCAGATAATCAAACAACCACATAGTATTCTTACTTTTGTAAAAAAGAGATATTCGGGTGCATAAACTTTATACAGCCTAAATCTTCAAAAAGGGGTACAAGCAAGAGCGTGCTTCAAAGAAGCCTGCTTGAAAAAGGGTTAACTCTGAGACTCTGTGCACAGATCTGCTAGTTAAGAAGGCACCCCACTTAAAGTAAGTGGTGAAAACTAAAAACTTATAAGTTTACATGTGCACATATAAACCCCATTAACTAGTGGATATATTCCTAAAAATATAACCAAACATAAATTAATTCTTGTACATTCGTAGAAGTACTGAACTCGTGTACTTATGCAGAAGTAATTACTTCAAAAGTAAAAGTCGTAGTTGCAACTACCGAGATTTCTCAAAAATCTATTGCTTCACAGCCAAAGCTACTTACAACAAGAATTGTTGTAACACTACTATTGGCCTTTAGCACAATTTCCTGCAATGAATACTACAGAGAAATTTTATAATACAATGCCTACAACCAGTATCACAGCTCGTATGTTCCGAACACATACTCCGGAGGGGTCTAGGGTGTCCTATGCCACACTGACTGCACCCCCACCCCCCCTTTTTCTTGAAATTAAACAAAACGTGACTAAAAGGGCCACCTAGACCCTCTGCCGTAAAGCTATACATGACAAGGAAGGTTTGTCCAGAGCTACTGAAAGGTATCGAGGCAAAAACTCCTGATTAGAGGCCCACAACCGTGTGGACGTAATAACTTCCACCGAAAGATTATTAAGGAAACGTAAAGAGGCTGTCCCCTTGCGTAAATCGTGGGTCCTACCCACAACGCCGGGATGCTTCTCTTTAAAGTCCTCGACCAAGAGAGAAGCCAGTGTACGCTCCATCAAGCGTTCACCCGGACTTGCGACCCATAAAGCACCCTGGTGATTTAGAGGTGCCACTCTTAAATATTTGGTTAGAGCTTGCACTGGGCAAAAAAGATGGTGCACCTTTCCCCTGTTTAACGCCGGCACCGTGAACTCTGAAAACACGTGTTCACTGTGCTCAATCTCGGCTATGAATCCTGGGGAAGGTGCAATGTGAATACACTCATGAAGCCTATCAAACCTGAGGCAATTAGGTGCGTTGCTCATCGCCGGCAGCTCAGATACTCTGTTCCCGGTAGCCAAAGCCATAAGGAATACTGCCCTTTTGTAAAATCTGCAGTCTTTGGTACATACGGGAACGAGAATAACGACGATGCTTTGTCCAGAGACCATGTAGGCCTGAGCTGACGGGGAGGTGGGTGGAGTTTAAAACCTGCCCACATAAATCACTTTCAGATAAATGTTTCTGCATGAACAGATAAATTAAATAATAAACAACCAACGCCACCGAGGGCACAGTTTGTTTTGTTCTAAGAATCCGAGACGTAAAAGCTTGCCAATGCGATTGAAACTGTCGCTTTGTAGACTGGGTATATTGATTCGTGAATATCTTGGTCACGTCGCTACCATATGGTGCTAGCCACTTGGCCTCCTGAATGTCCAAAATGAACAAGTCCGCGAGGTTTCTAGGTTGCCAATTGTGTTCTAAGTGGAACAACCCGACCAGGAGTGACACTGGGTGCGGGCACCACGTGTTCAAATGCTGGTACCACACTGCGCCGGCCACAGGGGCGCGATTAGCGAGACTACGCCTTGCTAATCCTGTAGTTTGTTGACTACGTGGCACATTAGAGACGCGTCTGGCGGCGGAAAATAGATAAATGGAACTCAACCTGTTCCCGTCCGTCATCAGAGCGTCAGGTCCGCCCGCCGGCGTTATCGTCCGGCGGGTGAGGTACGACTGTGAGTATCGCCATACCCCTTGGCTGTGGCTGTCCCTCGCTTGCGAGCTCGGTATACTCCCTGAATGGGAGCCCTCGTCCGAGTCCCGTAAAGGTTTATGATAATTAAAAGCTCCCATACCTCATTAACACATTGAAAGCAGAGCTGGTGAGCAAAATCATAAAGTATACTAATTAATTTAATTTATATTTAATTGTATTAAAATAAATTACTATAAATAAACACAATATTATCATAATATAATCATAGAAAATATATATGTTTATTATGATTCAGCTATTAAATTATTTCATTAACAAATAAAAATAAGATAGGGCTACCTGAGCTTAACGGCGTTGAACATACAGCAATGAGAGGTTCAAGTGCCGACACGACAGAGACTGGGGGAAAACTACCCCGCCCCCGGGAACTACCTGGTCACCTGGTGCAACACCGGTACTCCGCCCTGGAAAGAGAAAGTTCCGGGGATTAATGCTCATAGGGTTACACCCAAAAAATGGTACAAAATATGTGCCTCAAAACCGCCAGTCAACGAACCGTAGCACTCCACCACTACTTTTCGTTGTCCTTTAGTTTCATATTAAAGATTTCAGCATATCTTTACCTGTCCAGAAGATTTAAGCATATCTTCTGAATCCTCATAAAGGTGAAGCATATCTTTATTAAAGATGAAGTCTTTCAAGTATCCCTTTACACTTGAAACACTAGTAAGATTCCGGCATCTTTTTATCCCATAAAAAGTCTAAGCCTATCTTAATCTCTAATCTGGCTTCTCCCAGAAGCCCTCATAGATCGCCGTCTTGAAGGCCGTTATACCCTATTGTATCAATCAATTGTTTGGCAAATTATCGCGAATTGCAAATCAGTTAATATAACCACCCAAAGGTACAACTGCCGGGTTTTATATACAATGTCAAACCAATTGTACCTGCCCCAGACCTCTTTGTAAAAAGGTCGCCGGGAGGGAAAGACTAAACAAACAAACGGCATTGTTTCAATGGCTTATTAAAGATTTCAGCATATCTTTTACCTGTCCAAAAGAATTAAGCATAACTTCTTAATCCTCATAAAGATGAAGCATATCTTTATTAAAGATGAAGTCTTTCAAGTATCCCTTTACACTTGAAACACTAGTAAGATTCAGGCATCTTTTTATCCCATAAAAAGTCTAAGCCTATCTTAACCCTCTCCGACATATGACGCGATTTTGAGCCGATTAATGATACTTTAAAGCCTTTGTTACCATCAGGGGTATTTAGAAACCTTTAGTTTAGTTACTTCAACCTCTGCAGTTATCTTTGAGTTAGCTGTGGGCAGAAAACTAATTTTGGAGAGGTAATTATAAAAGTGAGATAAATCTATTTCTTATTGCTAATCTGGCAACCTTTGCGTCATATGAGTCTGAAGGGGTTAATCTCTAATCCGGCTTCTCCCAGAAGCCCTCATAGATCGCCATCTTGAAGGCCGTGATACCCTATTGTATCAATCAATTGTTTGGCAAATTATCTCGAATCGCAAATCCGTTAATATAACCACCCGAAGGTACAACCGCCGGGTTTTATATGCAATGTCAAACCAATTCTACCTGCCCCAGACCTCTTTGTAAAAAGGTCGCCGGGAGGTAAAGACCAAACAAACAGACAGCATTGTTTCAATGGCTTTGAAAAGCAGAGAAAACCAAGTCCAACAGGTGTCAGCCTGATCACCTAGAAAACTGTGTGGAGCCCCCCTCAACGGGAATAACCCAGGAAGCCTGATCCCAGGGTCGACCATAGAAAACGCAGTTTCTGATGAGCCCTCAAGCGACCAAACTCGTCGGGGTAACTTACCTATTTTAGCTATCCTGACTAAAACTCGGTAAACAAAAACGGTGTTCTCGGAGCAACGAGAAAAACGCCGGAAAGGTAACCCACACTAAACTATACATTACAGGAGGGCGTAATGCATAAAGCAATGAATAACACAGGAAGCCTGATCCCAGGCTCGACCACAGAAAACGCAGTTTCTTATGAGCCCTCAAGCGACCAAAGTCGTCGGGGTAACTTACCTATTTTGAGCCATCCTGACTAAAACTCGGTAAACAAAAACGGTGTTCTCGGAGCAACGAGAAAAACGCCGGAAAGGTAACCCACACCAAACGAGACATTTTAACACATTTTATACAAAGGGTGTGCGCAAAAATAGGGATACCTGAACAGGAGGGCGTAATGCATAAAGCAAAAACCGGGGCAAAGGTAGCCATGACAGAGACTGGTGGGATACTTACTCCAGGTTCTGCATAGACCCGCCGGGACCCAGCTCTGGAAATTTTGTTTTTTTCCAGGAATTAATGCTCAGAAGGTTAACCCAAACATGTTCGCACACAAGTGTTAAATAACCCGCCGGGTAACGAGACGTAATACTCAACGACTACAGCTCGCTACGCGGTGGGGTTTCCTAAGTAAAAGATTTCAGAATATCTTAATTTGTCCAAAAGATTTATGAATACCCTCTGACATAATATATAAAGACCAGCATGGCGTTTATAACTGATTAAGTCTTTCCGGTGGTGTTTGTTTCAAGATTCAATTTTGGAAAAAAAATAAATAAAAAAGATGCCGGCCCCCGAATTATCTCGTAGATCAAAAACTGGGAAGCCTGACAAATATACGAGATCTAACTTCTCCCGAAGTATCTTTTTAGATCGCCGTATGTTGAAGGCGGCGATACAAAACGTATCCCTCAATTGTCTGGTTAACTAACTGAATTGTAAATTCGTTATTCCCATCCCTCCAAGGAGCACCCGCCGGGTGTGAATATTAGTTTAAAAAACGTTAACCCCAATTGTGCCCTAAAGCGCCGTATGTTGAAGGAGGCGATACACAATGCATCCCTCAATTGTCTGGTCAACTAAACTGAATTTTGCAAATTCGGGCATCCCACCCTTCCAGGTTGCACCCGCCGGGTGATGTAAAGTTTAGAAGTTAACCCCAATTGTTCCTAACCCCACTTCTTTGTAAAAGATCGCCGGGGAGGAAATACAAATATCGCGAATTGCAAATCAGTTAATATAACCACCCAAAGGTACAACCGCCGGGTTTTATATGCAATGTCAAACCAATTGTACCTGGCCCAGACCTCTTTGTAAAAAGGTCGCCGGGAGGGAAAGACTAAACAAACAAACGGCATTGTTTCAATGGCTTATTAAAGATTTCAGCATATCTTTTACCTGTCCAAAAGAATTAAGCATAATTTCTTAATCCTCATAAAGATGAAGCATATCTTTATTAAAGATGAAGTCTTTCAAGTATCCCTTGACACCTGAAACACTAGTAAGATTCAGGCATCTTTTTATCCCATAAAAAGTCTAAGCCTATCTTAATCTCTAATCCGGCTTCTCCCAGAAGCCCTCATAGATCGCCGTCTTGAAGGCCGTGATACCCTATTGTATCAATCAATTGTTTGGCAAATTATCTCGAATCGCAAATCCGTTAATATAACCACCCGAAGGTACAACCGCCGGGTTTTATATGCAATGTCAAACCAGTTATACCTGCCCCAGACCTCTTTGTAAAAAGGTCGCCGGGAGGTAAAGACCAAACAAACAGACAGCATTGTTTCAATGGCTTTGAAAAGCAGAGAAAACCAAGTCCAACAGGTGTCAGCCTGATCACCTAGAAAACTGTGTGGAGCCCCCCTCGACGGGAATAACCCAGGAAGCCTGATCCCAGGCTCGACCATAGAAAACGCAGTTTCTGATGAGCCCTCAAGCGACCAAACTCGTCGGGGTAACTTACCTATTTTAGCCATCCTGACTAAAACTCGGTAAACAAAAACGGTGTTCTCGGAGCAACGAGAAAAACGCCGGAAAGGTATCCCACACTAAACTATACATTACAGGAGGGCGTAATGCATAAAGCAATGAATAACACAGGAAGCCTGATCCCAGGCTCGACCACAGAAAACGCAGTTTCTTATGAGCCCTCAAGCGACCAAACTCGTCGGGGTAACTTACCTATTTTGAGCCATCCTGACTAAAACTCGGTAAACAAAAACGGTGTTCTCGGAGCAACGAGAAAAAACGCCGGAAAGGTAACCCACACCAAACGAGACATTTTAACACATTTTATACAAAGGGTGTGCGCAAAAATAGGGATACCTGAACAGGAGGGCGTAATGCATAAAGCAAAAACCGGGGCAAAGGTAGCCATGACAGAGACTGGTGGGATACTTACTCCAGGTTCTGCATAGACCCGCCGGGACCCAGCTCTGGAAATTTTTTTTTTTTCCAGGAATTAATGCTCAGAAGGTTAACCCAAACATGTTCGCACACAAGTGTTAAATAACCCGCCGGGTAACGAGACGTAATACTCAACGACTACAGCTCGCTACGCGGTGGGGTTTCCTAAGTAAAAGATTTCAGAATATCTTAATATGTCCAAAAGATTTATGAATACCCTCTGACATAATATATAAAGACCAGCATGGCGTTTATAACTGATTAAGTCTTTCCGGTGGTGTTTGTTTCAAGATCCAATTTTGGAAAAAAAAACTAAAAAAGACGCCGGCCCCCGAATTATCTCGTAGATCAAAAACTGGGAAGCCTGACAAATATACGAGATCTAACTTCTCCCGAAGTATCTTTTTAGATCGCCGTATGTTGAAGGCGGCGATACAAAACGTATCCCTCAATTGTCTGGTTAACCAACTGAATTGTAAATTCGTTATTCCCATCCCTCCAAGGAGCACCCGCCGGGTGTGAATATTAGTTTAAAAAAACATTAACCCCAATTGTGCCCTAAAGCGCCGTATGTTGAAGGAGGCGATACACAATGCATCCCTCAATTGTCTGGTCAACTAAACTGAATTTTGAAAATTCGGGCATCCCACCCTTCCAGGTTGCACCCGCCGGGTGATTTAAAGTTTAAAAGTTAACCCCAATTGTTCCTAACCCCACTTCTTTGTAAAAGATCGCCGGGGAGGAAATACAACAACAGCATAGTTTTATATTGGCTTTGCAAAACCAAAAAAAATACAAACAACACGTGTCCGTATGAACACTGTTAGATGGGTACAGCCAACCCGCCGGGAATCATAGGGAGCCTGAAACAGGCACCCCAGAGACGCAGTCCTGGGGAGCCACAGACACCCACTCGCCGGGGACACAAGCCTGTTTTTAAACCACGCGTGGCCAAAACTCGGCAACCAGCCGGGGTTATCAAGGTGAAACCTAGAAAAACCCGCCGGAAAAAACCCACCCCGTCCAGATACCATCTGAACGCACCACCGGACCGAGGCGTAGCCAAAACACAACTAACGCTGGGCCCAACATAGTCCGTGGAATTAGCCAATACACAACTAACCCAGGACACATAAATAGTCCGTGGAATTAGCCAATACACAACTAAACCAGGACACACATGACACAGTAGTACATATTTAGAAAATAAATCAATAACACTTGTATATGTGGTAAAGCTACGAGAGGCTGGCTAGGCCTAGGCAGACGGATAACATTAACAAGTCGGAATATAAACAAAAAGCACTGAATTATATCACAACAGGAACCACCGGCAACACACCACTGTAGCAAATACTTCCGGCAAAGGGAAGAAGAACTGACTCGGGACCCAGAAAAAACTTCACTAAGTGAAGAAAAATACGCTGGGAACGTCAGCAAAAATACGCTACCTCATCAGAAAGATAAAAGGAAGCAAAAACGCGTAATGAAAGCCGCCTGCATCACAAAGCTAGCTAACTGTGAAAAAGTTCACCTGTCCACAACAGGACCACGAGGGTACATCCGAAATAGATGCCCCAAACACACGGCCCAAAATACACTGCACTGCGGGCAACCAGCCCAGGACACTCCTGCTACGCATATCCTAACCTTACTCGATACATCCCGGAGTAAACAAATGAGAAAAAACTCACTAGGGACGCAGCAAATGCGGAACCAGCGGAGCGTGGAGAGACACGTCCGGGCCGGCTGACCGCAGAGCAGAGAAGGAAGAATGACGCCTGAATCAGCGTCTGGTCAAAGATCCACACAAGTACATCCACGATATGATGGAAAGCTTATTGGATAGTTATTCTTATTTTCTTTTTGTTTTTTATTTTTTTACAAAGTTTTTTCGTAGTGAGAACCCAATTCATAATGACTGAAGCCATGAGTGAGGTCGCGTGCGCTCATGATGAAGGCTCCTCAGATTTTAAATGCTCTGCGCGGTAGATTCAAACTATGGCGGATTAGTGTTTGAAGAGGATGCCTTATGTAATAGGCATGTTCGTCAATGATGGAGGGGCCACTAATAAATATATGTTTTCCTTCATATTTATCATACAGTTTATACCCGGTACCAGGTATTCTCTTGTAGTCTACCAGACTCTACCTCTATGCTCACCTACAACAGGTTTTGCAATGATTTTGTTGCCTTCTACTATCTGTATACCATTCTTACATAATGTAACACATTTTGAAACTATTTTACAATGATATCATCATCTATAGTCTGTTTTTTCCAGCTGGCGGTAAATTGTTGGGTCCCCTTCTTGATTACTCATTTAATACACCAATTTTGCAGCAAAGTAAGTTATTAATTATGAAAACTTGGCATAAATATCACACAGAGGCAGAATAGTTTCCTATATATGTATTCAGTTATGTATCGAAAAATTTGCTGCTAAGGGAGTGAATTACAGTAAGCATCAGCTGAAAACAAACTGACTATAGCCTGAAGGTCCAGTAGATTATTATGTATATGTGTACAGTATATATACAGTATACACAGGCAGATACCCCATAGCTGGGGGGTGGCCGACTCGAGACAGAGCCCGAACAGGGAAAAAAAAAACAATCATACACATCTAGGTCGCCCAGGAGAAGACCCAGAGACCCAGGCCCATTTGGGGTTTCCATCAAATAATTCCCAGGTCCCAGACCTCCTGGAGAGGTTCCGGTCTCAGCAGGCAGACACACAGCGATGCTTTACCACCACAATGTCCGCCCACCTCAATCTATGCATGACCCTTCATATACACCGGCTCCCCGGGCCAGTCGCCTGGCAGACTATTATCTAGTCGAACTCTTTTATTTGCAGACTATTATCTAGTCCAACTCTTTTATTTTTTTCTATGTGAGTGAGGGACACAAAAGGCCAACTCTTTTATTTTTTTCTATGTGAGTGAGGGACACAAAAGGCAGAACTGCTTGTGATGAGTGCCTCCCCCAGAGTTGAAAGAGTGACATGGCCAATATCAAGGAAAGTTCGAGCCAAAATGCCTGGACACACAGAGTTTGAAGCAATTTAAGTCATAGGAAGAGGGAAAGATTGATTCTGGGAGAGAGTTCCAGAGCTCAGCTGTTGAATAGAAGCCCGACCCCCTCTCCCAAAGACCGCGTTATCACTCATCTATTCAAAAACATTTTCCATTCATTCTTATTTATTACCACTTCTCTTGCATGTTCTAGTCATCTCTCTATCTTCCAACACTTCTACTACACAATCTCTCCATCTCAACGGAGGTCTTCTTACCACTCTACCTCCTCTTGTATCTGACTCATATACTCTCTTTGTAAGCCTTTCATCTCCCATTCGCTCAACATGTCCATATTACCACAGCACCCTTCTGTACACTCTGGCCAACAAGGGTTCCTGTTGTCCCACTCTCCTACGTACCTATTCATTCCTCAATCTATCTCTATGCGTCACTCTACATATACTCCTCAAGCAGTTCATCTCCATCACATCTAGCTTTCTTCTCTCTTGTCAGAGCCTATATCTCAGCCCCATACATCACTGTTGGTACAACTATCCCTTGATTAGATTATTATAGCTGAAAGAATGTATTCAAAAGAATATTTCAGAAGCTAACCAGATCAAAGCTGCGGAAAAGTGCTTGTGAAATAAACCTTTACCTTGCGACACCACTGATCCATCGTCTATGACACTACTCAAAGTTTATGCTTTTCTACCATTCACTCTTATGGAAGTCCAGAGCAACACACAGATAGTACAAATAAGCAACCAATGGTTTGGGAGAAAAAAGTGGAGCCATACATAGAGCTGAAAGATCTAGTGTAGTGGCACCATATCAACCATGACTATCCTTCAATTAGAATATCCCAGGTAAGAACAAAGATTTTAGAAGAAATAGGATACTGATGACTAACCCTGAGCATCACTACTGTACTTTTATTCCATTTCTACCATGCTGTGTATTTCTTCAATATTCGCTTCTCACTTCCGTTCTTGCAAAACAAAATAACCCTAGACAATCCCATCCTAGTCCATAAATAAAGTAGGAAAGGGAAACGAGTCTTTGAAGTTATTACCGAGGACACAGAGTATGAGGAAGATGGAGAGAGACGAGAGGTGTTCCTGTTCGGCCGCCCCGACCTCTGGCAGGTCTATGCTGGTATGGCATGGCTCTGTCTCGTTACCACTCTCACCCTCAACGCCACCACTAAAAAAGAAAGAAGAAAAGGAATTAAAGGCCATTTTAATACAAATAAAGTTGGAGAGTACAAAATGCTGTGTAGCGTTAATCCTTTTCCATCCTTTATTATATTTATTGCGCTGCTTACAACAGCTGGCGCTATCAAAAGGGGAGGGCTAAGTACCGGTACTGTATTGTCTTTTCATTATTATGGTAAGTAAGGCTTAAGAATAACTAAGATCAGGAAAAAGCATAATAGCAGTGAATCATGGTAAGCTAGGTTCTAGGAAAACTAAACATCAGATAAAGTATAAGTTTAGCAAGTTAACGCCCTCAGGGATACAAAATTTGGACACAACAAAGAAACCACCACCACAGTTTACAAACAATACCGGTACATAAGATCAGTAATAGAATATGCAAGCCCTGCCTAGGTTTCTAACCTAGCTGAAACACATCACAATACCTTGCAGACTATTCAAAATAAAGCCCTAAAAATCATCACAGGCTGCACAGCCACTACACCTACAGATCACCTACATCAAGAAACCAAAGTCCTCAAAGTCAAAGACCATCTGGACATGAGAGGCACTCAATTCCTGGCTGCAGCCTCCACAAACCAACACCACCCACTACACTACATGGCAACACACCCACAGACACCAAGAAATATCAAAACAACACCCAGCACATAGTATCACACACAAATACTGTCTTCTCTCCCTCCCTTCCCACCCCAAACCAGCTTCCAGAAGCACATCCATACTCATATTTCTCGCCGTTCCATCCCATCACTCATAGACAACACGCCGATGCAGGAATCCTCCCTTCCTGGCGAGGATAGAGTCCACCTGGCCAGGCTGAGATGTGGGCACCATCCAGCTCTTCTGAGCAATCAGAAGAGACTGGATAACTCCGTCAACGACACCTGCCCGGGATGTAACACAGCACCTCATACCATTAAACACTTCGTAAAAGACTGCATTTCACACAATCACTTAATAATAATAATAATAATCTGGTCTTTTACTTCTCGCAAGCGGCAGTTCTTCCAGAGGAATTCACTAGCGCTCGTAACACATTGCACCACAATCAAGAGAAGTGTGGTGCAGTTCACCTGTAGTTCAAGCAACAACTATTTAACATGGCAGCAGTTAGAGTCTGTAACAACCTGTCACTGTGCCACTTGCAAGATCATAACTCCTACAGAAGAGAAAGGTTTTCAACTGTTTTTTGAGAGTCTATGGAGTTCAGCTGTCTAATTGATAAAGGCAATTAATTATATAACCTAGGAGCCACGAAAGAAAAGGACCGATCAGAGAAAGAGGACTGCTGGATAGCTACCGGTTCATCAAGACACAGCACATCATCACTGCTTCTCAGGATCGCACCAGAATGTGCCAAAGGGCGTCTCAAGAGGTCAGGAAGATACTTAGGTTTGCCAAACATAAGTGCCTTAAAAGTCATAAGACACAACTTAAACTCTATCCTAGCTTTAACTGGCAACCAGTGCAGCTCTATCAAATATGAAGAAGTGGGGGTTCTTGGAGGTAGATCAAATATGAGCCTCGCTGTTCTATTTAGTATGAACTGAACTTTTTGTAGCAAGTAATTAGGGAGGCCAAATAAGGCATTACAATAGTCCACACGTGATAGGACAATTGAGTGAACCAATGTTAGAAGATAGCGCTTGTTAAGAAACCGTCTCACTGAATTCAAGTTTCTAATTTGGAGATTACAAATTTTGATGACCTGATTGATCTGCAAACATGTTCATATATGCATCAACTGCATTGGTCATGTCATTAACATAAATCAAAAACTTCAATGGGGACAGTACTGATCCCTGGGGCACACCACTCTTGATTTCTGCCCATTGTGAAAATTCACCCCTAATCGTTGTTTGCATGATTCTCCCCTGCAGATAACTTTCCATCCAATCCGGTAGTTTCCTCTCTCTCACTCTCCCTGCAGTACTTAATTTTCAAAATAATCTGTTATGCAGTACTCAGTCAAAGGCTTTCTTTAAGTCTAGGCATATATAGTCCACCCAGCCATATCTCTCTTGCACTTTATCTATGACCCTGTCATAGAAACTGATCAGGTTGGTGATGCATGACGATTTGTCTCTGAATCCGAATTGTTTGTCTGATATTATTTTCTGTTGCTCCAAGAGGTCCGTCCATTGTCTTCTTATTATTTTTTTGCATAGTTTGCCCACCACACTAGTTAGTGAGACAGGTCTATAATTTAGGGTGTCCTTCCTGTCACCATTTTTATAGATGGGCACCATATTGGCTCTCTTCCATTCTACCGGTACTACTCCTTCTGTTATGTATTATGTCATACAGTATATTGGTATGATTAATTGATCTGCACATTTTTTGAGGATCCATCCAGATATTTCGTCAGGCCCCATGGCTTTTCTTACATCTAGGTCTCTCATTAGACCAAGTAGTTCAAGATGCTTCTGATATTGCCGGGTCTCGATTTTCCTCTACTACAGGAGCGACGAAGTCGCTCTCTGAGGCGAAAACAGTTTGCCATTTGGTGTTCATTACCTCACACAGCTTCTTTTCATCCTTGTAAATGTCCTGGCCATCTTTCAACTCTGTGAACTGATCTTTCACCTTTATTTTTCTTACAGTTTCTTACAGTAGATCCTTTGGAAAAAGGCAAACTAGGCCTGTGTATCCAGCTCAGTGCTGTTTACAAATTTGTAAAAGAGTTTTAGTTCGCCTTTGGCTTTATTAACTATGTTTTTGTCATACAGTAGTTCGCTTCTTCTTCGCTTTTGATGTTAACATAGTTATTTCTTGCTTGGTTGTATTTGTGTCTTTTTGTCATGTCATTGTTCCAAGCTTTTCTCTCTGTTGCTTTGCTACTTCACACTTATTATTAAACCAAACCTTTTCCCTTCTTATGTTGGGTTTGTACTTGGGCACAAATCTGTTGATCGCTTCTCTGTATATATCAACGAAATACAAGTACAGTATTTGTCCTGTACATTGTTCATATTTTTCGGGCGTTCCAGTCAAAGTCACCAAAGAGATTTCCTAATCCCCAAAAATCCGATCTAGCATAGTTTGGTCGGTCTTACTTATATTTCTCTGAAATTGTGTTTGTATACACCATTGTGCACTCCACTTGCAGCACTACATGGTCACTTCTTCCTAGTGGGCATTGATACTCCAGTTTCAGTATATCATTTGGATCTTTTGTAAAAACCAGATCCAGCCTCGAGGGTTCATCACTCCCTCGTGATCTTATATTCTCTGCAACGTGTTGAGTCAAAAAGTGGTCAGTGGAGATCTTGAGCAGTTTGTGTCCCCAATTGTTTTCATTTCTGCCTGCATCCAGTCTCTCCCAGTTAACCTCCTTGCAATTGAAGTCACCTGTCAGGATTAACTTGTTTCTTCTATTCAGTAGTGCATTTAGATCAGTTAGGGTATCAGCTATTAGTTTTTCATGTTCTTCCCTTCCCCATCTCTGGTTCGTGGTAGCATATAGAGTACTGCTATGTCATATTTATTTTTTCCGCCGTTTTCTTAAATTTTGATTGCGAGTAGTTCTGCTTTGCTTGACAGAGTACCAGTATCTATCTTTTTTGCTTTCAGATTCTTATGAGTTAAGATTATCAGTCCTCCCCCACTTTTACCTTCTCTGTCCTTTCGCCAAATTTCATAATCTGACCAACCCATTAGATCCAAATTAATATCCTTCTGGAGTGTTGTTTCGGTCAAGCATACAATCTTGGGTGCCTTATCTCTTATATAGTCGCTATGTTCGTTTTTTTTATACTAATCAATATTTGTGTACATTAGTTCTACACGGTTGTTTGCACTACACAGATTCACTATACTCGTCCCATCCCTATCTATAGACCTCTCCACTCCGTCGTTACCCTCACTGCTCCTTCTTATTGCCGCGTTTCTTCTTTTTGTTCTACGGTCTAGTGTTCCTCTTTCCTCACCTGTTCCCTTTTCTACCTCACTGGCTCCTTTTCCTCCCTTTGGCTCCTGATCGGCTGTTTCCCATTCCCCATTTTTCCTATTTTTTTTTTCTTCTGGGGGTGGCCGACTCGAGACAGAGCCCGAATAGGGACAACACAACACAACAGAAAACATTAATTTAATTGGGAATTTATAGGTTTGACTCCTGTAAGGAGATAAAGAAAACCTAATATTTAGTAGTGGCCCCGTAATCATTGACGAACATGCCTATTACATAAGGCATCCTCTTCAAACACTAATCCGCTGTAGTTTGAATCTACCGCGCAGAGCATTTAAAATCTGAGGAGCCTTCATCATGAGCACACGCGACCTCACTCATGGCTTCAGTCATTATGAATTGGGTTCTCACTACAAAAAAAACTTGGTAAAAAATAAAAAACAAAAAGAAAATAAGAATAACTATCCAATAAGCTTTCCATCATATCGTAGATGTACTTGTGTGGATCTTTGACCAGACGCTGATTCAGGCGTCATTCTTCCTTCACTGACATATCAAGTAAACCAAAATCCTTAATACATCAACGAATGGGAAGGGGATGGTCGGGAGGGCCCCAGTCGTCAATGATTACGGGGCCACTACTAAATATTAGGTTTTCTTTATCTCCTTACAGGAGTCAAACCTATAATTTAATAGTGGCCCCTCCATCATTGACGAACATGCCTGATTTCTAAGACTGGAGGGGGACATTCATAATCATATCATAACTCTAGAAAAGCAGATAATCAAACAACCACATAGTATTCTTACTTTTGTAAAAAAGATATTCGGGTGCATAAACTTTATACAGCCTAAATCTTCAAAAAGGGGTACAAGAAGGAGCGTGCTTCAAAGAAGCCTGCTTGAAAAAGGGTTAACTCTGAGACTCTGTGCACAGATCTGCTAGTTAAGAAGGCACCCCACTTAAAGTAAGTGGTGAAAACTAAAAAACTTATAAGTTTACATGTGCACATATAAACCCCATTAACTAGTGGATATATTCCTAAAAATATAACCAAACATAAATGAATTCTTGTACATTCGTAGAAGTACTGAACTCGTGTACTTATGCAGAAGTAATTACTGCAAAAGTAAAAGTCGTAGTTGCCACTACCGAGATTTCTCAAAAATCTATTGCTTCACAGCCAAAGCTACTTACAACAAGAATTGTCGTAACACTACTATTGGCTTTTAGCACAATTTCCTGCAATGAATACTACAGAGAAATTTTATAATACAATGCCTACAACCAGTATCACAGCTCGTATGTTCCGAACACATACTCCGGAGGGGTCTAGGGTGTCCTATGTCACACTGACTGCACCCCCCCCCCCCCCTTTTTCTTGAAATTAAACAAAACGTGACTAAAACGGCCACCTAGACCCTCTGCCGTAAAGCTATACATGGCAAGGAAGGGTTGTCCAGAGCTACTGAAAGGTATCGAGGCAAAAACTCCTGATTAGAGGCCCACAACTGTGTGGACGTAATAACTTTCACCGAAAGATTATTAAGGAAACGTAAAGAGGCTGTCCCCTTGCGTAAATCGTGGGTCCTACCCACAACGCCGGGATGCTTCTCTTTAAAGTCCTCGACCAAGAGAGAAGCCAGTGTACGCTCCATCAAACGTTCACCCGGACTTGCGACCCATAAAGCACCCTGGTGATTTAGAGGTGCCACTCTTAAATATTTGGTTAGAGCTTGCACTGGGCAAAAAAGATGGTGCACCTTTCCCCTGTTTAACGCCGGCACCGTGAACTCTGAAAACACGTGTTCACTGTGCTCAATCTCGGCTATGAATCCTGGGGAAGGTGCAATGTGAATACACTCATGAAGCCTATCAAACCTGAGGCAATTAGGTGCGTTGCTCATCGCCGGCAGCTCAGATACTCTGTTCCCGGTAGCCAAAGCCATAAGGAATACTGCCCTTTTGTAAAATCTGCAGCCTTTGGTACATACGGGAACGAGAATAACGACGATGCTTTGTCCAGAGACCATATAGGCCTGAGCTGACGGGGAGGTGGGCGGAGTTTAAAACCTGCCCACATAACTCACTTTCAGATAAATGTTTCTGCATGAACAGATAACTGAAATAATAAACAACCAACGCCACCGAGGGCACAGTTTGTTTTGTCTAAGAATCCGAGACGTAAAAGCTTTCCAATGCGATTGAAACTGTCGCTTTGTAGACTGGGTATATTGATTCGTGAATATCTTGGTCACGTCGCTACCATAAGGTGCTAGCCACTTGGCCTCCTGAATGTCCAAAAAGAACAAGTCCGCGAGGTTTCTAGGTTGCCAATTGTGTTCTAAGTGGAACAACCCGACCAGGAGGGACACTGGGTGCGGGCACCACGTGTTCAAATGCTGGTACCACACTGCGCCGGCCACAGGGGCGCGATTAGCGAGACTACGCCTCGCTAATCCTGTAGTTTGTTGACTACGTGGCACATTAGAGACGCGTCTGGCGGCGGAAAAGAGATAAATGGAACTCAACCTGTTCTCGTCCGTCATCAGAGCGTCAGGTCCGCCCGCCGGCGTTATCGTCCGGCGGGTGAGGTACGACTGTGAGTATCGCCATACACCTTGGCTGTGGCTGTCCCTCGCTTGCGAGCTCGGTATACTCCCTGAACGGGGAGCCCTCGTCCGAGTCCCATAAAGGTTTATGATAATTAAAAGCTCCCATAGCTCATTAACACATTGAAAGCAGAGCTGGTGAGCAAAATCATAAAGTATACTAATTAATTTAATTTATATTTAATTGTATTAAAATAAAGTACTATAAATAAACACAATATTATCATAATATAATCATAGAAAATATATATGTTTATTATGATTCAGCTATTAAATTATTTCATTACCAAACAAAAATAAGATAGGGCTACCTGAGCTTAACGGCGTTGAACATACAGCAATGAGAGGTTCAAGTGCCGACACGACAGAGACTGGGGGAAAACTACCCCGCCCCCGGGAACTACCTGGTCACCTGGTGCAACACCGGTAATCCGCCCTGGAAAGAGAATTTTCCGGGGATTAAAGCTCATAGGGTTACACCCAAAAAACGGTACAAAATATGTGCCTCAAAACCGCCGGTCAACGAACCGTAGCACTCCACCACTACTTTTCGTTGTCCTTTAGTATCATATTAAAGATTTCAGCATATCTTTACCTGTCCAGAAGATTTAAGCATATCTTCTGAATCCTCATAAAGGTGAAGCATATCTTTATTAAAGATGAAGTCTTTCAAGTATCCCTTTACACTTGAAACACTAGTAAGATTCCGGCATCTTTTTATCCCATAAAAAGTCTAAGCCTATCTTAATCTCTAATCTGGCGTCACCCAGAAGCCCTCATAGATCGCCGTCTTGAAGGCCGTGACACCCTATTGAATCAATCAATTGTTTGGAAAAGTATCGCGAATTGCAAATCAGTTAATATAACCACCCAAAGGTACAACCGTCGGGTTTTATATGCAATGTCAAACCAATTGTACCTGCCCCAGACCTCTTTGTAAAAAGGTCGCCGGGAGGGAAAGACTAAACAAACAAACGGCATTGTTTCAATGGCTTATTAAAGATTTCAGCATATCTTTTATCTGTCCAAAAGAATTAAGCATAACTTCTTAATCCTCATAAAGATGAAGCATATCTTTATTAAAGATGAAGTCTTTCAAGTAACCCTTTACACCTGAAACACTAGTAAGATTCAGGCATCTTTTTATCCCATAAAAAGTCTAAGCCTATCTTAATCTCTAATCCGGCTTCTCCCAGAAGCCCTCATAGATCGCCGTCTTGAAGGCCGTGATACCCTATTGTATCAATCAATTGTTTGGCAAATAACTCTAATCGCAAATCCGTTAATATAACCACCCGAAGGTACAACCGCCGGGTTTTATATACAAGGACCCCAATGGAAATACGCCTAACGGCCTTATTGGGCTATCCTTAGTTGGAATTCTGCAAGGCTGGTACATGCCATATTTATAACATACTATGTGGTACCAACTCTGTAAATTGCTAACTGAATAAATATTATTATTATTATTATTATTATTAATGTCAAACCAATTTACCTGCCCCCAGACCTCTTTGTAACAAGGTCGCCGGGAGGTAAAGACCAAACAAACAGGCAGCATTGTTTCAATGGCTTTGAAAAGCAGAGAAAACCAAGGCCAACAGGTGTCAGCCTGATCACCTAGAAAACTGAGTGGAGCCCCCCTCGACGGGAATAACTCAGGAAGCCTGATCCCAGGCTCGACCATAGAAAACGCAGTTTCTGATGAGCCCTCAAGCGACCAAACTCGTCGGGGTAACTTACCTATTTTAGCCATCCTGACTAAAACTCGGTAAACAAAAACGGTGTTCTCGGAGCAACGAGAAAAAATGCCGGAAAGGTAACCTACACCAAACTTGACATTTTAACACATTTCATACAAAGGGTGTGCGCAAAATTAGGGATACCTGAACAGGAGGGCGTAATGCATAAAGCAAAAACCGGGGCAAAGGTAGCCATGACAGAGACTGGTGGGATAATTACTCCAGGTTCTGCATAGACCCGCCGGGACCCAGCTCTGGAAAAAAAGAAAATTTCCAGGAATTAATGCTCATAAGGTTAACCCAAACATGTTCGCACACAAGTGTTAAATAACCCGCCGGGTAACGAGACGTAATACTCAACGACGACAGCTCGCTACGCGGTGGGGTTTCCTAAGTAAAAGATTTCAGAATATCTTAATTTGTCCAAAAGATTTATGAATACCCTCTGACATAATATATAAAGACCAGCATGGCGTTTATAACTGATGAAGTCTTTCCGGTGGTGTTTGTTTCAAGATTCAATTTTGGAAAAAAAATAAAATAAAAAAAACGCCGGCCCCCGAATTATCTCGTAGATCAAAAAACTGGGAAGCCTGACAAATATACGAGATCTAACTTCTCCCAAAGTATCTTTTTAGATCGCCGTATGTTGAAGGCGGCGATACAAATCGTATCCCTCAATTGTCTGGTTAACTAACTGAATCGTAAATTCGTTATTCCCATCCCTCCAAGGAGCACCCGCCGGGTGTGAATATTAGTTTTTTAAAAAGCGTTAACCCCAATTGTGCCCTAAAGCGCCGTATGTTGAAGGAGGCGAAACACAATGCATCCCTCAATTGTCTGGTCAACTAAACTGAATTTTGCAAATTCGGGCATCCCACCCTTCCAGGTTGCACCCGCCAGGTGATTTAAAGTTTAAAAGTTAACCCGAAATGTTCCTAACCCCACTTCTTTGTAAAAGATTGCCGGGGAGGAAATACAAAGATCGCGGATTGCAAATCAGTCAATAGAACCACCCAAAGGTACAACCGCCGGGTTTTATATGCTATGTCAAACCAATTGTACCTGCCCCAGACCTCTTTGTAAAAAGGTCGCCGGGAGGGAAAGACTAAACAAACAAACGGCATTGTTTCAATGGCTTATTAAAGATTTCAGCATATCTTTCACCTGTCCAAAAGAATTAAGAATAACTTCTTAATCCTCATAAAGATGAAGCATATCTTTATTAAAGATGAAGTCTTTCAAGTATCCCTTTACACTTGAGACACTAGTAAGATTCAGGCATCTGTTTAACCCATAAAAAGTCTAAGCCTATCTTAATCTCTAATCCGGCTTCTCCCAGAAGCCCTCATAGATCGCCGTCTTGAAGGCCGTGATACCCTATTGTATCAATCAATTGTTTGGCAAATTAACTCGAATCGCAAATCCGTTAATATAACCACCCAAAGGTACAACCGCCGGGTTTTATATGCAATGTAAAACCAATTCTACCTGCCCCAGACCTCTTTGTAAAAAGGTCGCCGGGAGGTAAAGACCAAACAAACAGACAGCGTTGTTTCAATGGCTTTGAAAAGCAGAGAAAACCCAAGTCCAACAGGTGTCAGCCTGATCACCTAGAAAACTGTGTGGAGCCCCCCTCGACGGGAATAAACCAGGAAGCCTGATCCCAAGCTCGACCCTAGAAAATGCTGTTTCTGATGAGCCCTCAAGCGACCAAACTCGTCGGGGTAACTTACCTATTTTAGTCATCCTGACTAAAACTCGGTAAACAAAAACGGTGTTCTCGGAGCAACGAGAAAAACGCCGGAAAGGTAACCCACACTAAACTATACATTACAGGAGGGCGTAATGCATAAAGCAATGAATAACACAGGAAGCCTGATCCCAGGCTCGACCACAGAAAACGCAGTTTCTTATGAGCCCTCAAGCGACCAAACTCGTCGGGGTAACTTACCTATTTTGAGCCATCCTGACTAAAACTCGGTAAACAAAAACGGTGTTCTCGGAGCAACGAGAAAAACGCCGGAAAGGTAACCCACACCAAACGAGACAGTTTAACACATTTTATACACAGGGTGTGCGCAAAAATAGGGATACCTGAACAGGAGGGCGTAATGCATAAAGCAAAAACCGGGGCAAAGGTAGCCATGACAGAGACTGGTGGGATACTTACTCCAGGTTCTGCATAGACCCGCCGGGACCCAGCTCTGGAAAAAAAGAAAATTTCCAGGAATTAATGCTCATAAGGTTAACCCAAACATGTTCGCACACAAGTGTTAAATAACACGCCGGGTAACGAGACGTAATACTCAACGACTACAGCTCGCTACGCGGTGGGGTTTCCTAAGTAAAAGATTTCAGAATATCTTAATTTGTCCAAAAGATTTATGAATACCCTCTTACATAATATATAAAGACCAGCCTGGCGTTTATAACTGATTAAGTCTTTCCGGTGGTGTTTGTTTCAAGATTCAATTTTGGAAAAAAAAAACTAAAAAAGACGCCGGCCCCCGAATTATCTCGTAGATCAAAAACTGGGAAGCCTGACAAATATACGAGATCTAACTTCTCCCGAAGTATCTTTTTAGATCGCCGTATGTTGAAGGCGGCGATACAAAACGTATCCCTCAATTGTCTGGTTAACTAACTGAATTGTAAATTCATTATTCCCACCCTTCCAGGGAGCACCCGTGTGAATATTAGTTTAAAAAACGTTAACCCCAATTGTGCCTTAAATTGCCGTATGTTGAAGGAGGCGATACACAATGCATCCCTCAATTGTCTGGTCAACTAAACTGAATTTTGCAAATTCGGTCATCCCACCCTACCAGGTTGCACCCGCCGGGTGATTTAAAGTTGAAAAGTTAACCCCAATTGTTCCGAACCCCACATCTTTGTAAAAGATCGCCGGGGAGGAAATACAACAACAACATAGTTTTATATTGGCTTTGCAAAACCGAAAAAACTACAAACAACACGTGTCCGTATAAACACTGTTAGATGGGTACAGCCAACCCGCCGGGAATCAGAAGGAGCTTGAAACAGGCACCCCAGAGACGCCGTCCTGGGGAGCCACAGACACCCACTCGCCGGGGAAACAAGCCTGTTTTTAAACCACGCGTGGCCAAAACTCGGCAACCAGCCGGGTTTTTTCATGGTGTAACCGAGAAAAACCCGCCGGAAATAACCCACCCCGTCCAGATACCATCTGAACGCAACACAGGACCGAGGCGTAGCCAAAACACAACTAACGCCGGGCCCAACATAGTCCGTGGAATTAGCCAATACACAACTAACCCAGGACACATAAATAGTCCGTGGAATTAGCCAATACACAACTAAACCAGGACACACAGCACACAGTAGTACATATTTAGAAAATAAATCAATAACACTTGTATATGTGGTAAAGCTACGAGAGGCTGGCTAGGCCTAGGCAGACGGATAACATTAACAAGTCGGAATATAAACAAAAAGCACTGAATTATATCACAACAGGAACCACCGCCAACACACCACTGTAGCAAATACTTCCGGCAAAGGGAAGAACTGACTTGGGACCCAGAAAAAACTTCACTAAGTGAAGAAAAATACGCTGGGAACGTCAGCAAAAATACGCTACCTCATCAGAAAGATAAAAGGAAGCAATAACGCGTAATGAAAGCCGCCTGCATCACAAAGCTAGCTAACTGTGAAAAAGTTCACCTGTCCACAACCGGACCACGAGGGTACATCCGAAATAGATGCCCCAAACACACGACCCAAAATACACTGCACTGCGGGCAACCAGGCCAGGACAATCCTGCTACGCATATCCTAACCTTACTCGATACATCCCGGAGTAAACAAATGAGAAAAAACTCACTAGGGACGCAGCAAATGCGGAACCAGCGGAGCGTGGAGAGACACGTCCGAGCCGGCTGACCGCAGAGCAGAGAAGGAAGAATGACGCCTGAATCAGCGTCTGGTCAAAGATCCACACAAGTACATCTACGATATGATGGAAAGCTTATTGGATAGTTATTCTTATTTTATTTTTGTTTTTTATTTTTTTACAAAGTTTTTTCGTAGTGAGAACCCAATTCATAATGACTGAAGCCATGAGTGAGGTCGCGTGCGCTCATGATGAAGGCTCCTCAGATTTTAAATGCTCTGCGCGGAAGATTCAAACTACGGCGGATTAGTGTTTGAAGAGGATGCCTTTTGTAATAGGCATGTTCGTCAATGATGGAGGGGCCACTATTAAATATTGGTGTTAAGAATGATACTAATTAATAACTAGAATATTAATTAACACTCTCCGACTCATATGACGCTAGAGCGTCATATGGAGGTTTGGCCAAAATACTCATATGACGCTAGAGCGTCATATGAACTTATCTTAATATCTCTCTAATAAGTTATATGACGCTCTACCGTCATATTGAGCTCAGTAAGTTAGGTAAGTTAGATCAAAATCTGTCAAATGGTGGCAACCCCATGTTCCTCCGACTTCTAACGGTCCCTCAGTGAGATTTTGACAGTTGTGGGGATAATACCGTGTCAGCCGCCTCCTCGTCAGTAAGTTAATATAATCTGTCTGGGGGGTTAAGGTGTATTCAAATCATTCTAGATGACTTTGATAGGGCCCAGTGGCTTTGTTATGTTTTTACCGGTTATCTAAAACTGTCTACATTCAAAATCAATACTTCACCAAAGATTTTACTAATAAACTGTAATTCTAAGTTACTATAAATTTTCAATGACAGTTCTTATGTTTTTCTAATAGCCTGTGACTATATTATTTGCTTCATGTTGCAAAAGTGCGAATTAAATGTCCCTAACACTAGATTTCACACAAATTAAAATCAAGATAAATTGTTGAATTTGAAAGTACCTCTCCCCCTCTTGTTCCTCCGAGCCTGGCTGTTCCTTGCTGCAGTAGCGTGGGTAGAAAGTGGTGAGCTTGGCATAGTCATCGGAGGTGATGTTGCAGACGTTCACTGTGGTGTTGCCCACATGGAGGTTCAGCTGCGGCGGTGGAGTTGTGGTGGTGGTGGTGGTGGGTGGTGGGGGTACTGAGGTGGTGGGTAGAGGGGCAGTAGAGGGGACTTTACCTTCGGTTGCATCTCCCTGTAATAAGAAATTCAATAAATTAGAAGGGTGATATGCTAGTTATAAAGGTGGTGCTGGGCGAGTGATGTGGTTATAGTGTGGCTGATGTACTTACACTAGTTGTACTTACACTAGTTGTATTTGCGGGAGTGAGCATGCTCGTTAATTTCCGCCTCCTAAGATATGTTTGTCATACCGTGCTTTGAAACTATGCACTGATGGTGCAGACACTACTTCGGCTGGCAATTTGTTCCACCCACTAATCGAGTTGGTAGGAAATCTTTTACTTTTCAGATCAGATTTACTATTAGGCACTTTCAGTTTGTTTCATGGTGTTTTCATTAACCCTCCAGCCCCGGCTATGTATTATATATATATTCCTCGAAACCCGGGTGTTTTGGCCGAAAAACGTCTAGGCTAGGCTACCGTATATTCGTTAATCAGACTGCTTCCCGCATTCCCGCGCATCCCCAAGCGTAGCTGTGTTATTTACCTGTAGAATGGCATTAAGTAGAGCTCTCTAAGTCAACTGGTTGAGCTGTGATGATGATTTCATTGGAGATAACTTTATGGCCAAAACAGCCACTTTACACCACTTTTCGATACTTAACAACAACATACAGGCACACACGAACAAGCGACGCTCTCCTTCTTGTGGCCGGAGATGCGGGGCGACGGTCCAGTCGGCTGTTGTTTACATGCGTCGGACCGACGCCCCGCACACGAAGCTCACAGGCTTTCAACCACTGGGCGTTCAAGATACCATCCGGGTACCTGTTATATGCTTTTTTATGGGCGTTCAAGAGCCCTTCCGTGGTGAGAGGGTTAAGATAATTGAAAGACATCCTGATATTTGCCAATAGTGCTAGTGATTCTCTCACTATCTTATTTACGTGGCTTTCTGGAGACATGTTATCCTTAAATTCTATCCCCAAGTCTTTTTCCTTTTCTGCTTTGGGAATCACTTCGTTTCCTAGTTTATAATTTTTTCTAGGTCTGTACTTGCTTTTACCCATTTCTAGTCTTACATTTCCCTGCATTGAACTCCATATTCCATTTGATGCTCCATTCATGGATCTTTTGCAAATCTGCTTGGAGCTCAAGGCAATCCTCCTGGGTTCTGATAGTTTTAAGCAGCTTAGCATCATCCGCAAACATGCTCATGTAGCTTGTTAGTCCCTCAGGTAAGTCATTTATATTAGAAACATGATTGGGGCTAGGACAGATCCTTGTGGTACTCCACTCATAATTTGAGTCCAGTTTGACGATTTCCCCCTTACTGTTGTTCTCATCTGTCTTCCGCTAAGGTAGCTCTCCATCCATTTCAGCAGTTTGTCTCCTACTTTTCCCTCATGTTTTAATTTCCACAGCAATCTCTTGTGTGGAACTTTGTCAAATGCCTTTTTAAAGTCTAGGTAGGCACAGTCTACCCATCCTCTGGTCCATGTGTCTATTACTCTAGAGTAAAAACTCAACAAGTTGCTTACACATGATCTGCCTCCTGAATCCAAATTGTCGGTCAGTAATTAATTTTTTGGATTCCAGGTAGTTCACCCATTTGTCCCTTATTAACCCTTAAAAAGCGGCACACTACATAAGTCGAGTTGAAAAAACTGGCAAAAAACGGGTGAAAAAAGGGTTGAAATTGAGTGAAAATGGGTGGGATAGTAATGATCCATACGTCCGACATCTGTGGCCTCCCGGCCCACACTAACTCCAGTTCCCCCACCACGCGTGAGGATGACAGTGTAACCAATAGTTCGCTAAAAGTGAGCAAGGTAGCAAAATCAGCTAAACTTCCATCTTCGAGGTAACACTGTCAGTGCTCCACGAGTGCTACGTAGCTGTATGTGGCGTCATTGTGTAGCGATTTCCACCTAGTTTTCGGCGCAATACAGTTCCTTTCATACTGATGGTTGATATAGCAGTCAGAACGGCCCGGAAAGGCCCAAAACGGCCACAGAGCACCCGCTAGAGGAGGGTTAATCCTTCCAGAATCTTCATGAGGATGCTCAATAGTGATACAGGTCTATAGTTCAGTGGTTTATCTCTGCTTCCTCCCTTAAATATAGGAATAATGTTTGCTCTTTTCCATTCTGTAGGTACTATCCCTGTGTCCAATGATTTGGTCATTATATCATATAATGGTATACTCAGTTCCTTGGCATTTTCTTTTATAATCCAGCCTGATACTCCGTCCGGTCCGGCGGCTTTGTTTGGATCCACCTTACTCATTATGTCTATGAGCTCTGCTCTGTTAAATGTGACTTCCGGCATTTCCTCTGTACCTATCTCATTGGTTTCTGGTGCAATGAATTCTCCTTCTTTTGTAAATACTGATGCAAAATTTCTATTTAGTTCTTCCGCAATTTCTGTATCCTCTTCTATGATTCTGTTTCCACTTTTAATCTTTACGATTGTGGCTTTTATCTTCCTTTTGCCGTTTACAAACTTCAAAACATTTTTTGGATTCTTTTCATAGTTCTCCACTATCCCTTTCTCATGGTTTGCCTCTGACCTCCTCCTCATTTCTGTGTATTTGTTTCTCTCCTCTTTATACTTTTGCCTGTTATCTTCCGAATCCCAGTTTCTCATCTTTTTCCAGGCTTTGTTTTTTGCTTCCTGTGCTAGCCTACATTCGCGGTTAAACCATTCTTTGCGATTTCCTTTTTTTCTGTTATTAATGTACTTTGGGACAAAAGTTGTTATACCAGTATCATAGATCTCCATGAATGCCTTGAGTTTTTTGTCTACCTCACTTTCAGATAACACCTGATCCCAATTTTGTGACTTGAAAAAATCCCGTAGTCCTGCAAAATCGGTTCTGGAATACATCCAGTGATTTTCCTTGTGGTTTTCCCTTTCCTTGGGTAGATTATGCTTCAACAGTAGGTCATGTCGAGAACTGCATGGTCGCTTTTTCCTAGTGGGCATAGGTACTGAATACTTTGAACCTCCTCCTCCCTTCTTGTGAAGAGAAGGTCCAATCTAGCTGGTTGATCACTTCCCCTTACTCTTGTTGACTCTTTTACATGTTGGTATATAGAATTTTCCATGGCCATACTTAATAATTCATTGCCCCAACTTTCCTCTCCTGTTCCGGGTTCAAGTTCTTCCCAATTCACTTCCTTGCAGTTAAAGTCCCCACACATGACTATTTCATCCTTTGAAGCTAAGATATTTTCTAGCACACTAATTGTTTCCTTACGCATTAGGCTATGCTCCTCCTTACTCCATGTCTTTGTCTTGGGAGGTACATACGCTACTATCACCACTATTTTTTCGTTTCCACCAATTTCTAGTGCTAAAACTTCTGCTGTTGAAGTTTCTAGTTTTATCTCAGACACAATCAAATCTTTCCTAGTAAGGATGCACACTCCACCTCCATGTCAAAATTTTCTGTCCCTCCTCCAAATCCTGTATTCAGACCATCCTAGCAGATTTATATCAAGTTCCTCTCTTAGTTTTGTCTCAGTGAGACATACTATTTACATACATAACATTTTAAGACTGAGTGTTCCACACATAAGTGCAGTTTCAGTCTCTTGTCCTAATGGCGGCGTTCCAGGCAACCCTGTTAAGGGCTGCTTCACTTGTCAAGTTCTTGGATTTGAGATCGGCGCGTATAGTCCGATCCCAGGTCTTCCTCGGTCCACCCCTTGGTGCAGCTCCCTCCACAATCACAGACCTGCATTTTGTCACCCAATTTTGTTCATCCATTCTCTCCACATGTCCATACCATCCCAGTCTACTTGTACGCATCACCTCGCTAATACTCTTTATACCTAAACGTCTCCTCAGCTCAACATTTGTTATTCTATCCTGTAGCCTGGCCCCACACATCCATCTCACCATTCTCATCTCATTACGCTCCATTCTGTTGACATCCTCTACTTTAACGGCCCATGTTTCTGAGGCATACGTCATTGCACTTCTAACACATGAGGCATACACCTTTCCCTTCAGGGGGAGAGGCATTCTTTTCATGGTCAGGATTGGCATCAATTCTCTGAACTTCCCCCAGCCACACCTAATTCTAGCAACAGTGGCAGCCTCGGCCCCACCACCGGCAGAGATGGTATCTCCTAGGTAACAAAACTTGTTCACCAGCTCCAAAGACTCATTTCCAAAATTCACAGCCACAGGATCATCACTTAACACAAGCTCGCCTTTGCACACTACGCACTCAAATTTCTCTATTTCTGACTTATCCTTCGGCAGGGGCCCCTTTATTCTACTACAGCGCTTACTCCCATGGTGTACCCAACATCGACAGATGCTACATTGAATTGAGTTAACGCCCACTCCCTTTCCACACACTGCACATGGGTATGCACCGCTCTTTTCCACATTGCCTCGTCTCAAACTACAATGCATAACCTTGGTTTTGTTAATATTGACTCTTAAACCCTTGCTCGCCATGCCCTCTCTCCACTTTCTGAATTTGGCCTCAGCATCCTGCATACTGTCAGCTATTAGGACTAAATCGTCTGCATAAAACAGTTCCAACGGGAGTCCGCCTCTAAAAACTCTAGACAGCGCCTCCAAGACCATAATAAAGAGGAGGGGGCTTAACACTGAACCCTGATGGACTCCAACACGGACTGCGAATTCATCACTCAGTACACCTTTCACCCTCACCGAACTTCGCGAATCCTCATACATCTTCATTATCACACGCACCAGCCACTCTTCCACACCAAGTTTCCTCATAGCCCACTGTACAACATCTCTAGGTACCCTATCAAAGGCCTTCTCCAGGTCCACAAACACAAAGTAAAGATCCCTGCCTTTTAGTAGGTATCTTTCCTGCATCTGCCTGACTATGAAGATAGCATCGGTTGTACCACGTCCTGGCATAATTGCTATTTCTGGTTTCTTAGTATTGAGTAAGTCTGTTAGTTCTAATTTCTTAGAGATTATCCCATCGACATTGCTATATAGAATCTTTATACTTTCTAGTCCCCCATTACCTGCTCCAAGTGCCTTATCTGCGGCGGTCTGTTCCCTACCCTCTTTTTCTTTTAGTTTCTCTTTACCGAAAGTTTCATAATCTTCCCCTTTCTTACTCCGTAAAAAAACTTATTCTTTTCTTGTTCTGTCCTCTTGCTATTTTCCTCTTTGGCAGTTTTCCTTAGTTCAGCCTCCTTCTGTCTCTCTTCTTCTGGTATGTCCCGCCTGATGTAGAATTTGTCCCTACCCTCTAACCCTTTTAGCCTAGCTGCTACTGCCATGATTTCATCACATGTCCTTCTTGACTTAAATTCGATTTTTACCAGTCTATTGTATTCCTTTGTATATTTTCCCAGCCTAAACATGTCTGATATTTCCTCCTTCCAGGTGTCCTCCTCATCCTTAATAGATTCCAGAATCTTGTTGATGCGACCTTCATCCTTCTCTCTTCGTTTTGTCCAGTCTAGTTCCTCCTTTTCTTCCACCCCTGATATTATGAGGCAGTTAGCCATACGACTTTCTTCCTGGATGGCCTGAGAGTTTTCGTGGATGCCTTGCTTAACCATACCTTTTACCTGGTCCTTTATCCTAACATCTTGCTGTTCTGTTCATCCATTATCTTCCTGAATTCGTCACTGTTTGCCGTCCTTACACTGTCTAAATCTTTTACCACTTGGTCTCTAGTCATGCCCCAAGCATTTTTACCTTCGAGATACTGGTGTCTAGCCTAGTCATTATCACTGCCTATTCTCTCTCCACTAACTCCAACCTGTTCTTCAACTCACCATTCTCTGTAACAATTTCCTTCTTAACTATCTCCAAGCCTCCAAGCCATGTAGAGGGGGTAAAGTGTGGATGACAATAAGGGGGCGAGTAGCAGGTGGCATGGGGGGCATAGGATGACTAGTGGCAAAGGGTGATATGGGTAGCAGATGATGACAAGTGGAAGAGGGTGATATGGGTAGCAGATGATGACAAGTGGAAGAGGGTGATATGGGTAGATGATGACAAGTGGAAGAGGGTGATATGGTAGCAGATGATGACAACTGGAAGAGGGTGATATGGGCAGATGATGACAAGTGGAAGAGGGTGATATGGGTAGCAGATGATGACAAGTGGAAGAGGGTGATATGGGTAGCAGATGATGACAAGTGGAAGAGGGTGATATGGGTAGCAGATGATGACAAGTGGAAGAGGGTGATATGGGCAGATGATGACAAGTGGAAGAGGGTGATTTGGGTGGATGAGAGTAATATGGGTAGCAGATGATGACAAGTGGAAGAGGGTCATATGAGCAGCAGAATATGACAAGTGGAAGAGGGTGATATATGGTAGGTAACAGAAAATGACAAGTGGAAAAGGGTGATATAGAGGGAAGAGGGTGATATGGGTATAGTGAAGTTCTCTTGCTAAAAAAAAAAAAAATGTCATCACGGACCAGTGACACTAGTGAACAAAAAACCCACCAATTCCCGGAACCAGCCGGAAGCTAATAATTGGCATTGCGCCTAATTGGAGCCGCCCCTAAAAGGTAAAATTTGCGATTGGTAAAGTTAAAAATAAATGGGATTAATTAATTTGGTTCCTTGAAGCTTCTAACTCAACCATAATTCCACCTTTGTATTTTACTTTTTGCCATCTATTATTGCTTGTTGGTGAGTAAATTATACACAGTGGTTAAACATTTAGTTATTAAGTAATTAATTACAGTAGTGATTAAACATTACAAAACGTAAAAATACAGCATATCATGAATAATACGAATAAAGGAACAATAAAGGAATCGGAAAATGTTATAGGGGAGGGAAAATACGGTTTTGACAACCCGTAAGGTAAGGAAGGAAAAACTACTATTTATTGGTGGCTCCTGAAGTCAATGACGCAAGAGCCTATGATAATATGGCCTAGTTCCGGGCTCCTCAGAGCCCGGGTTAACCTCGATTACGACGGTCGAGAACCAAGATCATCTTAGGGGGTACCCCTTAATCATTCCTAAGGTACGTCATTGAGACGGAGCCACTGAAAAGTAAAAAAGAAAAGAATAAACACAGTTTGAACACCGCGCCTCCGCGCATTCTGATCTTCCTTTGTTTCCCATGAACATGACTCATTCCTCCTCCTGCCCAGGAGCGACCTCTAATGTAAATATCAAGTTGGGCATGTGAATGGGAAGGGGATGGAGGGAGGGCAATTGTCGTCATTGACTTCAGGAGCCACCAATAAATAGTAGTTTTTCCTTCCTTCCCTTACGGGTTGTCAAAACCGTAATTTATTGGTGGCTCCTTACGTCAATGACGTAAGAGCTTAGAATATCACGACCGGTGGAGGGACCTTCATATGCTCATCAAGCTTAAAAATATAAAATTTAATAGGAAGAGTAACAACGAATATGTAAACTGTGACCTGTGTTTAATTATAAAAGGTATAAATGTAAACCGAAGAATATAAGGCGGGTACCATTAAAGAAGCCTTAAGTCAGACAAAACAGAATTACTAATACTGTATGTGAATGCATACTGGTAAACGTATATCACAAAATTAAAATTAACATCTAGTTACACATTTATAGTTGCAATAATATATAGGCATTGCTATGTAACAGATATAATGTAGTAAATAACCTTCTTGTTATATATTTCAGATTGTGTGTCCTGCCAACTTGACATGGAAACTTAACACGCCCCCCCTTTTTTCTCATCTAAGGAGAACTGGTAGGGCACACCTCTAAGTAGATTATAGCATTGGTAATAAAAAAATTGAATAAATATATCAGTCTACTTATTGGCCTCAGGGGGCATGTTCTAGTCTTAAAGCTATGCATGGTAATTTTGGTCTCTCCAGATGTACTGACAAATATCTGGAGAGAAATGTATTGCTAGAGGACCATAGACCCGTATGCGTTATATCGTCTACTGAGAAGTTGTTGAGGAATCTAATGGTAGTGGCCCATTTGCGTACATCGTGAGCTTTTGCAATTACCTGAGGTTCAGCTTCCTTAATTACATCTACAATAGTGGATGCTAACACTTTCTTTCCTAACCTTGTTGAATGTTGAACCATCTGGAGAAACCCACAAATGTGCCTTATTATTAGGAATAACAGACTTAAAGTAGGTATATAGTGCCTTAACTGGACATAGGGCATGGTGCACCTTTCCTCTTTTCAAGGCAGGAATAGAGAAAGGTGTAAAAATATGTTCCTGGTGCTAATTTTTTGCGATGAAATCTGGTGCAGGGGCAATATGTACAGAGTCATTATTAGGGGCAAAACGTAGACAGTTTGGAGACCTTGCCATGGCTGCTAACTCTGAGACCCTATGGCCAGTGGCTAGGGCCATCAGAAACACACACTTCTTAAGTTTCTTGTCTAAATTTGGTTTCACCGAATAAGACCTAGACTGTAGTAAAGTTAGGACTTTCGAGATTGACCATTGGGGAAGCAATTGACGATTTGGGGCTCTGAGTTTAAAACAAGCTTTCATAAAACCCTGTTCGTCTTTTTGGGGTAAAGATAAACCAGTGAGTGCAAAGAAGGGTTCCTTTATTGCTGATAAGTGGTTTCTAAGTGTGTTAACTGCTAGTTTTTTAACATCAAACAAGTAATTTAGGTGTTTCAGTAACAAAGCAACTGATGGAGTCTGCTGGTTTGACTCTATAATCCACGTAGTAAATTGTTTCCAGTGAGAGCTATACTGTCTTAACGTGGAAGCTGTGTACTGGTTTGTGAGCTTGTCTGTGACTTCCTTGTCGTAGGACGGTAGCCACTTGGATTTGAGAATGTCCACATAGCAAAATTGAGCGAGGTCTGCAGGTTTCCAATTAATATTCCTACGTACCGTATGGGTAATATGATGATTGTGTATGTATGTGTATATATATATATATATATATATATATTTACGGTATACAGTATATATATACAGTATATATATATATACCGTATACAGTATATATATATACAGTATACCGGTATATAATAATAATAATAATAATAATAAAAGCGCTATTAACCCAGAATATTATTCATATACTGGATGACATATGCTTAGAAACCGAAAGTTGTAAATATAATTAGGCCGTGGTGGTCAAGTAGTGAGCACGCTCGCGTGTGAATCTGAAAGACCCGGGATCGAATCCCTGCCACGGCGGACATTTAGTGGGTGCGGTAGTAGGTCCTAGCATGTTTCACATGCTTGCACCCAGTCAGGGGACATCCTGATGACGTATACAGACTAAACACACATAACAAAGCCACTCCAACACCTTCCTCTCTCTCCAGCACCCCTTCTCCCCTCTCAACACTTTTCTCTGAGCTAGTGCCGATAAAAATGGCATGGTCAGTCCTGTAAAGAATCGTAAGATTCAGAGTCGCAAAGATTCCAGGACGAGCTCATTAGCGGTGGATCCCCAGATCGACCGTGGTGATTGTCACCTAAACATCTACAAAAGTAAAGTAAATAAGAAAACCAGGAGAATCAGAGAAAATTGAACAAGAAAAGGGAGGACTATTATAGTTCATATTACTGTAGCTAATTTCAATGTACCGGTATATAAATTATAATAAACTGGCTACTACGATTACTATAAACAATACCGTTCTTGCAATAGAAAACAACTCTTAAAGCATTATTCAGATACTTGTATAGGCCTATGTGAGTATATAAAGCTTTTGGTGTGTAAAAATACCGCGACCTTGACATTATTGTGGCCGCCACTTGACCGTGACCGTCGCCATATTTGGGCCCTAGTTCAACTCACGCTTACCCACATTCTCAGTTAATTTTTACCCTCTTCTTCAGTAGCTGATATTCAGTATATTATCTAAAGGTTAATACACTTGGAAATGTAATCGTGGGACAATAAAAATAATACATGTACAGTACTGTACTTACTTTGCTGTACTGATTAGGTGTATAATCCTTTCGTTTTATAGCTCTCGTCCACTGAACTGAAATATTTTCGTCTTTAGGGAATGAAAATACACACACTTTAGGCCCATTATCATAGTTTCCTTTGCACAAAGGCACACAGCACGTATAGGGCATCGTATTAAGAGTATTTCATAGAGTTAAAAGTCTATATATTCACGAATAGGCTATGTCTACGAACACCAAAGCACAGGAACAGTTCAAACACGCTGCCAATAAGGTCACTGAACAGTTGCCAGTTAGACTAGTTGTCGAGTTGCCAATGCGGCTTTAGGATCCCGACCCGCTAATGTTGGTGACGTAGAGGTCACGTGACAGATGGTCGCGCAGGACTTGTATAGAGGAGGCATTGGTGGAGCCCTGTTTCTTCAAGCAAATTACAGAGGCCATGTTGTCCATCCGGAATGCAATTGACCTGGAGGCCAATGATATCGCATGATCTCTGAGAAAAAATAGAGACACTGCTAGCTCTTGGGCATTGATGTGACACTGATTTAATGTGGTCCATTTTCCGTGGTTCTGATGACCTTCCGTAGAATGATAGCCCCATCCTATCAGACTCGAGGCATCTGTGTCTACCCATAGGGTGGGAGGTGGATCTGACCAATGTGTCACTGATTCCCGTACCTGGGATTTTGCCCAAAACGACAGGAGATGTAGGATTCTCTTTGGGATGACGAGAGGGCAATTGTGAGGAGTTAGGGGGAAAGCCTTGTTGCCTAGCCAGATTAGTCTCTTCAACCTGAGGCGGCCTAGGGGCACTGTAATTTGGACCCAATTTAACGAGCCTATTAGAGATTCCCAAAGTTTCCTGGTTATAGTCTTTGCATGCAATGCTCTGAACAGTTTCATTTGTAGACGTTTGGCATTGGTTGGACTCTGTTGTATAGTCTGGAGTTGTGTATCCCAGATTAATCCTACCCATTCTGCTGATTGAGTAGGAGTGAGATTTGATTTCTCCAAATTTACTCTGAAGCTTAACTTTGTTACATGTTGTATGACTTTCAGGGTTTGTTCTTGGCATTGGAGTGGAGAGGACCCGAGAATCATCCAATAGTCTAGGTAGAAGAGTATTTTCACCCCGTCGTTGAGTAGAGGGAGAAGTGCTTGTTTCACTATCTTGGTGAAAATTCTGGGAGCTATGTTCAGGCCGAAAGGCATTCTGGTGAACATTACTGCTTTGTTTCTGAAAGGGACGGCCAGGAACTTTTGATACCTCTTTGCTATTGGGATGTGCCAGTAGGCGTCTTTGAGATCTAGGGTAATTATCTAGACCTTTGGTTGTAGAACTAGTCTTACTTGGGAAATAGTTAACATTCTGAACTTCATATTGTGAATTGATTTGTTGAGGAGGGACATGTCTATCACAGGTCTTAGTTGTAGACTGTCCCTTTTTGGGACGAGAAACATGCGGGATAGAAAAATTGGCATGCCTTCTGGAACGTGAGTCACAACATTGTCTGTCAACATTTGGTTTATTACTGTTTCTAGTTCTGGGGATAGTTGTATCTTGTTGGACTGAGCTCTGAGGTGGGGTCTTGTCAACCAGAGCCATGTAAGGCCCTTCTTTACTACTCTCTTTGCCCAAGATCTCTGAGGCCAATGACGAGAATTTACCCTGAACTGGCCTGTCGGATGTAGGGCAAGTTCTCTGTTGATGGCCTCTCGAAAATCTTTTTTTTTTGCACTTTGGGCGGGTTGGTGAGTGCTGGAGGGTTGATGATGACCCTGTGGTCTCTGGTGTTTGTGTTGACTTGTCTGTTGGGGTCTCTGCTGTGACCCATAGTTCTGTTGCTTTTGCTGAGGTCGTGTGTAGGATGGTGGTTGATACCTTGGTGCAGCTCGACCTCTGGGCTGGTAGTGTCCCCTGTGACCTCTACTGTTTGACGAGTATCCCCTATTCGGCTGAAATGTATGTGGGGAAAACCTCCGAGGGGGGAAATGGGGTCTATCTTTTCCCCGTTGTGATTGAGGGTGAGAGTGGAACTTAGTAGGGTGTTTCTGCATGTATGTAGAAGACTGTCTAGAAGCAGCCATCTCAGGTCTGAGTAACAGGGCATGGACGTCGTTTGTGGGATCAATCTGCATGTGAATAGCGGTGACAGGCGAACTCGAGTAGCAATATCTATGGGCATATTCTTGGACAAGTAGATACGTAGATCCTGTCTAGCTCTTGCTGCCTCAAAAATAGCAATCTTGACATCTCCCGTGGTCATCAGTGAGTTAACAAGTGAGGCTCTCCTGATATGATGAAGTGCAGCCCTGGAGTTTTGTTCGGGGATAGAATCTGCTACTTCCCTCATGGCTTGTGTAAGTTTTTGCTGTGTGATAAAACTTGACAGCAATCTATGGGCTCTTTGCCGTAGCCTAAAGTCCTTGTCAATCAGTGCCGGGGTAGGTGTATTGATCATGGTGTCATTAGTTGGTTTACACACTATTTTGGGGGCTCTGAGATATTCCCAGAATTCTTGGGGAATGGAGTCGGAGTTGTATACATACATAGTGGCAAATTGGTGATCCTCTTGTGGTAGTTTCTGGGGGGTAGCATCCCCATTGGACAAGGCAAATTTTTCTGCTTCAGACACCCATTCAGACCATGGGCCATAGCCTAGAGTTGAGACCTCTAGCATGGGGATTTTGTTCTCAAACATCTTTGTGGTGCAACCTACGGATTTTGAGAGATTAGAGAGGGATTTAATGGCATTGTGTCCATCCGTTATGAGGTGGAAGGATGGAGTGAGGAACTACATGAACGAAGGCGGTGCTGGTTGGGGGGAGGGGCGTCGACTGACTGGGGACAGAGGTGCATGGGGGCGGTTCGTTCGTGGCCACCCCTTCGGGGATCACGGCGTCAGGCAATAGATAGATAGATAGATAGTGTCCATCCGCTTTATTCAAATCCGACCAAGGTTTGAAGCGCTTACCCGAAGGCACCGCGGGTGTCTGTGTGTAGGTAAAGTATTTAGCATCCAACAGAGATGGGAAGGGTTTTATGATTACGTCCAGTACTTGGCCTTGTGCGTCTTTTGCACGTAGATGTCAAAGCTCGTCCATTTCAATAATCCAATCCTTTGGTACTGGTATCAAGTGTGGATGGCCTGTGTCAGCGTTGTCGGGTGTTGTTACTGGTATTTGTTTCCAGTATCTGGATTCACCAAATAGTAGAGGGAGAGGTTTCTTGATAATTTCAGGTTCCTGCTCGATGGGTGGGGGGTGAATATGTGATAGGAAGAGGTTGTTGGGGACACCCGCAGCTTGAAGACTAGTCTGAGAGGAAGTTGTGGGAGTGGTTGATTTTTCATGCGTGGTTTGTTTTGGCTGGACAGGTATTTGAGCTAGTGGAACTGTGTCTGGTATGGCAGGCTGTAACATGGATGGGGCCCAGAGACTTACCATGGAGCTCTAGGATAGCCTTATCTAAAGATGCAAATTTTTGATCAACTTTTTGTTCAAATTTACCTACCAACTCATCGTTCATAGATTTAAGAAATACCTGAAGTTCACTAAAAGGGTCACCAGGAGAGCTCTGTGTAGGGACTATGTCAGACTGATGAGATTCTTCTTCACATTGCATTAAAGAAGAACTCTGGCATTCATTGTCAGTCCAAACCTCCTCAAAATGGTTACTAGAATCTAAATCAACACACTCTACAATATCATTGTTTATGTCCCAAGGTGTTGGGGCATCCTTAGGTAGTACTGTACTGTCTCATGTATTGCCCCAACCGTACTGTACCCAAAAAAGTCTGGAGCTGTCAGAGAAGGATTCAAACGAACTGGTAAGTCCGAAGAAGGCTGAATAGGTGAGTAGTCTCTGGGGTTATGTACTTCAGCTTCAATGTTCATTTTAGTCATCTGAGGGTGAAATACAGTGGGAGGGGCCAGTAATGGGGTTGACTCAAATTGTTGTTCCCTAGTATCAGCCAAATGTACTAGGGAGATAGGAGGGGGACTGTCCTGCTCAGAATTTTGATCAGTCAAGGGGGTAGCTGAGACAGGTAATTTATGATTGGCTGTAACAGGGGTAGAGTGATCAGCCACCTTAGTACATGTTTGAGGATTGGAGGGATGTGGGGAAGGTGGCTGTTTAGTTTGGGATGTGCTTGCTTTCTTATGTCTTTTGTTGGAAGACTCTGAGCTGGTTGAACTCTTTCTTTTCCTGTCAGATGCAGACCTTTTCTTGTCAGAAGGAGGGGCAGGCAAGGATATTTCTAAAAAGTTTACATACTGTACATCAGTAATACCTGGTGTTTTCTTGAGGGAACCTGAAATGTAGGATTTTACTGAACTCCACACAGTTAATAACACTTGTTTGCAACATGTGTCCGAGGCTAGAAATGTTTTTGGATCATGGTACATGGATACATAATAATTGCACTTCTCACATACCGGTACTTTAGGGTTCCACATAGCACTCGTCCTATTGATAAATTTTACGTGAGAGGTGCAGCGTCTATAGGCTGTGAAGGCTAGTTTGGTACAACCCTTGTGTGAGCAGATGTTAATGTCCACGGGGGAGTCGATTTCCTGAAGAGTAATCTTGTTCATCTTGGCTGATGTGGAACCCGGGGAGGGGAACCCTATGAATGAGTTCTGGTCTTCCAGTTTGAGGACTCCTCTTGCGAAGCAATCCTTATATTCTTCTCCAGGTGCATACGGACCTGAAGAGAAGGGAGATAAGAAACAAAGGTTTCTTTTAGAACGGGAAAGAAAGAACTTGTATTTGTTCCCAGGAAATTAATAAAATAAATAATTAATGAGATTACACTTAGCCGATGAACCGGAAACATCTAGTGTTTTGATAAGTGAACTCACCTTAAGGATATAGGTTCTTTAGTGGGGTGAATTCAGCTGCTGTTGTGGGTATCACTTGGTTTGGTTGTCCAGATTCTTCTTTGGTCACCGTAGCACCTCACCTGATCCTGTTAATAAAAAACAAGGAGTCAATGTTGCATAAAGAGATGGCAATAATACTTATTTGGCCTACTTAACTTGGGCAAAGTAGTATCTAGCCTTGTATTATTTACTTTAAATAAACTAACTAGACAGCAGTACTATTTAAGCTCTCGTATCTATCGTAAGTCTGATAGTGGTGTTAATTATTGGTACCCGGGAGTGTCTCTAATATGTTAAGACATCCTTATGAGCAAGCCTAGAGTACCCGAAAATAATTTCTATTTGAGCATGTCTAGGTAAGGCCTAGAGTATCCGGTAAGTGGCCTACTGGTGTCTGTGCTTTGTTTCCGGTGGGCTTGTTTCGGTACCAGGGTTTGTTATCGTCGTGACAGCCTCCAGAGTACTCGGCTATGGCCTATTAGTACTCGGGGCTGTGTAGGTAAGGCCTAGAGTATCCGGTAAATGGTTTATTGGGGTCCGGGACTGTTGCCAGTGGCCTTGTCCTGGACTCCGGGATCGTCATTGTTGTGACAGCCTCCCGCGTACCCGGCTAAGGCCTATTAGTACTCGGGGTTGTCTTTAGTTTTTAAACAGTCTCCAGAGTGAACGGTCGTAGCCTAGTGGTGACCAGGACTGTTTTATACCGGTAGTATTGGTACCTGGGGCTAGATAAGGTCTAGGGTGCCCGGGGGCTTGAGAATTTTCGAAAAAGGGGTCCGGCGGACTTTGTAATCGTAAGGTTAGGCCTACTCGGCCACGAGTGTTAATTGGCGATCCATTATGTAACTTGTACATGTTTTTAAAGTTCTTATATCTTTGTAAGTCAGTGAGATATAAACATGTTTTGTAAATTGTTTTATATCTTTGTAAGTCAGTGAGATATAAATATGTTTTGTAAATTGTTATATATCTTTGTAAGTCAGTGAGATATAAATATGCTTTTTTTTTAATTATTATATCTTTGTAGGTCAGTGCGATAAATTCAATCAAGGTATTATTTCGAGTACTCTGGCTACTTGTTGTAGGCCTAACTGGTACCCTTTAGAAAAATAAATACGAGTGCCTAAAAGTAGTGAAATAGGCTACGATAAAAGTTTGTATATGTATTTGATATCACAAAATAATGTTATTAGCTATAAATATTTGGTGTTTAACACTGAAAATAATGCATATGTCTGTCTTGAAGGCAAATATTGTATGAAAAAGCACTCTTGATTGAATAATGTGAGGCATTAATAATTCTACCATCTCATAGAAGGTTTTGATGGTAGGTACTGAAGGTATTGCATTTGATATGGGAAGAACCATCTATTTTCTACAACATGTGATAAATTTAATGAGTAACTTAGCAGTGATTGGTTATGAAAGTAACCCCTGGCCTGGGCACAACCTTGGGGAGTACAAGCAAAGGGGTAATATTCTATGAATTTGACACTAACATAGCACTCAACACGTAAGGAAATAAATATCAGGTACAATGTTAATACACTACACACTTTCACAGAAAAAAAGGGACACTGCAGCTAAAGAGCCAATAGGCTCGTATGATAACTCATTTAGTTGAAGCAAAGTGGTCCTGAATACACGAACGACGACCAGCCTGGAAAACTAATTCCTTGCTTATTCAGGTTACAAGTGAAATACAATTACGAAAAATACATTCCCAAACGCATAAACAACTAACTATGCAGTTAGACTCACTATGGACTAAGAGCTGAAGCGTTTGGGAGGGGCTATGGAAACTGAATAAGGGAGCAAGGGGTTTGAGTTGTTTCCTGATGGACGTCGGTCGAGAGAGGTCGCTCCTGGGCAGGAGGAGGAATGAGTCACGTTCATGGGAAACAAAGGAAGATCAGAATGCGCGGAGGCAGAGTTCAAACTGTATTTATTCATTTATTTTAATTTTTTACTTTTCAGTGGCTCCGTCTCAATGACGTACCTTAGGAATGATTAAGGGGTACCCCCTAAGATGATCTTGGTTCTCGACCGTCGTAATCGAGGTTAACCCGGCTCTGAGGAGCCCGGAACTAGGCCATATTATCATAGGCTCTTACGTCATTGACGTAAGGAGCCACCAATAAATTGTACTTTATGCAATAAATATAGCACTTATCCGCGCATCTGCAAGGTACCCCGAGTAAGGTAAGAGCAAAAAAATATAAATATTCCATAAGGCAGGAATCCCGTTCCGGTAAATCCGTAATCGAGGAGTACAGTATGTGTAGTAGTAGTTGTTGTTGTTGTTGTTGTTGTTGTTCCCTAAGCTGCCTGGCCGAACAGCCCCGAGTCCCTGAGGAAGGCCATGGCCACGATCAGGCTTTCCTACAGAGCTCTCATTGAGTGTAGATTGTGTTGTTGGCGTAAGTGGTTGTGTGAAATGCAGTCTTCTATGATGTGTTTAATGGTATGGGGTGCTGTGTTACATCCCGGGCAGGCGTCGACAACGGAGTCATCCAGTCTCTTCTGATAGCTCAGGAGAGCTGGATGGTGTCCGCATCCCAGCCTGGCCAGGTGGACTCTGTCCTCGCGAGGAAGGGAGGATTCGGAAGGATGGATTTCGGGAGGTCGTGCATGCAGCTGCGTGTTGTCTGTGAGTGAGTGGATGGATCGGTGAGAGATATGAGTATGGATGTGCTTCTGGAAGTTGGTTCGGGGTGGGCAGGGAGGGAGAGAGGACAATAATTGTGTGTGATACCGTGTGCTGGGTGTTGTTTTGATATTTCTTGGTGTCTGTGGGTGTGTTGCCATGTAGTTTAGTGGGTGGTCTTGGTTCGTGAAGGCTGCTGCCAGGAATTGAGTGCCTCTCATGTCCAGATGGTCTTTGACTTTGAGGATTTTGGTTTCTTGATGTAGGTGATCTGTGGGTGCAGTAGCTGTGCAGCCTGTAATGATCTTCAGGGCTTTGTTTTGAATAGTCTGTAAGGTCTTATGATGTGTTTCAGCTAGGTTAGAAGCCCAGGCTGGGCTTGCTTATTCCATCACTGATCTTATGTATTGTTTATATACTGTGGTGGTAGTTTCTTTGTTGTGTCCAAATTTTGTGTGAGCAAGTGACCTGAGGGCGTTAAGTCTGGGTGTCAGTTTCTTTTTAATGTTTGCGGTGTGCTGTTTGAATGTCATATGAGTATCATATGTTACTCCTAGGATTTTGGGTGTGTGTGTATGTGTTAGGGGTGTGTTGTTTATGGTGAGTTGAGGGATGTATTCGTGTTCTCCTGTCCAACTTGTGAGCAGGGTTGCGGTGGACTTGGCTGGGGCCAGATTAAGTCTGTTTGTAGTGCACCAGCCATGTAGTGTGTTGAGATAGGGTTGAAGGAGATCTGTTGCTCTTTTTGGGTCATGGTGTGTGCATGTGAGTGTTATGTCATATGCATAGGAGGCTAAGTTTATTTGGGGCGTATTGGGTGTAGTTATATCGTGCATGTACAGATTGAAGAGTGCGGGCGATAGGACGGATCCTTGTGGGACTCCGTTTGGAAAGTTTCTGATTTTAGATGACTGACCGGCAAAAGATATGTGTGCACATCTGCCTGCTAGGAAGTTGGCCAGCCACCTTTTTGTGTTGTTGTGCATGTTTGTGTTGTAGATTTTGTTTGTTAGGTTGTGGCGGGGGATGGCATCGAAGGCTTTACTAATGTCGAGTGTGGCTAATAGTGATCTGTGTGGTGGTCTAGCTGAGTTGATGCCGTCGAAAGCTCTTTGTGTAAGGTCTGTGAGAAGTGTTTGTGGAGTGCAGAGGCCTAAAGCCATGTTGTGTTGGAGCTAGGGGTAGGTCAGGTGTAATTAGTTGTAATACTAGGCGTTCCATGACTTTGGAGGGGGAGCAAAGGAGTGTGATGGGGCGGTGCGAGGAGGGTAGCGTGGGGTCTTTGTTGGGTTTGGGGAATGTGATGATGATACCATGCTTCCAAATGTCTGGTATTGTGTTGTGTGAATAGCTGTAGTTTGATATGTTAGTGAGTGCTTGTATGCCTTGTGGTCTGAGGTGTATGTTGCTTATGTTGTCTAGGCCACAGGCGGGTGAGTGCTTGAGATTGTTGATGATATGCTTTGTCTGGTGATTGGTGAAGGGTGTATAGTCAGGGTCTGTGGGGAATTGTCTCTTACGTCGGATGACACGTCGGTCGTCTTTGTGAGGTTTGAGGTGGCTGACATGTGAGAAGTGATTGATGAGAGTGTTTGCTTGTTGTTTACATGAAGGAGCAGAGTCTGTCGTTTTGATTGCAGCATGTGATTGTGTTGTGTTGCTGTTGGAAAGTGTGATGCTGTTTAGTGTTTTGTAGAGTTTTTTGGGGTTTGTTTTGTGATCAAGTGTTTGTAGGAAGTCATTCCAATTTAGTTTTTGTTGTTGTTGTTGTTGTTGTTGTTGTTGTTGTTGTTGTTCCCCAGGCTGCCTGGCCGAACAGCCCCAAGGTCCTGAGCAAGGCCATAAATGAGCGCCCCCACAAAACCCTCCCTGCTTACCACTAATAAAGCCTGGTTGACCGAAGCCACTCTAAGGCAGGGAGCCGAGGAGGGCGCGGAAACGCCCGGGAAACCAAAGCTTCACCCAAAGCCCTGTGCCCCTCAGCAATTATGAAGGGAAAGTTGAGGGGCAAGGGAAAAATGTGACGCTTTGGCTCCCAATCTGCCCACTTTTAGGTTGGCAGTAGGGAGGTCAATCCACGGAAAAGACGCCGTCACTTGAGATCTAGAAGATATATAAGTAAAAGGAACAGTCAGAGTAAGCTATGAGTATGGCAGAGATCGCTCAGCTCTCACTCTGATAGACCAGCCCATCACCAAGTTTTTGTTGTTCTTGTATTTTGTTGTTAGTTTGGGTGTTGAGTGCTTGCATTTGTTGTGTGATGTCTTGTGTGTGGGGTGCTGGGGAGTGTTTCAGTATGTCGCGTTGTCTGATGAGGTTTTGAATTTCTGGTGTGAAGTTGGGGTTGTGTCTTTTTCTGTTACCTCTTGGAATGTGTTTCTTGTCAGCGTTTTGGATAGTTTTATTGAGTATGTGTCCAGCATTGTTGATGTTAGTGATGGGTGTACTGTTTAGAGTTGTGAAGTGTTGTTCTGTCTCATTTGTGAATGCTTCCCAGTTAGCTCTTTTATAATTGGTGTATGTGTGTTTGTGGCTAGCTGGGGTGAGTCTGGTTTTGGTGGTGATATTGATCAGGAGGTGGTCAGTCAAAGCCTAAGGTTCTGACCACCCTCCAGGATGTTGTGGGGGCGAGTTCTGGGGAGCAAAAGGTGATGTCTGGAGATGATGGGTTATAGAGGGCTTGGTGAGGAATATGGGTATGTTGATGGATGTCGTTAAGGATGATGAGGTTATCGGTTTGGTTTTGTAGTACCAGCCCTCTGTCTGTGTCGGGGTTGTCGACAAACCAGGCCGACGTCTTGGCGTTGAAGTCACCACCTAGGATGATGTGTGGGGTGTTTGTGATGTGTTGTAAGTGTGGTCTGTATTCATTTGGTACTGTAGGGGATGTTTGGGGAGGGATGTATGTGTTCATGATGGTTATGTTGGAGTTGTTGCCAGTGCGTATTTTAATTGACTGTATTTCTGTTGTGTTATCATTTGGGGGGAGGAGGGATTTGGTTTGTACACTGGTTACTATGTATGATACTTCTTTGTGTACCAGGGTGATGTGTAGTTGTAGTGTACAGTATTGTACAATAGTCTTATTTTTTTTTAGCAATTTTTATGTTTAGCATTAGGCTATCATTATCAAAGTTAACTTTTGAGTTAGTGGAACTTCTGGTAAATTTTAACCGTGTGACAGCCAAGAGGTTTAGCATCAATTTTTTTTTTTTTTTCGTTGACATACAGTGTTGTTAGCCTATATATAGGACTGCAGGGAATGAGTATTTATCCATTATTCAACAATCTATAGGCTAAACACGACTCACACTAGTGGAAAGGGCTATCAAGATCAGGGAAAATGTACGGCTAAAGAGGATAAAACGGGAAAAATATGCTCTATAGACTATATGGCAATAACCATTTGCCGTTTGATACAGAATTAGGGTAAGAGTTGTGTTAGCAGGCGTAACGTCCACTTTGTTTACATAGTCGCACGCTCGCAGTTACATTCACATCTAATTTGGCTGCTGTTATTTGCCCCTTCTGGTAATATCTATCCATTGCCTGACGCCGTGATCCCCGAAGGGGTGGCCACGAACGAACCGCCCCCATGCACCTCTGTCCCCAGTCAGTTGACGCCCCTCCTCCCAACCAGCACCGCCTTCATCCATATACTTCCTCACTCCATCCTTCCACCTCTCCCTCTCTGTTCTTCCACCTCGCTCTCGTACACCCTCTTAGTCATTCTCTCGCTTTCCATACGTTCTATATGGCCAAACCATCTCAATTTGTTCCTTTTCACACTTTCCAGCACATCTACCTCCACACCACACCTCCTTCTTACTTCCTCATTTGTCTGTCTATCCCTCCATGTAACTCAGCACGCACTTCTCAAGTAACTCATTTCCACCGCTCTCACTCTTGGTCTGAGTCTCTTCCCGAAAGTCCATGCTTCGGTTCCGTAAGTTAGTGTCGGGATTACCACACTGTCATGCAAGGACTTCTTCACTTCCATACTGACCACCCACTTTCTTGTTGTTGTTGTTGTTTTTCCCCAAGCTGCCTGGCCGAACAGCCCCAAGGCCCGGAGCAAGGCCAAGGCCATAACCGAGCGCCCCCACAGAACCCTCCCTGCCGACCACAATAAAGCCTGGGTGACCGAAGCCACTCCATGGCGGGGAGCTGAGGAGGGTGCGGAAACGCCCGGGAAACCAAAGCCCCACCCAGGGCCCTGTGGCCCTCAGCAATTATGAAGAGAAAGTTGAGGGGCAAAGGAAAGATGTGACACTTTGGTTTCCAATCTTGGTAGACTAGGAAGTCAATCCACGCAAGAGACGCCGTCACTTGAGATCTAGAAAATATATAAGTAAAAGGAACAGTCAGAGTAAGCTATGGGCATGGCAGAGATCGCTCAGTTCTCACTCTGATAGACCAGCCCATCACCACATGACTAGAACCCAATCCTCTCAGCATCAGCTAGGAAAGGCCCTAGAAAGCCGCCTTTGGCGGGGGGATAGCTCCCCTATTTCAACCTTTTTCGGGGTTGGGCACCCGCCCCACTTTCTTGTTACTGCTTTCAACGTTCCTACAACCCTCTTCCCCTGTTGCACCCTCTCCCGCACTTCTTCATCCATAGTCCCATCTTTACTCAACACATTGCCCAGATACTTAAAAGAGCTGACGATCTCCATAGCCTGACCGTTCAACTTCACCTCACACTCTGTGACTTCACCCCTTTCGAAGACCATAACCTTGCTCTTCCCCGCATTTAACTTCAAATTCCGTTTTTCGCACACTGTTCCAAACTCATTTACCACACCCTGCAATTCCCATTCATTATCGCTCATCAGAACTGTATCATCCGCAAACAGCAGTATAGGCAGCTTCCATTCATTTCCCTCCCTTTTCAGCGATACACCAACATCCACTGCTCTTCCTAGTATTTCTTTCATGACTCCATCCATATATACAGTAAACAACCACGGGGACATCACACACCCCTGTTTCAACCCAACATTCAGGTCAAAGAACTCGCTCTGCTCATATATGATATATAAGATGATGACAATAAGTCATGGGACGTGATGGCCCCCCCTCAATCCATTATTGTATCCCACGGCCAGTAAAAAATAATTTGGGTAGAATGTAGAATTCGGGTGTACCGCCAGCCTTGTTTACACTACGCGGAGTGGCGGCAGATGCTTGCCATCATGTTCCCGTCTATTTTGACTGCCTTTAGATACAATAATATGTTGAAAGGGGGCTTTGCCCCCCCCCCCCATTGCTGGCAATATATATGATGAAGACAATATGTCATGGGGGGGTGAGGGCCTCAACATATAATTGTATCCAATGGCATTCAAAATAGACGGGAACATGATTGCAAAGGTCTGACGCCTCCCCCGCCGTCATGTTTACATTTGTCGATCGCCGTGATTAAGTTCGCGCGTCTATTTTGACGGCGATTTTTTGGTAACTTGCCCCCTGCTGGCAATATATATGATGATGATAATATGTCATGGGGGGGGTGAGGGGGCTTTGCATCCAAAGGCAGTCAAAATAGACGGGAACATGATGGCAAAGGTTCGACGCCACTACGTGTAGTGTAAACAAGGCTGGCGGTAAGCCCGCACTTAACATTCTTGCCGGAGGCACTCACTACAGGCAGTTCTGCCTTTGTCTCCCTCTATTTACCAAAATTCCTTTAGGTAATTAATTACCTCATTATTATCAACCTATTATCAAGGAAAAACCAGCTAGAGAACTTTTCTATGATGGAGGATGGGGATCTAAATTGCTGTTTAAAGCAAGGACAGGATCCCTAGAGACAAATGGAAGAACAAGGAGATGAAACGGAATGGGACCGCACTTGTAATCAGTGCGAAATGGGAGGAGACCCAATAGTCGAGGACATAGAACACATAATAACGGAGTGTACAAAATATGATGAGGAGAGAGACGAGTTGGAGAGATACATGAGGAATAGAGTTGGGGAAATGGGGTGGGAGGAAGTAAAACAGAGAGACGATAGAGGGGTAGGGGCACTGCTGGGGCTAACACAAGATATGGAAACACAAGAAAGAAATAGGCTTGAGAAGGCAAAGAACTCATTTTGTGATAGAGTGGTAAATGAGTGGAACGCACTGCCCCAGTATGTAGTCGATTCCGAATCAATAAGGGAGTTTGAAAGTAATCTTGATAAAGCATGGGGAAGACAAGATTTGAAGTTTGATTATAAAGCAAAAATACAGAATAGTAAAAATGTTGCGTCTGCTACCGCAGCAGTGCAAGTACTGGTACTGAGCTGGATACACAGGCCTAGTTTGCCTTTTTCCAGAGGATCTACTGTAAGAAACTGTAAGAAGACATGGAGATGATGAAGAGGATACTAGAAAAGATATGGAGGAAGAGAAATGGGTAGGGGGGCGGAGGGGGGGGGAGGACGTGATGGGTAGGTCTAAAAAACTGTCCCTTATGCTATCCTTCTACTCTAAACTTTCCCTCTTACTAACGTTTCTGAGCCAGTACCGATATAAAGGTCAGCCCTGTGGACCTGCGCGGTCTGCGGGCGGGATCTAAAGAAGAAGTAGTCAAGCACCCATGTTCTAAATGGCGTGTGTACGAATCGGTGCCGTCCATAGGAAGGTATTTCGTCGACACCTGGGACAATTTCTACTACGATGACTATTTGTTTTCGGACGATGGAGTTCATCTGAACCAGGTGGGAGCAGCGCGTTTTGGGCGTCTTCTCAACGATGCGGTGAAGGATTTTCGGAGAAGAAATCGACTCAGCACAGGACAACCAGGAAGGAGGACCGAAGACAGCGAGGACGGCAATCTACAAAGGAATTAAATACTAATCCGTCAAGAACCGCGAATTTGGATAAAGCTCCACCAACACGACCCAAATTCAAAACTGTCAGGGATAACGACCGAGGACCGAGGACAGCCATGAATGTAAATGTAGATCCGACCAGAACCAATAATTTGAATAAAGACCGTTCCTTGAATCCCAAATCCAAAACTTTGAATGTTTTCTATGCAAACGCTCGTAGCATACGCAATAAATTTTCAGATTTAGAGGAACTAGTGTTTACAGAAAATTATGATGTGATTGGCATAACAGAATCTTGGCTCAATACACAAGATAGAGACTTTTTAGCAGAGTATTCACTTCCCGGTTATGTAATGTTTGAGAACAGCCGAATAAATAAAAATGGAGGTGGCGTTTTATTTTATATCAAAGAAAGTCTTAACCCGACCCTCGTGTCAAAACCTCAAATTGTGAACGTCGACACATCTTTTGTGCTAATAAAGAATAATAAAGGTACAAAAATAATACTTGCGTTAATATACAGACCTCCAGCTCACTCAGTGCAAACTGACCGAGAAATTTACGAACAAATTGCAGATGTAAGTAACTCACAAGATACCGTAATTTTTGGCGACTTTAATTTACCTGTGACCAAGTGGGGCGATACTCTTACTTCACACTCCGGACATGACTTGTATACGAACTTGCAAGAGAGTTCGCTTTATCAATTTGTTCGAATGCCGACCCGTGGTAATAACGTTCTTGACATTGTACTTGCAACAAAAGAAGAATTGATAGAGAATTTGAATGTTGGTGATGAATTCAGTAACAGCGACCATCGTACGATAACTTTCACTTTAAAGTTTACTAGTAACGAACCAAATAGTAGCATCGAAAAAGTCCCTAATTTCAAGAAAGCAAACTTCCATAAACTTAGAGCTATGTTTAAAGAAACTGACTGGAGCTTTTTAATTAACAATAACGACATAAATACATCTTGGAAGTTATTCGAAACCACTTACCTAAAAGCAGTGCAAGACTGCATACCATCGAAAATACGGCGTCCAGGCCATAATAATAAGCCCAAATGGTGGAATAAAGATATTTCAAACTGCCTGCTTGCTAAAAAATTTGCTAATGATAGATTAAAATCCTCACAAAATGACGAAGAACGGGTGAAATTTGTAGAGCTACGACGCAAAGCCAAAAAGTTAATTAAGCAAAGTAAAAAGACCTTAGAGTTACATATTGCGAATCAAAGTAAAACAAACCCGAAAGAATTCTATAGTTATATCAGAAAGAAAAAAGTAGTTACTTCAACTGTTGGACCGTTAGTCGATGAAAATGGAGAATACACCAAAGACGAAGTACAAATGAGTAATGCCCTCAATACCTTCTTTGCATCAGTTTTTACAACAGAAGACCTCAGTGATATCCCTACACCATCGCCGATTCAGATTGATAATTCAGATGTTCTAAGCAATATCACCGTTACAGAGAGAGAAGTATTGAATTGTTTAGATAAACTCAAGGTAAATAAAACGCCAGGACCTGATACAATCTCGCCTAGAGTTCTAAAGGAAGCTAAGAATGAGCTCTCCAAACCACTGACATTACTATTCAATAAATCCTTGCAGTCTGGAACTATGCCTGATCAGTGGAAGCTAGCCAACGTAACACCGATATTCAAAAAAGGCAGCAAATCCCTACCCAGTAACTATCGTCCAATTAGCTTAACCTCAGTTGTATGTAAAATGCTAGAAACGGTCATACGAGACAGACTCGTAAATCACTTAGAGGAAAATAACATACTTAAAGATACTCAACACGGCTTTCGTAAAAAACGTTCCTGTTTAACAAACCTCTTAGACTTCTTCTACGATATCCTCAACCTCTACGATGAGAGTAAAGCTGTAGATATTATATACCTTGATTTTCAAAAGGCCTTTGACAAAGTTCCCCACAAACGTTTACTGCTAAAACTAAAAGCGCATGGAATACAAGACGGTGTGTTGAAATGGATAGAAAATTGGCTCAGCAACAGAAAGCAAAGGGTAGTCATAAACGGTAAGGCATCTAAATGGACCAATGTAAGTAGCGGGGTACCCCAGGGATCGGTACTAGGACCAATTCTCTTTCTAATTTACATCAACGACATAGATGAGGGTCTCACCTGCACAATCTCAAAATTTGCTGACGATACAAAAATTGCAAATAGCGTACTCTCAAAAGAACAAGTTGACGATATGCAACACAATCTAGATAAATTGTCATGTTGGGCCCAAATTTGGCAAATGAGTTTCAATGCGGATAAATGTAAAGTACTACATGTCGGATACCTAAATGAGAAAGCAAACTATTCGATGAATGGCACTCAGCTTAAGAATGTAAACAGAGAAACTGATCTGGGAGTAACAATATCGAGTAACCTAAAACCGAGTCAACAATGTTCAGAAGTTGTTAAGAAGGCAAACAAAATAATTGGCTTTATAGGCAGGTCATTTGAGCATAAATCCAAAGAAGTTATCCTAACCCTTTACAATTCCTTAGTCCGCCCTCTTCTGGAATACTGCGTTCAATCCTGGTGCCCTTATTACCAAAAAGATATAAACAAGCTAGAACGAGTTCAACGTAGAGTTACCAAAATGATACCTAGCCTAAAGAACAAACCATACGAAGAGCGTCTTAGAGAATTAAATCTATTTCCTTTAACCCAGCGCAGATTAAGAGGCGACTTAATTCAAGTGTTCAAAATCATCAAAGGCATCGACAATATGAACTGTAGTAAGTACTTCACTATCGACCAATCTAATTACACGCGGGGAAACGGTTGCAAAATTATTGGTAAATCTTTTAACTCGCACGAATCTAAGAATTTCTTCTTCAATCGAGTTGTCAACTTGTGGAATGGGCTTCCCCGAGACGTTATAGACTGCAGCACCGTTGATTCATTTAAATTCCGCCTAGACAAATATCTCGCATCAAACCCGCGACTGACTGCGTTTGTAAATGAATAACTTTATCCTCCCCTCAGTTACTAACCCATATGTCCCCTACTAACTTCCTAGTCCTGCCACGTTAGTGGCAGGGCAGTAGTTCCCTTTCCAATGTTCCCTTACCCACTCTAAACCACTGTTTGGACACTTGATCCTCAGTGTTTTGGAGGACAAGCAACCTAGAAGGGTCACTAGACCTGTTGTTGCTTGATTTCCTTTGTACTCCTTTGTACTCCTTTGTATTGACAAGCATGTTACGAAAAAATTCGGTTTAATGTTATTTTAATACCACAAATTTTGTTGATATATTTGAAGATTAATAATGAATCTATATGCTGTAAAGAGTATAAGAAGAAAAAAATTTAACCCTCGGCGAAACCTAATAAAAAAGTATGGTACTAAAATTTCTTTTTCGTAACAAGGTTGTCAATACGGTACTTCCAGTTATCGATAGCTCTAAAGATCATATGAAAATGTGTTAAACCCTCGGAAAAACCTAATATAAAAGTATGGTAGGCTACTAAAATTTAATTTTCGTAACAAGGTTGTCAATACGGTACGGTACTTTCCCATATCCCATTATCAATGTACAGTACAGTACAATCAAAGCTGAAGATTGCAGAGTAAACACCGTAGACTTCATCGACTTTTCTTTCACCTTCGAAGGTATAATCGACAGCCAATTTATTTATTTTTTATTTAGCCTACTGGCCTAAGGGATTAGTAGCCTACTCAACCAGCGGGGGTGTGGGGGTGGCAGCCCCCACCCATAATACTAGGTTAGGTTAGGTAAGGTTGTTAAGTTAGACTAATGTCTTTTCAAATCACTATCTGGGGGCGTGTCTCAACATCGATCGATAGGCCTAATGGGGAAAATAGGTGAAATGCTGGGTGTGAAGGGAATTCATGGTCTCCTGAAATATCCCCAGGCTACCTTTAGGATCAACTTTTCCTGGTACCTGGCGCGGGGTACGAACCTCTGAAGGGAATTTAACCCCCCTAAAAACCCACAGGTTTTGAGATGCCTTGGGTGGGGTTCGAACCCTGGTTAGTGACCCAACCATCACCACCAGGCCCGCGCGCTAACCCACTGTACTACCACAGACGTACTAAAAGTATAGCAACCTTAGTCCGATTTTTAAGAACCAGGTGATAGTCTCGTGGTGTTATCACGTGATGAGTTTATTGGACTTACCATCTACGACTATTTTACGCTATACCTGACGTCAACTCGGGTTAGTATTATTGTGGGTGCGGGACATTTTCGAGGGCATTACATTACATCCTTCTTTAACTAGGCTAGTCCCTAGCCTATTTTAAGGTCGTAAGGTATCGTAGCTGTATTACCTCAGCAATCTCAATATTGTTGGTATAGGGTTCGCGTGACGGGTGCTCCACGTAGCTACCTGGTCACGTTCCCTAGCTGCCACCAATGAAATGCTGGGTGTGAAGGGAATTCATGGTCTCCTGAAATATCCCCAGGCTACCTTTAGGATCAACTTTTCCTGGTACCTGGCGCGGGGTACGAACCTCTGAAGGGAATTTAACCCCCCTAAAAACCCACAGGTTTTGAGATGCCTTGGGTGGGGTTCGAACCCTGGTTAGTGACCCAACCATCACCACCAGGCCCGCGCGCTAACCCACTGTACTACCACAGACGTACTAAAAGTATAGCAACCTTAGTCCGATTTTTAAGAACCAGGTGATAGTCTCGTGGTGTTATCACGTGATGAGTTTATTGGACTTACCATCTACGACTATTTTACGCTATACCTGACGTCAACTTGGGTTAGTATTATTGTGGGTGCGGGACATTTTCGAGGGCATTACAATAGGTTTTCCCGAGATTTCTAATTAATTACAAACACTATATATTGATGCAAATGAAAAATTTTGTTTATAAAAAACACTCTGAAAATTTGTGGTATTAAAATAACATTTTTCCCAATTTTGTTTATAAAAAACACTGAACATTTGTGGTATTATGTTTTTTTTTTTTTTTTTTTTTTTGTAGATGTTTAGGTGACAATCACCACGGTCGATCTGGGGATCCGCCGCTGATGAGCTCGTCCTGGAATCTTTACGATTCTGAATCTTACGATTCTGTACAGGACTGAACATGCCATTTTTATTGGCAATAGCTCAGAGAAGAGTGTTGAGAGGGGAGAAGGGGTGTTGGAGAGAGAGGAAGGTGTTGGAGTGGCTTTGTTATGTGTGTTTTGTCTGTATACGTCGTCAGGATGTCCCCTGACTGGGTGCAAGCATGTGAAACATGCTAGGACGTACTACCGCACCCACTAAATGTCCGCCATGGCAGGGATTCGATCCCGGGTCTTTCAGATTCACACGCGAGCGTGCTCACCACTGGACCACCACGGCTCCGAATAATATTAAATAACATTAATATTAAAATAACATTTTTCCAAAAATTCCATTTTAGTAGGCCTAGGCCTACCATATATTTTTATTAGGCTAGGTTTTGCCGAGGGTTGAAACTAATTTTGATAACATTCAAGACCTCTTTCGCCGCCTTATTAGAAATAATTTATTAGGGAAAATAGGGACCAATAGACTCGCCATATATTTCTCATTATAGTCCGCATGGAGGAATTTCGTTATCGACACTTGAAAATACCCGATTACACCGAAAAATAACACAAAAATAATGTCCCGAACGTAAACAAAGCATTGCACCCAATGAATCCTTCGACCTGGGTCCTCCTCTTCTTGTTTTGAAAGATGCGGTGAGTGCGATTCACCCAATAAATGGCTTGAACGTTACTCACAAAAACAATATTATATTATATTATATTAGGGTTAGGTTAGGTTAGGTTAGGTTAGGTTAATCTAATCTAATATAATATTTGTACATTTTGGAAGCGTGCATGGCCTCCCCACAATTTTCGGTTCAATGTTATTTTAATACCACAAATTTTATTGATATATTTGAAGATAAATATTGAATCTATATGCTCTAAAGATCATAAGAACATTTCTTTTTAACCCTCGGCAAAACCTAATAAAAAAGTATGGTACTAACATTTATTTTTCGTAACAAGGTTGTCAATACGGTACTTCCAGTTATCGACAGCTCTAAAGATCATAATGAAAATGTGTTAAACCCTCGGAAAAACCTAATATAAAAGTATGCTACTAAAATTTAATTTTCGGAACAAGGTTGTCAATACGGTACTTTCCCGCTATCAATGTACAATCAAAGCTGAACATTGCAGAGTAAACACCGTAGACTTCATCGACTTTTCTTTCACCTTCGTATATAATCGACAGCCATTTTTTTTTTTTTTATTTACTAAGGGATTAGTACTCAACCAGCGGGGGTGTGGGGGCAGCAGCCCCCACCCATAATACTAGGTTAGGTTGTTGTTGTTGTTCCCTAAGCTGCCTGGCCGAACAGCCCCGAGTCCCTGAGAAAGGCCATGGCCACGATCGGGCTTTCCCACAGAGCTCTCATTGAGTGTAGAATGTGTTGTTGGCGTAAGTGGTTGTGTGAAATGCAGTCTTCTATGATGTGTTTAATGGTATGGGGTGCTGTGTTACATCCCGGGCAGGCGTCGACAACGGAGTCATCCAGTCTCTTCTGATAGCTCAGGAGAGCTGGATGGTGTCCGCATCTCAGCCTGGCCAGGTGGACTCTGTCCTCGCGAGGAAGGGAGGATTCGGAAGGATGGATTTCGGGAGGTCGTGCATGCAGCTGCGTGTTGTCTGTGAGTGAGTGGATGGATCGGTGAGAGATATGAGTATGGATGTGCTTTTGGAAGTTGGTTCGGGGTGGGCAGGGAGGGAGAGAGGACAATAATTGTGTGTGATACCGTGTGCTGGGTGTTGTTTTGATATTTCTTGGTGTCTGTGGGTGTGTTGCCATGTAGTTTAGTGGGTGGTCTTGGTTCGTGGAGGTTGCTGCCAGGAATTGAGTGCCTCTCATGTCCAGATGGTCTTTGACTTTGAGGATTTTGGTTTCTTGATGTAGGTGATCTATGGGTGAAGTAGCTGTGCAGCCTGTAATGATCTTCAGGGCTTTGTTTTGAATAGTCTGTAAGGTCTTTTGATGTGTTTCAGCTAGGTTAGAAGCCCAGGCTGGGGTTGCGTATTCCATCACTGATCTTATGTATTGTTTATATACTGTGGTGGTAGTTTCTTTGTTGTGTCCAAATTTTGTGTGAGCAAGTGACCTGAGGGCGTTAAGTCTGGGTGTCAGTTTCTTTTTAATGTTTGTGGTGTGCTGTTTGAATGTCATATGAGTATCATATGTTACTCCTAGGATTTTGGGTGTGTGTGTATGTGTTAGGGGTGTGTTGTTTATGGTGAGTTGAGGGATGTATTCGTGTTCTCCTGTCCAACTTGTGAGCAGGGTTGCGGTGGATTTGGCTGGGGCTAGATTAAGTCTGTTTGTAGTGCACCAGCCATGTAGTGTGTTGAGATAGGGTTGAAGGAGATCTGTTGCTCTTTTTGGGTCATGGTGTGTGCATGTGAGTGTTATGTCATCTGCATAGGAGGCTAAGTTTATTTGGGGCGTATTGGGTGTAGTTATATCGTGCATGTACAGATTGAAGAGTGCGGGCGATAGGACGGATCCTTGTGGGACTCCGTTTGGAAAGTTTCTGATTTTAGATGACTGACCGGCAAAAGATACGTGTGCACATCTGCCTGCTAGGAAGTTGGCCAGCCACCTTTTTGTGTTGTTGTGCATGTTTGTGTTCTTACCTGGTCTTACCTGGTGGGCTTCCCAGACCCCAGAGCTAAGTGGTAGGTCAGGGTCCACGGAAGCCACACACTCCTGATGCGCCAGCCCAAAGATAATTTAAAATTTGTAGTAAAAACAGGGAGTATAGAAATCTATGGACTGGAAAGTGCATCATAAGCAGCTACGTTTACAAACAAGGTACAAGTATAAGTGGTTGAGGAGGCCAGAAGGTGTGACATCGAGAACAAAATCATGAATATTCATATAAAACTCCTGCAAGATAGTCGGAAAGGGCAGCCTTGAAAGATAATACGTTAGTCAGGGATACCAATTATGTGGGCAAAGAGTTCCACAGAGACACATATCTAAGATTAAAAAATCTTTTTCTTATTTCAAGCTGGCATCTCGAGTGAGCAATTTTATATGGGTGAGCCCTCGTTGCAAAATATTGGGGACGATCAAAAACATCTTCAGGAGTAATTGAGCAGAGACCGTGAAATATTTGCCAGTACTTAATTATGTCATGCCTAAGAAGTCTACCCTTAATGGAAAATAGGTTTAATATCCTCAATCTCTCACCATAATCAAGATTCTCGAGACCCCCAATAGATTTAGTCCAGCGTCTCTGAACAGACTCCAGTAGTCTTAGGTCCCCCAAATACCCAAGGTTCCACAGAGAGGAAGAATATTCTAATATGGGACGAATATGGGAAATAAATAGTGGCATCATAAAGGAGGCATCCCGGTTGACAGTTGACCTTAGGATACTATGGGCGAGTCCTCCAGCCTTGTGGACAATATTAGAGATGTGTGTATGAAACTTAAGGGAGGAATCGATTAAAATTCCTAGATCGGATGCAGAGTCTCTAATAGGGATTAAGGAGTTGTCAAGATAGTATCTGCCAGAATGACCCAGGTCATCCCAATCAATTTCTTTCCTACAAAATCTTAGGTGGACACATTTATCTGGGTTCATCGTTAGGCTCCAGGATTTAGAGACCTTAGCAAGCACGTCTATATCAGACTGGCAAGCAAACATACAATTAAGAAAATTTAAGAGGTTATCATATTTGATTTTTACATACAGTTTCAAATCATCAGCATATATTTTGGTAGACGAATTAATATTACGAGTAATATAATTGATAAATATGAGGAAAAGCAGGGGACCAAGGACAGAGCCTTGAGGGACTCCGCTAAGGAGTGTTGTAGATTTTGTTTGTTAGGTTGTGGCGGGGGATGGCATCGAAGGCTTTACTAATGTCGAGTGTGGCTAATAGTGATCTGTGTGGTGGTCTAGCTGAGTTGATGCCATCGAAAGCTCTTTGTGTAAGGTCTGTGAGAAGAGTGTTTGTGGAGTGCAGTGGCCTAAAGCCATGTTGTGTTGGAGCTAGGGGTAGGTCAGGTGTAATTAGTTGTAATACTAGGTTAGGTTAGGTAAGGTTGTTAGGTTAGGCTAATGTCTTTTCAAATCACTATCAGGGAACAACATCGATCGATAGGCCTTATGGGGAAAATGGGTTGATAATATTCAAGGACAGTAGTGCGACGTTATGAGAAACAATTTATTAGGGGAAATAGGCACCAATAGATTCGTCATATTTTTCTCCATATAGTCCACATGGAGGATTTTCGTTATCAACAAATTGAAAAATACCCACTTCACAGACAAATGCACCAAAAATCTAAGTCAAAGCAGGGGTGTGGGGGCGGCAGCCCCCACCTATAATACTAAGATAGGTTAGGTAAGGTTGTTAGGTTAGGCTAATGTCCTTTCAAAGGGGTATAGGCTAGTAAACACTAGGATATCCTATACCCAGTCAGAGGTAAGAAGAAGAAGAGTCCTGCAGTAGTCTCCTTGAATGTTACCAATGGGTTTTCCTGAGATTTCTAATTAATTACAAACACTATATATTGATGCAAATGAAAAATTTTGTGCTGTGGAGCAAGTCCCTCCAAACTGGATATGTACCACAATCCCTAAAAGAAGGTAATGTCACACCAATACACAAAGGGGGTAGTAAAGGCATAGCCAAAAATTACAGACCAGTGGTGCTGACGTCACATCTTATTAAAATCATAGAAAGAACAATAAGAGCTAAGATGGTCAGCTTCCTGGAAGAAAATGAGGCGTTCAACGAGGGGCAACATGGCTTTAGAAAAGGCCGCTCCTGCCTCTCACAACTACTATCACACTACGACAAAATCCTACAGGATATTCAAGACGGAGAAAATGTAGACGTCATATATCTAGACTTCGCCAAAGCTTTTGACAAGGTGGACCATGGGATCCTTCTACATAAACTCAAATCACTGGGAATAGGGGGAGACCTTGGAAGATGGCTCCACAGCTTCATCACCAACAGAAAACAAAGAGTCACGGTTCAAGGAAGCCTATCAGATGCAGGTGGGGTCATCAGCGGAGTACCACAAGGATCAGTACTGGGACCTCTCCTATTCCTCATCATGATAGGAGACATCGACAGGGACCTGGAACACTCAACAGCCACATCGTTTGCAGACGACACCAGACTCATGAAGAAAATCACCTCACAACATGATGCTCAGCTACTACAACAAGACTTGGACAAAATCCTGAAGTGGGCAGAAGAAAACAACATGGCCCTAAACGGAGACAAGTTCGAGCTTCTAAGGTACGGGAACAAGAGAGCACTACAAAACGACACCAACTACACAAGTGGACAGCAAGAAATTACCGCCAAGGACACAGTGAAGGACTTGGGAGTAAATATGAGCAGTGACGCCACTTTTTCCCAGCATATTACCAAAGCCACAACAACAGCAAAACAAATAGCAGGCTGGATCCTGAGAACCTTCCACACAAGAAATGAGAGGTGTATGCTAACACTGTGGAAGTCACTGGTCCTACCATGACTGGAGTACTGCTCCCAGCTCTGGTCTCCCCAAAAAGTAGGAGAAATAACAGAAATTGAAGCCACCCAGAGGACATTCACCAGTAAAATCCATGGGTTTCAACACTTTAACTACTGGGAGAGACTTAAGGAGCTGCAGCTGTACTCACTTCAAAGACGTAGAGAGAGATACATCATCATCTACGTCTGGAAGATTTTGGAAAAAAAGGTACCAAATCCAAACATCCAAGAGACTCAGCACCAAAGGCGAGGGAGGCTGTGCTATGTGAGGACTACGCCGGGATCAACACAAAAAATCAAATCCCTGATCCATCACAGCTTTACATACAATGGAACCAGACTGTTCAACTGTATACCAGCCCCTCTCAGGAACATGACCGGGGTGTCTCCAGACACCTTCAAGAAACACTTGGACATGTGGCTGGCCAAAATACCGGACCGGCCACCAACACCAGGATACCCCAGCACCAACTCCAACCGACTTCTGGAATGGAGAGTGGAAGAAAGGGAGCTGCCTGGTCGCAGTGGAGCCCCAGCTCAACTGTGTCACTAACGGACGGAATACAACTAAGTGTAACTAAGTGTTATAAAAAACACTCGGAAAATTTGTGGTATTAAAATAAAAAAAATCCCAATTTTCCTTACCTACTGTAAAAGCGCGATTCACCCAATAAATGGCGCCATTTGACGGAGTATCTTCAGATTAATGAATAATGGGTAAGTTAATGCAAATCCTCCACTCAAACCATGATAAACAACAATTAAAGGTATTATTCTATAATTGCACCTATACGAGCTAAACAAATTATTATTGTATTTAACAGGAAGGTACGACGAGGTAAGTGATGTGGTATAGGTGGCAATATGCGGAAATGGATTATAAGGGCATTCTGCCCCACTCTTACCCCCTTACGAAAATCTACGGTTATTCACTCCACCCCAACTGAATTTCTACCGTTTTACCCAACCAGCGGGGGTGTGGGGGCGGCAGCCCCCACCCATAATACTAGGTTAGGTTAGGTAAGGTTGTTAGGTTAGGCTAATGTCTCTCTGAAACATTGTAAATCCGGGTCACATCTAGATTGATCGACTTTTGTCAGAGGGGGGTGGAATGCCCTTATAATCCATTTCCGCATATTGCCACCTATACCACATCACTTACCTCGTTGTACCTTCCTGTTAAATACAATAATAATTTGTTTAGCTCGTATAGCCGGTATAGGTGCAATTATAGAAATTTACCCAATTAAACACTATATTCCCTGGAAAAAATATAAAGAAAAATAAATATAAAGAAAAATATAAAGAAAGCGGCTCTAGCTGTCTTGAATGTTACCCTAATTTTAATATAATGCTTAGGCTAGAGCATAATTATAGATTCCATATCTGTCTTAAAATATGTCAACCTTACCGCTGTGTCCACCTTTGATTAACATAGCCTACCTTTACAAGTAGTGCATTTGGCTGACTTTCCTTGGAGCTCAGGGTCGATGTAGAATTCGGCGAACTACTGGATGTGACATTTTGTTTGGCAACCTCTACTGTCTGTCCTAGATTACTCCACACCAACACCGCCACTGTCACCACAATATAGTACTTCATTGTTTAAGGCAAGTTATTGTTGGTCCAGTTTGCTAATATAGGCCTAATCACCCTCCTCTGGTAGACTGGCTTTGGCCCTGTACATTACGTCAAGTCGGAAAAATGGGCTGTCAAAGTGTCAATCTTCTGCAATGTGTTTACGTCGACAAATTTACATTCATTCTCCCTCTTTTTTTTATATATACCTTCTACAATGATAAACCACGTTATTGATTTACTAAATGTATATCATTATTGTATTGATGATTTATAAAACATAAACATTCAAAATTAGGTTGGATTGCAGGGAGGGTGACAGAAAATGCAGTTATATTCGGTTATATTGTAGTTAAACCTGATATATTTATTTTAAAAATGTGGTTATATTGTACTTTTGAAAGACATTTTTGTGTGAAATTGTGTTAATGATATTAAATAAATTGGTTATAAAACAAATGACTGTCAACACTCAACACAGTCGACGAACGTTTGTAGCGGCTCGTCAGGAATTTCACATTTATTACTTGGCCTTTATCGGCGTGATTTTAATTTGTAATGCCGATGTTTTGAAATAGTGATTATTTTTTCAGAGGCTAGAGGTAATTTGGTCATATATCTATGTAAGTTTCATAGTCTAGGTCTATTAACCAGGTGCAGTAAGCTAGCGGCCTAGTCTATCATAGTTTTTGAAAACAAACAGGCTAGCCTAATAATAATGATAGCATAAGTCTAAGAACATAAGGAAATAGGGGGTCTATGCTATAGGGTAAATCTTCAGACTAGTTCCTCCAATTGTTTCTATTTGGCCTAGGCTACCTCTTGTTTATCTTGGAAGATTCGATAAGAAATGGCCAAAAATCAGTTAGGCTAGGCCTAGGCCTATAGGCTAAGCCTATGCTTACCTAGGCTATTGAATGATAGGCTAGTGCGAATAAAAAAGCAGGGGAAATTTTTTATTTTAAGGCTAGGCTAGGCCTAGGCCTAGCCTACCACAAATTTTCCGAGTGTTTTTTTATAAAAAAAAAAATCATTTGCATCAATAGCCTATAGGCTAGGCTATACTATCTATAGGCCTAGTGTTTGGGAAAAACTAAATAAGATGGTCACCAATTTTCCCATGGATTTTTGTATTTTTCCCTGTTAGTTTTCATCAATAGGCCTATAGGGCCTATAGTGTTTGGAAATAATTACAACCCTCGGCGAAACCGTTTTCCCCATTATACAACGATCTTAAGACACGCCGCCCGATAGTGGGGAGGGCTATGAAGTACAGGGAAAATGAGGGGTTAAATGCGTAAAACGGCGATTAGGCCTAGGCCTAAAACGTATTTTAGCAAAACTTGGCTCGGGTTTTAAGGTATTTCTAAGGCCTAAAACCCAATATTTCGAAAACCCGAGCCAAGTTTTTGCTAAAGCTGACTCGGATTTTGAGAGTTTGTAGACAACAAAATGACAGTAGCCTAGCCTCATTTAGAAATTTGGCTCAGGTTTCCCGAAATTGCAAAGCCATAAAACCCGAATTTTGGAAAACCCGAGCCAAGTTTTGGCAAAACTTGGCTCGGATTTTGGGAATTTTAAGAGTAAACAAATTACAGTAACCTAATTTAGAATTGGCTCATGTTTCCCTAAATTGCAAACCCCAAAAAGCATAATTTTGGAAAACCCGAGCCAATTTTTGGCAGAACTACCACCGCCGCCAACACCGTGAACGACCGCAGCAGTGCAAGTACTGGTACTGAGCTGGATACACGGGCATAGTTTGCCTTTTTCCAGAGGATCTACTGTAAGAAAACTGTAAGAACTTGGATCGTATTTTGAGAATCGAAAAAGACTAACTAAATATCGGAAATCGGCTCATGATTTCCCTATTTGCAAAGCCATATAAAAAGGGAGGGTTCTGTGGCTGTGTGGGCGCTCGGTTGTGGCCTTGGCCTTGCTCGGGGCCTTGGGGCTGTTCGGCCAGGCAGCTTGGGGAACAGCAACAAAAACAACAACAAGATTTATCGAAAACGTAGCACTTATTTAAATCATAAATATCCAGTAACAGACCTAGTACATTGGATACAAGCCTAATCCACACCTAACGCCTACAATGTGTCCGTAGTACCTAGTAGGCCTACGTGACATACAACATGGCGGTTGGGCCGGTGCCCATTTAGTAGCCTACCGGTATTCGGCCGTATCGGTATCTGTAAATACGAATGCGAGTCACTTCGAGCGAATTCCTGATCGAGCGGATGCACAATCTAACCTAATTAACCTAACCTAATCTAACTTAACTTAACCTAATCTAAATGCGCCTCCGCTCGAATTTGAATTCGCTCGAAGTGTCCAGATACCGTAAATACTACCGCAACTACGAATCTTGTTTCTGAGACCTAGTATATTAACCTAACCAAACAACCCAACCTATCGACAGAGATGGGCAGGTGGAGTGGACTAAAAAGCTGGTGGACAGACCTCGGGAGACGGGTGAAAATAGCGTGTGTACGAATCGGTGCCGTCTATAGGAAGGAATTGACAACCATGTTACGACAAAATTCCATTTTAGTACCATATATTTTTATTAGGTTTTGCCGAGGCTTAAAACACATTTTCATATTATGTTTAGAGCATATAAAATCCATATTTGTTTTCAAATATTGCAAAATAATTGGTGACCAACTTATTTAGTTATACTAGTGTTTGTAATTAGGCTAATTAGAAATCTTGAGAAAACCTATTTTCCCCATTAGCCTAGGCCTATCGATCGATGTTGAGTCTTGAGACAGCAGATGCCCCCCCCCCCCCGATAGTGATTTGAAAAGGCATTATCCTAACCTAACAGGCTAACAACCTTACCTAACCTAACCTAGTATTATGGGTGGGGGCTACTGCCCCCACCCCCGCTGTTTGGGTACTAGGCCTAGGCCTAGAGGCTAATCCCTTAGTAGGCTAGGCTAAAAAAAAAAAAAAAAAAATTGGCTGTTGATTATAGGCTAGCCTCTAGTAGCCTAGCCTAGGCTATGAAGGTGAAAGAAAAGTTGATGAAGTCTACGGTGTTTACTCTGCATTCTTCAGCTATGATTGTACATTGATAACGGGAAAGTACCGTATTGACAACCTTGTTACAAAAATTAAATTTTAGTAGGGTAGGGTAGGCCCTAGGCCTAGCCTATAGGCTAAGCGTTAGTATCCGATCACTGTGTTAGTAGGCTATCCAATCAGTTTCAGTTTTTAGTCCAAAAAAACTGCTACTAACAAAACTATAAAAGATACAGTATATATTAACCTTATATACAGAATATAGAGCTAGGCCTATGAGCCTATGAAAGCTAAGTAGGCCTATTGTGTGAAAAAATTAAATTAAATGGATAAATAGTTTAGCTTCTACCGTACACCGAATGCAATGAAGAAGTAACAGAACCGCCGTGGATAAACGACAACATACGAAGCGGGATAAAGGAAAGAAAGAGACTCAACAGACTAATAAGGAATGCAACTTCGGATGAGGACAGTGAACACTATCAACGAAGGTACCAAAATCAGAAAATTCAAGTCCAATAGGAGATAAAAGAAGAGATGTACAAACACGAAGAAAAGATAACAAAGGATATAAAAAGCGGAGGCAACACAAGCAAAAAAATTTGGGTGTATATCAATAAACTCAGGAAGAAGGAAAAAACAAAGAAATAATCCTATTCAGTCAAGAAGGGGAAGTTCTGACCAATGATGAAGCGAGACAAGAACTTGAAACATATTGGAACGGAGTGTACAAAGCCCACATGAATGATGTACCACAAACATGGAATGAAAATGCAAAAGCCCAGTACATATCCCAAGATCAACAGGAAAGAGGACACCAACAAACCCAAAATTTAGAACTTCCAGACAACCAAGAAATACAAATCCATACCGACTTGCTGGAACACGAGTATGGCTCTAAAAGCAGAGAAAAAAACTATACCTATGAGGCCCCCCATAATAACCAGACAAGAAGTCAAAGATGCACTCTCCAAATTAAAAAATAACAAATCCACAGGTCCAGACATGTTGAAACTGGGAGGTTTGACGACCTCCCTTATAACCAAATAAGGAAAACCTCTTATTTGGTAGCAGTCTCGGAGTATCCAACGTAGGGCTTATGATCTCAGCCGCTACCACAGCGGGCCGATTTATCGGTACTCACGCGAAGTAACCAAATAATCTCTAGAGTTGCACCTCAATTCACTACTAGGCACGTTGTACACACTCCGAGACGACTAAGAAGGAAGAGAAAGCGAAGGAGAGAAAGAATTGTTATAGTTACCAATTTAATCTAGCTGCTCTCCTCTAAGCCATGTTCTATGAGCCTGCGCCAGGACCTGCCAAAGTATCGAGGTATCAAGTAATCAGTTAAGATTGGATGGGCAGGGGATCGGCATGAGGGCGGGATACTCTGTCGTTGGATACTCCGAGACTGCTACCAAATAAGAGGTTTTCCTTATTTGGTTATAAGGGAGGTCGTCAAACCTCCCAATTTAGTAGCAGTCTCTACGTTTCCAACGTAGGGCTTGAATCCCAAATTGGAGGCGGACATCCAAGAAACCTTAAAAACCCCAAGCCTTAGCAAAAGTAGATGACCAAGAAAAGACACAAATAAACAAATCAGTTTATAGGAAAAAGAGCGTAACAGTACGGTGCATATTAAGAAAGTACATGTTACAAGTGTATCAGTCTAGGGTCTAAAATGCACAGGCAGGTAAAGGAAGAGGTCATGTCGACCTTGGAATGGCACACCAACATGGGAAAGGTGAAGTCAATTGTAAAGTAGTACAAGAACAAACAGCACGGCACAGCATGTGGATGACCTCCGAAGACACTTATGTACAAGACATGGGGATGAGGCATAGGCATACCAATACAAAAACCCGTAGACAGTATAGTCCAAACGTAATAAACCTTAAGAGTGACATCCGTAACACTAAACAGACAGTACTGTTCAGACAAGTATTGAAGGAGAAAGTCTTTGTACACGCATACAACCCCCCCCCCCCTGTTGTAGGGAAAGGAAGAAAATACAGTACGGGAGGAAGAGACACAGGAGACGGTGGACGTCACCACATGACACTCTGTAGTTACACGACATGGGTAGGAGGCAGAAGCATACCAACACAAAACCCGTAGACAGTTGAGTCAGAAAGTAAAAACTGAAAGAGAGAAATCCTAAAGTGAAGCCAAGTGGAAAGTATTCACAAAAACACAAGGCACGGCATAGCAGGCGGACGCCATCAGACGACACTCTGGAGGTACACGACACGGGTAGGAGGCATAAGTACACCAACACAGAACCCGGAGACAGTGGAGTCAGAACGGAAAAAGTGTAAGAGCGAAAACCGTAAGGGAAGGCAGGTGTTAAGTGTTTACAAAACAAAATGGCACGGTATAGCCGGCTGACAACATCATCCGACATTCGTCATGTACAAGACATGGGTATGCGGCATAAGCATACCAAGGTAAAACCCGTAGACAGTGTAGTCATAATGTAAAAACCGTAAGAGCGACATCCTCCATATACCAAACAGACATGTATTGAAAGAAAGGCTTTGTACAAGCATACAAAAATGACCTCCCCCCCCCCCCTCCCTTTGTCAGGGAAAGGAAGAAAATACAGTACGGGACGAAGACAGCAGGAAGAGAAGCAGGATGGATGACGAAGCAGGGAACACGTTGATGGAACGCGACCCAAGGCATATGAAGCCTGGCCGTGGGCATGGAGAGGTATGTGCACACCGAAGCCCGTCCCGGCACAGTGGCACACACAGAAGCAACAGGGCGTGAATCTGGCATAGCAGAAGTTCCATACGAGTCTACAAAACGAACAGAAGGGGTCAAAGTGACGAACCCGAGGGAAGGGGCCCTGGCTATGGTTTGGAGCCGGACAGAGCCTAAAACAGGTCTTCAGAAAGGTGACACCCCTTGTGAGGGAGCACCAGCCCCGTCAAGGCCTCCAAGAGGACCCCAAGAGCGGGCAGGCGGCCTCGAAAGATGTAGGACCGTACATGCCGGCGAGTGTCCCAAACCAGTGATGAAGGGAACGGAACACAAACGCAACCGAGGGAGCTGTGTGCTCACTACCCAGCGTCACGGAGCCAGTTAGGGAACCCAATCCAAGATGACTGAAACCCTCCACGGAGACATCAGCCAGCGCCGATGAAGCAGATCAGCCAAGCCGAGGTCAAAAGGCGGCAACCACCCAGCCACACAAACATTTACGACACAAATGCCAACAAGGTCCCTAGGGCCCCAAACCGGCCCAAGAGGAAGCCGGAGACAGGGAGGGGAACGGAACACGGACACCAGTACTTCAGCCGTTTGGCAACACACTTGCGGCGGCAACAGAGTTTACACGTTGGAGCAGCGGTGGGGCAGGACTATAGTGTTCCATAGGCCAATTGTCTAACCGACAGGAGAGTCTTGTGAAGGTGCAGTCTCTTTGGAACACTGTTAAGGCTGGTGTAGTAACCGAGACTGCAGGAGCAAGTGCAGCGGGGGGGGGGACTCCGGCGAGTCGCGCCGAGGCACGGTTAGCACCACACCAACAACATCCACAGTGATGACTGGGTGGGGCAGTGGTGAGGTGGGACCTGATTGTCCGACAGTACACCCCAACTACCGAAAAGCAACCCGTCTGAGCTGGTACAAATGCATGTGAACGGACAAATGACGGGAACCCAGTACACGTATGTATAGCGGAGCGTACCAAGCACGGGCCGGCCACATGGGCGCGATCAATCAAACCCCGCGCCAGAAAAATCCCAGCCCGTGAAGGACGTAGCACAGGAGGAGGGCGACGGGCGGAGGCAATGTGGACACCGACTGTCACCCACTCCAGTCCGTGCCGAAGGCATCAGCGGATAAGAAGACCAACCGAAAGGCCACCGACAAGCCCGCCAGGGCAAGACAGCGATCCCGCAGGAAGAAGAACGGGACCAACAGGATCATGGCCCGGACGCGAAAGCGAAGAGCCCTGACCACTTGCCGTGGTGGCGAAGACCCATGTTAGATCGGGAGCCCCACCCCCCTCACACGACGCATCTGTGGCTATCCAGATGGCCGCCAGGGGAGCAGGCCAGGGCACCGCTGCTGCGAGCGACCCAGTGTGATAGTCTCATATGTAGCAAGCGCGGTACCGGCCACAGCCAGTAAAGGAGGGGGCGATACAGGGAAGTGTTAGGGGACCAGTAGAACAAGGTAGTCGAGTCCGAGCTGGCCTAAAGGCACGGTCAGTGCCGCCCAAGGTAAAGATCCCAGCCGGGAAAACACCCAGAACACGTTCGTGAACGAGAACGGGCAGAACACGACAAGTGTGGACGTGGACACCCGACCCGGGGGAACAGGAGCACAGTGGAGGTTCCATGGCTCCCAGTGTGAAGGTGGGAGGACCGCCACGTGAAATAGCGATGGTGAACCCCAGGCCTGTGACACGGACGACTACAGCGAGTGTGGCCAGGACACAATGTGTGGAGATGTTATCGCGACGGCACCTCCCCCATACATGGACCAGAGTACCTGGGCCACCTCCTGAGACACTGCGTCGATGACGGGGAGGGCGCCCGAGAGGAGGTTGAGACCTCCACCTCCAGGCCAGACCCTACTATACCCCGTCATGCCCACGACCGGTGTGGCTAGCGCAGGAAGTGGGGGCGGGAGAAGCCGGTGCGGGCGCTTTGCGTCAGGCCCACCACCAAGTCAATGAGACGGCTGGTTGAGGGGAGAGGGTATGGGCCAGGAGGAGCAACGCGTTGTGCGGAGCATTGCCTCCCTTAAGGTGTCATGGAGAAAGGAGCTACCATGGCCAAACCCCCATCCACCTGGCTGTCCTGACGAAAACGGAGAGCGGGCCTCACGCTCCGGCCTGTCCCCCTCCCGTCCGAGCAAGGCAGCGGAGGACGAGGGTCCCGGAACTTGCCAGCAGAGTCCACCCACAGGACGGAACGGCAAACCGGGTACGAACGGCCGCGGGAGGAGCGTATACAACGCCCCCCGCGGCCCTTCCCATAGCCCAAGCCCCAGGGCTGCTTGCCAGCGACGGACCACCACTCGCATGGTTGGAGGAGGACGACGAGGGCTTCGCCACGACCTTCCATCGTGCGGAACATGTGTCGCGTAGCACAAGCAAGAAAGCCTCCTGCCAAGCCACCCCCAGGAACGTCAGTCCCGGACGTAAAAGGGCCGGCAGGAGGAGGTGGCTGTGGACGTCGGCAGGGGCTGACGAGCAGAGAAACCACCCGAACCAGGCGACGGCAATGGGTGGCGAACGTCCTGGACCGGGCAGGAAAAGCGAATGCAACGTAGGGCTGAAGAACCCAGTGAAGTCCGAGGAGCGGAGCAGCAGGCCAGACACAAAAGTGCAGGCCACGGTGGGGATTGACGGTAAAAGGTCAATGAAGAAAGGAGGGAATCCAATACACACAGGACCAACGCCACGTGAGCGGAGGCCTGGGACCTGTCAGCGAGACTCTGTGGCGATCTAGGAGCAAGAGGCCAACTGTGGAGCGGATTCGAGGCACAGAAGGAAATTAACAGAGGACACATCAAGGGGGGGAAACCCAGCGAAGCAGCCGGTCCCTGGGTGCATATGAATGCAAAGGGCATAAAGAACCAGAGGAAAAAGACACATGGCCGATTCCTGGTGACAGATACAGGGCACAGGGTACATCCAAGACTATAAAACCCACCTGTGGAGCGAGGTTCTATAGAAAGAGGAAGAGGTAGATGACACCCTGCCTGTTTGGCGGAAAACGTGTGGAAACACAACGCGGAGTCAAGGCCGAACCCCCCTGGCAGTAAAAAGTCAAGTGTGAGCTACCCGACACCTAAGTGGTACAAATAGGAGGGGGAATCCAAGACACACAGGACAATCGCCACGCGAGCAGAGTCCTGGGACTAGGCAACAGGTCCCTGACTCCACCTAGTACACCAGAAGGCGGAAGGGCGGAAACGAAGCACAGGAGGACACAGAGGATAGGAAATCAGCCAAGTAGCCATATCCAGGACCATATGTACATTCAAACTGAGACAGGGCACCAACTCCATCAATAACCGAGAAAAAAGGCGATGTGGCCGATTCCCAGATACAGATAAACAGGGTACATCAAAAAGTAGAAAATTTGCTTGTATAGCGGAATTCTATAAAAGATGAAGAGCCAGAGGACACCAGGAGATCCTCGCTTGTGAGGCGATCTAGGCCCGTCGGCCTTCCTCCGAAGCAGGGTGCGTCCAGGAGGTGAAGGGCGGAGAGACAAACTTCACATCGGCGGGGGTCGTAGACATCCTTGGCGTAGCAGGCCGTGCGGAGGCAGCACCCACGACCGAAAGCATGTCAGGCGGAAGCAGGGAGGAGCCGTCAGTACGGCACCGAAAAATGGGGGGGGGAGCGTCACACACCAGTGGAGGTGAGACAGGGGAAAAGTATTAGGCAGTAGAGCCAAAATAGCAGTTGAAATCCAAGTAAGACAAAATCCAGGAAGACGCCAAGTAGCAAGGAAAGTCAATGAAAAGACACCCACACAGTAGATCACAACCACCAGGGCTGGGACAAGCCCATTTGGCAAGACCCAACCCTGGTAAACAGGTCCAAGTCCTTTGGGGAAAAAAGACCCCACCCAAAAGACCTGAGAACCCTCCGAGAGAGCGGAGGGAGGAGGGGGCGAAGCGGTGAAGGTCTCGCCGGCAGGAGAGCGGGCACCAGCAGGAAGGAAAAAGGTCAAGTTTGAGCAACCCAACAGAACCCTATTAGAGGAAATAGGGAAGGGGAGGGAAGCCAATACACACAGGACAATCGCCACTTTGGGTCGAGTCCTAGGACTTTTCAGGAGGTCCCGGGGGCCACCTAGTATACTAGGAGGCACCTGTAGGGCGGAAACTAGGTACCGAAGGAGGACACAAGGAAGAGGAAACAGCCAAGCAGCTGTCGTCCAAGGAGTCCTGTCCAGGTACAATGAAAAAAGGTGGCAGAACAGGGCTCCGAAAACCAAGGCAAGCGAAAAAGCTATGTGGCCTAAGCCTTGACAAGGTATAGGGCATGACATGTCGGCCGAGAGCAGGGAGGAGCCGGCATCACAGCACTGAAAAATGGGGGAAGCATTACCCACCAGTGGAGGTGAGACAGGCAATATGAGGCAGTATAGCCAAATCAGCATGTAATACTCAGGAAGACAAGATCCAGTAAGAAGCTAAGTAGCAATTAGTATATCAGGAAAGTCAAATAAAAACCACCCACACCGGAGACCCTCAACACCAGGGCTGGGACAAGCCCCTTAGCGAGGCCCAACCCTGGGAACAGGTCCAAGCCAAAGTTTTTTGGGAAAGTTGTCCCATCCGAAATACCGGAGAACCCTCTGTGAGAGCGGAGGGAGGAGGTGGCGAAGTGGCGGCGGCGGAGGGACAGCCGGCAGTAGAGCGGGCACCAGCTGGAAGGAAAAGGTCAAGAGTGAGCAACCCAACAGTACCCTATAAGTTTAAATAGGGGCGGGGAGGGAATCCAAAACACACAGGACATCGCCACTTTGGGTCGAGTCCTAGGACTTTTCAGGTGGTCCTTGGGTCCACCCAGTATACAAGGAGGCCGCCTGTAGGGCGGGAACCAGGTACAGAAGGAGGACACAAGGAACAGGACATAAGGGATAGGAAAACAGCCAATCAGCTGTTGTCCAAAAAGCCCTGTCCAGGTACATGAAGAGGGGGGCAGAACAGGGCGCATAAACCAAGTCAAGTGAAAAGCTATGTGGCCTAGGCCTTGACAAGGCACAGGGCACATCAAAAAGATAAAGGCACTTCTAGGGCGGATTTAAAAAGATGAAGGAGCTGAGGACACCAGAAGACCCTTGCCTGTGTGGCGAAAAAACGTGAGTAAACACGAAAATCGAGTCAACTTGTCCAAGCATATCCTCCCTGTGAGCGGGGCCCCTATCGCGTACAGTTTCCATACATCCCCCCCCCCCCTTTTTAGTGATCAAGTAACCACAGGCAGGGGAAGAACAGAAACATGTACTGTAAGAAAAACGAGAATTTAACCGAGAGCTACGAGACCGAGACTTCCCAGTCAGTGGAGACAAAAGGAAGGCAGAGGGAAAGGACCTGTGTGGATCATTCCAACGGCGGGCAGCTCAAGGCAAAAACCGATTAGCTTAAACACAATTTAATGAGAATGTTAACAAGAGCGTAGAAGACCAACCAGCAAGTCAGTAGAGACAAGAGGAAAACAGAAGGACAGGACTATGTGGCCCAATCCGATGGCGGTCAGCTCAAGTTAAAAAACATAGGCCTAGCCTAGTTACACAATTCACATAAAAGAGAAAAGACTAGGGCAGCGTCAATCCCTAAGTGAAAAAACCTAGTAACAAAGCTAAACACTGCCCGAGAAGCCCCACAATTACGTTAAATTAATAAAATAAAAGGAGGATAGCCTAGGGATTGACCGACATTTTCACCAGAACCACGTATCCACGAGTCAAGTAGGCCCGGGGAAACGAAAAGGAACTGACAAAAGCGTGAACCATGCGAACGAAAGACAAGACCACCAACTATGGACAAGTTTAATAAACAAGTCGGAAGGGCTATAGGTCAGTGGCCTATGCTCACACAAAGCAGAATCCAGAGAAACTTCATGCTCAAGTCTTGTAAAACATCGACACATAGTCATATGAAAAAACAATAAAACAAAAAGTCACAAAGGGAAAGAAACACAATGCATCCCGCGGGAAGCATATCCCCCCCCCAAGGTACGTTAAGGGTAGTTAAAGTGAACATGAACCCGAAAAGCGAGGGTAGAATAGACACACAACGACCGCTACGCGGCGTTGAGGACCAACCACCCCGAAGAAAACAAATAAATAAACACGTCTCCAGCACTACGCGCACACCCATAAACACGCCATAAAGCCGTAGTAAAGTGCTGCCTACATCACTGAACATCCTTCTAAAACCTCAACAGCCTAAAAAGGCTCACACTCACTAATAGGTGAAGCGAAGGGGATGCAAAGCAGGCATTCGCGAAGCACAGACAAAAAAGGCGTGTGACATCGACGGTGGGCGCGAAGTGACTGATACTTTGGCAGGTCCTGGCGCAGACTCATAGAACATGGAGCATGGCTTAGAGGAGAGCAGTTAGATTAAATGGGTAACTATAACAATTCTTTCTCTCCTTCGCTTTCTCTTCCTTCTTAGTCGTCTCGGAGTGTGTACAACGTGGCTAGTAGTGAAGTGAGGTGCAACTCTAGAGATTATTTGGTTACTTCGCGTGAGTACCGATAAATCGGCCCGCTGTGGTAGCGGCTGAGATCATAAGCCCTACGTTGGAAACGTAGAGACTGCTACTAAATCTGAGCTTTACAAAGCTTTTGTTCAGAGTGACATCTGCCTGGATCAACTGACAAATAGCTTTAACAAAATCCTGGAGGATGGTAACATACCAGAAGAATGGAAACTGTCAAAAACAGTGATGATACCAAAAGTTAGTAAACCAAAAGCAAACCAGCTGCGACCAATAGCACTAACTGATATATCTTACAAGCTCTTTATGACAACAGCCATAAAAAAGAAGGGTCAATATACAGGAGGCGCTACAATATAGGTAGCAAAATTCTAATGGTAGTTTTGGGTTCCTATCATCATATGCTTCATTTCTATATACTTTTTATCCCCGGGAAAAAAAAACAAATCTTGGGATTTTTCATTTATTTTCTTGGGATTTTTTGTTTTGGTCATTAACCTAACCAAAAAACCTAACCTAACCTAACCTAATAGCCCCAAATACATTTAGGTTAGGTTAGGTTAGGTTTTTTGGTTAGGTTAATAAAAAAAAATAAAAAAAATCCAAGAAAAAAAATAAAAACCCATTTTTTTCCCCCCCCCCGGGGATAAAAAGTATATAGAAATGAAGCATATGATGATAGGAACCCAAAACTACCATTAGAATTTTGCTACCTATATTGTAGCACCTCCTGTATATTGACCAAAAGAAGATTGAGGAACATCTAAACCAGAATGGTGAAACCAAGGAAACTCAGTGGTTTTACTGATGGAGGCAGGATAGAAAACAACTTATTCTTGCTAAAATACTGTGTGGAGAAGAGTTTCCTAAATAAGAAGCCGCTAATAGTTGTGTCTATAGATTTTGCAAAGGCATTTGATTCGGTAAAGAGAGGCAAATTAATAGAAGTACTAATGAAGTACAAAATCCACCCCAAAGTCATAGACACACTGGCGAACATATACACAGGAGATACTACAAAAATAAAGTATGGCGAAAATTCAACCCTGAACATTGAAATAACCAGTGGTATTCGTCAAGGATGTACAGTACAGGGTCAACAACCCTGTTCAAGATTGTCACATACGATATAATTACAAAACTTGAATCAGAGGCTGACGGGTATCAAGATGACCTCTTCACCTTAAATGCCCTCTTCTTTGCTGATGATGGATTACTTTTGGCTCAGTCTCTACAGCAAGCACACGCTATGATTGACCTCATTACCAACATTGGACAAGATTGTGGCCTGAGCATCAACAAGAACAAAAGCCATACACTGATATATAACATGAGAGAAAAACCAGTAGAGATAAACAACATAGCAGTCACTAATGAAATAAAATATTTAGGAATAACAGTAACTGATAAGCGGAACTGTTTTAAAAAGCAAAAGGGTATATCATTGGAAAAAGCAAAGAAACTAGCAAACCTGACCTACCCAGTAATCTCCCAGAGCTGCAACAAACTACTGATTGGAAAGACCTTCTGGAAGAGTATAGCACTACCATCGATACTGTACGGCTCGAGCATCCTTGGCTACACAAAAAGCGAAATCCAGAAACTACAGAGAATTGAAAACTCAGTATTTAGACAGATTCTTGGTGCCCCAAAGTATGCTCAGGTTGCAGCGCTGAGGGGAGAAATCGGTGCTTCGTCCATGGAAACAAGAATCATAGGAAGACAGTTACAATACCTACACTATATAGAAAGTGAAAAGGATGAAGGACGTGAGCTTCTAAGAAGAGTACTGCGGGAAAGGAAGACATTCAAGAAGGACTACTGGATCGAAACCATCAAGGAAAACATAAATATCATAGGAAACTACAACCATATTAAGACTATGACCAAAGAAGAACTAAAAAGAAAAATAAAGACCTGGGATAGCAGACTGTGGAAGGAAGAACTAGCTGAAAAGTCAAGTCTTGAAATCTACAGAAAATGGAAGCAGAATATTAAAGGTGAAGACCAGCTTTACGACAACCGACCGTCATCAATAATCTTCTTTAAATGCAGAACAAACAACCTACCACTAAAAGACAGGAACAGACACCATGGAGGAGACACAGCATGTGATTTGTGCGGAGCAACAGTGGAAGACCTGAAACACTTCATATTATGGTGTACAGAATTTGAGGAAGAAAGAAAAGGAGAACCACTATTTCAGAGGCCGTACATCGAAGATGAAGACAAGCTGATAGGAGAACTGCTCTTTGAGGAAGAAAAAACCAATAAAACGAAGAATGTGATTTACAACTGTTGGAGAAAAAGGGAAAAGAAGCGTAAAGAAAATCAGTGATATATTAAAGGAAATATGAGCATGACACAAATAGACACAAATTGAAATTGTAATTGCAATACAGTAGTTATAAAATCATAAAACCTAGGAAAGTGCCGTTGTAAAGGCAAAATCTTTCCGACCTACAACTACTATTACTATGTAAACAACTGTCATTTTTCTTCCAATTCTTACGGCAACGCATAAGGAAATTACTTTTTGTCAGCTTAAAAATTATCTCTATATTTATATTTATTCTTTTCAAAATAGGCCTATAGGCCTATGATAATATATTGTAGTGGAATGTTGGAATAACACATGGAAAATTAAGATAGTTAATTAGGCTATATTGCAAATTAGTTTGACAAGGAGAGGTGATTGGATACTAAACCCAAAATCCTTGATGCGTTAGTATCCGATCACAAAATATTTTCCTTTCAAAATGCTTCACTTTATGTTACATAGCCTAGGCCTATTATTATTTTTAATTTTACATGTCTTACAGGATTAATAATTTCCCTAGCACCTATATTTTGTTATATAATGTGGTGTGTTAGTATCCGATCACTGATCCACCACTGTGGTTGATCAGTCGACCACAGTGGTCAATCGGTTGACCACAGTGGTGGATCGGTTGACCGCAGTGGCCAGTGGTGGATCAGTTGACCACTGGTCAACCAGTCGACCACAGTGGTGGATCAGTGATCGGATACTAACAAACAATATTATATAACAAAATATAGGTGCTAGGGAAATTATTAATCCTGTAAGACATGTAAAATTAAAAATAATAATATGTAACATAAAGTGAAGCATTTTGAAAGGAAAATATTTTGTGATCGGATACTAACGCATCAGTTCAGTTAAGTTGTTGGGCGGGAAGCTTGGCCTTTACAACGGCGCCTCCCTTTTGTCGTGCTCTTTTTGCTCTTTTTACTTTTGTTAATGTTCGGGTTTTTTGTGCTTTACGTTTCTTCTTTCATCTTGGTTGTTCTTCTTTCTTCTTGTGCTTCTTTTGTTTGCTGGTTCTTTTGATGTTGTTTGTGTAATTTTCTCTTAACCTCCAAAATGTATATATTTTCTTCTTCCTATCTATGTTGTCTATCAAATAGCAAATGTCCTAACAATTTATCTTCTTCGTCTATGTATGGTTGCTGGAATAGAGGTTCCTTTCTTCTTTCGGTCAAATTGGATTTTAGGTCACGTATGTGTTTTTTGTATTATAATCCTTTTTATCATCAGTTTCTTAATTGATTAGTGTGTTTTAAGGTGTTTTTCCTTCTGGAAATTAATATTTACCCATTATTTTGCAATATTAAAACATGCCCCCTAAAACCATATTTTGTCATTACCCTAACCTAACAACCTAACCTAACCTAACCTAACCTGGGGGCTGCCACCCCCAGACCCCCGCAGGGTTAGTATTGATATAGAATATGACAAAATACTAAAACTACGGTAAAAAAATGAAAAATATTAATTCTCAGCTGATCCAAGATGGCCGCCATCACCCTTATTTAACCCACACAGTCTAAGGAAAAATAATTTAATATGCAGCGGTAAAGACATATATTGCGGTGACTAATACTCTAATACAAAGCTATAGTATACATTTAGAACATTATATCCCATACGTGACCTAAAATCCAGTTTGTCCCTTCTTTCTTCTGTGTATGCTGTGCACCACAGAATGAAATGTTTTAGGTCCTCTATCCCATTCCCACACATTTCACACACTGTATCCCCTTCTACAAATCTATTTCTATCATTTAGATTTAGGTTATTAGTTCTAGCTTTGTATAAGATTACTGACGCTGGCCTATTATCATATATTAGTTTTTCTCCTTCTATTCCTTTTTTCCATTTTCTATAAATGGTTAGACTTGTTTTCCTGTTCACTTCTTCTTTCCAAGTTTTAGTATCCCAATCATTTAATTTTTTCTTTATCTCTACTTTACTCATTTCTATCAGTTCCTCATCTTTAACTTTTACTTCTCGGAGGTACTTAGTAGTTGATTCGAACCAGGGGTCATTTGCAAATTCTAGTTTTTCTTGTACGATTCTTTGTAATAGTCCACATCCGTCATTTTCTTCTATATATTTTAAATATTTTATTTGTCCTCCCATGATTCTTGTTACCATTGACGATGCACCTATTTCCCCCCTTAATGTTTCAACCTGGGCATACCTTGGAGCTCCTAAAATGTACCTATAGACTTTATTTTCTACTCTTTGCAGCTTATCAATATCTGTTTTAGTATAACCTAACACGCTAGCTCCATATAGAACTGTTGGTAAAGCGACACTTTTCCAGAACGTTTTTCCTATGAGTATTTTGTTACAGCTTTGGGCTATTATTGGATATGTTAAATTTGCCATCTGTTCTGCTTTTACCAGTGCGCTTTCTTTTTGGATTTTAAAACAATTTCTTTTGTCTTCAATTTTAATGCCTAGGTATTTAATTTCATTTGTTACCTCTATGTCTCTAATTTTCTCAGGTTTTTGTTTTGTATTAAACATTAATATTTTGCTTGTATCTTTGTTTATTTTTAGACCACACATGTTCCCTATGTTTATCAGGTTATCTATGGTTCTCTCTGCCTTGTCTATGCTCTGTGTTAAAATTAATCCGTCATCAGCAAAAAATAGCACGCTTAGTTTAAAAACCTGATCTTCATATCCATCTCCTGTTTCTTCCATAAGTTTTATAATATTATAGGTTACTAGTTTAAATAGTGTGGTTGATGCTGTACACCCCTGCCTTATGCCGCTTGTTACTTTTATTTCTACATTTGTTCCTTTCTTTAGCTCAATTTCTGTGTGGTCATCAGTATAAATATTAGCTAAGTCTGTACAGTGTACTAATTATGGGGTGGATTTTATATTCTTTCATTACATTTATTAGGTAGCTTCTTTTTACTGAATCATATGCCTTACTGAAGTCTATCTATATTACAATTAGCGGTTTTCCTACAATAAATGATTTTTCTATGCAGTGTTTCAGTATAAATAAGTTATTTTCTATTCTTCCTCCTTCTGTAAAGCCACTTTGCACCTCTTTAACTTCACTATTGATTATTAAATGTTTTTCTATTTTGTTTTTTACTTCTAGGGACATAACAAATTTATATGAGATGTTAGCAAGTGCTGTTGGTCTCAGATCTTTAGCACATGGCTTGCTTTTCTTGGGTATCTGTAAGAAACTGTAAGTATCATGGCTGTTTTAGATTTTTTTCCACTCTTCTGGTATATCTGCCTCCTGTACTATTTTATTAAAGCATTTAACCATTATATCCTTACATTTATCACTGTTCTGTTTTTGATACTATTGGATTTTGCATATGTTCTAGAATTGTTTTTGTTTTACCTATCATTTGTGCCTTCTTCAAATTTTAAAATATTTACGGTATACAGGTATTTATTATATTATATACTGTATAATCATTGTCGATAGGATTAATTGCTTGCTTTTGCGATTTCCTTAGTTTATTTGTACAATAAATGTAGGTTATTTGTAGGGTAGTGATTGTTAGGGGTCACTTGAAGCATGCTATGCTTACAGGTACCTACCCGATAGCACTATCGTTAGTGAGTTATATTTGTATTTTGTACTATTGTTATTATCTTGTCAAGTTGCAAATTTGATTTTAATATAACATTTGACACTTAATGTAGTTTCTTTATTCATGCAGAGTTTAGTAAAAATTTACCAGAACGTCCCCGACTTCCCAAATTGACTAATTCCTTGAACGTGACTACAGTGCGTTGGTATGTGTGCGATTAGTTTGCTTGGGAACCAGATTAACTTGCACATGTAGTGATGTACACCCTATGTGGTGAATTGTGTTCTTTTATTTATAAATAATTATTTTACTTAAGCGTTGTTTCCACATAGTGATTTTGATTCGTTGTTTTGTCTTTTTACTGTGTTCGTATACGTTTTGGTTTGTTTATTTTGCAAGTTTTACATTATAATATCCATGTGTTCTTGTACTACTTGTTTTGTTATTATCTGGCTTTCTGGGGGTATGTCTACTGTTATGTTACTTAGTATCCCTGTTTCTTCCTCTGCTGTATTTCTATAACTTTCCTCGTCTTCTCGGCTCCATACTTCGTTTATGTCATTGTTATGTTTCTTATATATACTACTCCAATATATTGCTATTTCTTCTCTAGCTTCCCTATCAGACAATTCCCTTCCTTCTTCATTATATAGTTTCAATTCTTTTTCTTCTTTTGTGTCTTTTTTACTTACAGTAATTTATTAATGTATGTCCACCTTTTTTTACTTACATTCCCACCCTCCGAAATTTCTTTACTTATTTTCTTTTCATGTTCGTATATTGCTTCTTTTATTTTTATCTGTGTTTTTTCTTTTTGCTCTATATACAGTGCCTTTAACCCTTCCTCTTCTATTTCTGAACTAGCATTTCTTCTTTGTCTATTAAGTTGTTTTCTTCTTTTGATCCCCTCTCTGATTTCATTGTTTATCCATGGTGGTTCTTTTTTTGTTTTGCGTTTGCTTATTTTTCTTTTATATGCTGCTTTGAGTTTGAAATCTGCAGTGTCTTTTATTATCCTATTAAAATGTTCTATACAGTACTAACAATTTCTTGGTTACCTATCCCTTTTTCTAATTCTTCTACATAGTTTTCTATTGAACCGGAGTCTGTTTTGTAGTAATTCACAATTTCCCACTTTTTTGTGTTAAATTCATTTTTATTGTGGTTTTTTAGTTCAAATTTAACCTGTACAAGGTTATGGTCCGAAAGATCAAACATAGTTTGGTTCTCGTCAATAACCATACCTTTGTATAGGTCATAAAACTTTGGTGATCAAGGATTTTGGGTTTAGTATCCAATCACCTCTCCTTGTCAATATATTATCATATATTTAAAAAGGACAAATAAAGGGAGATATTTTGTAAGCTGATAAAAAAGTAATTTCCTTACGGGTTGCCGTAAGAAACGGGGAAAAAATTACAATTGCGATCTATTGTGTCTGAAAGGGTTTATCAGAATAAAGTATCCTAGCCATTAACCCGGTGAGACCCAGCGTCGCACGTGTTGCGTCGGCAGTCTTTGATCACCAACTCCCAGCGACGCATCACGTGCGTCCGACATATAAAAAACACTTACGTGGCTCGTAAGGTAGGAAATGGCGGGAGAATAGGAGGGGGAGGTACCGTAGTGTGTGTGGGAGCCGGGCCAGTAGGTGTGAGCGGGCCGAGACAGCCGCGCGGCTGGTGGTGGTGGGCTTAGTGGGGATAGTTTACACCCTTAGTTCACCGCCACTTTGAACCTTCATTACTCCGGTCGTATGGGAGCTAGAGGCTTGAGATTTATGTGAGACACTCCTTAGGATGTATGCCGTACAATGCCATACTCAGTTTTTACCCTAATGCTCCCGGGCAGGTCGTCATGCGGGGGAGACGAACTATTGAAACCCCCCCCCCCCCAAATGACCGAAATGAGTTTTTTTTTATTTTTGTCTTCATTTCTCACCATTCTCTTCCATTTCGGCTCAACACATTTTTTTGTGGCTCCCCCCCCCCCCAAAAAAAAAATGTCCGAGGTGATTTTTTTTTTTTTTTTTTTTCATTTCTCATCCTTGTCTTCCATTTTAGCAAACAAAAAAAAAGAAATGAAAATGGCTTGGGACTGGGGTGAACAAAATATTATAACTAGCCGGGGCTCAACGGGTTAAAATCATTATTTGTATTTAAAGGGGTACTAATACTGATAGTTTTGTATTTGTTTTCATCATTACAAGTTAATAAAATAATCATTAATATCATCTTTATTCATCTTTTATTTTTTTCCAAAAAATTAATTTTGCTTAATTTCGTCATTAAGGGCAAAATAAAGGTTATATTTTGAAATAAATTAGACTAAATGTAGGTTTTATGTTGCAAAATAATATACTAAAGGGAATAGGTATAATATATATATTTTGATTAGTAATGGTACGTGATTGGAATTAGCTGTCAAGTGATTAGACTTAGCGGTATTACCATTAAGTCCAATCAGGTAATACAAAAATATATAAAAAATATATGTTTCACAGACACTTAACATTACTCTTAATATAAACTTTCATTACTGGTGTGGGTGTCAAAGGGTAAACAAAAGTAGTTTTGTATTTAATTTTTGTTGAAATTGGCAGCCAAAATCAGTAAATAGCACTTTTTGATTGGATACTAACGATCCTACCCTACTGTAACTGTAGTACTGTACCATACTTTTATATTAGGTTTTTCCGAGGGTTTAACACATTTTCATATGATCTTTAGAGCTATCGATAACTGGAAGTAGCCTACCGTATTGACAACCTTGTTACGAAAAAGACATTTTAGTACAGTCAGGACCCCCAATTCGCGAGAATAGGGGTGACAGGAGGCATCGCGTATTGTGAATTCGTCTATTGTGGAACTAACTTTAAATGGGAATAATTAGATTGGGTGACATCTCCCAATTATGGCCTATTTCCGACATTTTTGGCCCTATTTTCGACATTTTTGGCTCTACAGTACAGTATATCTTATATATAAGAAGAACAATGAATAAAAATATGAAACCTTACTTTAAAATTAGTAGTAGATAGGCTAGGACTAGGACCGTAGGACTTCACGATTTTCTCCAACTTCTCCCTCCCTGACCAAATCGTACGAACAGTTTACTCTGACAAGCCTATTGCACAGTTTCCTTCAACTTTTTTCTTGCGATCCAACACTTCCACCTTCATTTTGTGTGTTATCTTCTTATATTGGCGAGGCATGGCAAAAAAAGTGGCAGGCACTACAAACGTTTGGTCACTCCGCACGGCTATGAGCGTTTGAGCGGGACTGTGGGAGGGAGGGAGGGAGGGTAAGCGGGAGGGAAGGCAGGCGTATGCCTGTCTTCTTCTTTTTTCGGAGCTACTCCTGGGCCTCGTGAAACGTAGACGTGCTCGCGTATCAAGCGGGAATAGCGGATTTGGCCCCTTCTTAGCTCTCGATTCGTGTATTGTGGTACCACCTCGCGTAATTAATGTTTAATTAATTAATGTTATTTTCGAGGGGTAACTCGTGTACAGTATTAGGGTTTTCGCGCATTGTGGAATCGTGTATTGGGGGTCCTGAGTGTACCATACTTTTTTTATTACCGGTAGGTTTTGCGGAGGGTTAAAACAAATTTTCTTATGATCTTTAGAGCATATAGATTCAATATTTATCATCAAATAGGCTATATCAACAAAATTAGTGGTATTAAAATAATATTGAACCAAAGCAGGCTTCTTGTGTGAACCCCACCTCCAAAGACTGGTCAGCCACATAGCCTATAGCCTAGGCTATACCAATCAATTTGAGACAAAAGCTGGCTCGTTTTTTATCGGCAATTATAAAATTGCTGCCATCTACCGGTACTCTCCTGAGATAGCCTAGGCCTATTTAGATTTTGGGGTATTTATACATCTATAGGCTAGACTAGGCTTATGCTGATTACCATTTGGAAAATATGATAAATCTACAGTTATACTACCCCTATTTTGTTGCTATTCTGTTGGTACTAATAGGTTAATAATATTAGTAGTAGACTTAGTATGGTTTGATGATGCGCGGAAATGTATATTTGACTTCTATCTATCTATATGCTCAGGCCCATCCCCATTTTGGGGGTAGCCGACTCAAGACAGAGCAAGAACAGGGAAAACACAAAAACAACATAAAACAACAAATAAACACAGATAAAAAACACAAACTCACACACATCCAGGTCACCCAGGAGAAGACCCAGAGACCAGGGTCACCAAGGTCGCTCCAGCACTCCCCCGGCCCCCGACCACCCGGAGAGGTTCCGATCTCGGCAGGCAGACATGCAGCGGAGCCAAAGCCACAAGCCCTCCCACCACACTTCCAGGCGCACCCTTCATATTAATTGTCTCCCCGGGCCAGGCGCCTGATGGACTATTATCTAGTCCAACTTGCACCCGACCCCTTACTCCAAATGACTACGTGTTCACTCAACTATTCACAAGCATTCTCCATTCACTCCTGTCCACCACCACTTCCCCTGCCTGATCTATAGTCATTCCTCTATCATCCAAAGCCTTTCTTACACAGTCTCTCCATCTCAATGGGGGTCTTCCTGCCCTTCTATCTCCCCTTGTACCTGACTCACATATTCTCTTTGTAAGCCTTTCATCTCCCATTCGTTCAACATGACCATACCAGCTCAGCACCCTTCTGTCCACTCTGGCTGACAAATGTTCCTGCTGCCCCCCACTCCTACGTATCTCTTCATTCCTCAATCTGTTTCTACTCCTCAAGCAGCTCATCTCCATCACATCCAGCCCTCTTTTCTCCTTTTTCTTCAGAGCCCATGTCTCAGCCCCATACATCACTGTTGGCACAACAATTCCTTGATACAGTGCACTTTTTTCTTTCGCTCCGAGATTTCTCGTCTTCCACATACTTCCCATTGCTCCGAAAACCTTCCTTCCTTCACACACTCTCTGTTTTACCTCCACTTCCATACCTCCACTCCTGCTTATCGTTCCTCCTAGATATTTAAAACACTCTACTTGTTCCAATATTTCCCCATCCAGCCTCACATCTAGATTCACCCTATGCTCTCCCCTATTACACACCATTACTTTACTTTTATTGACGTTCACTTTCAGTTTCCTCCTTCCACAAACCACACCAAACTCTTTGACTACCCGCTGCAGTTTCTCATCAGAATCCGCCACCAATGCTGTGTCATCAGTGAACAGCAACTGATTCAACTCCCAATCTCTACCATTCTTTCCTACTAAACCCAATCCTCTTCCCATAGTTCTCCTTTTCACCTCCCTCACCACACCATCCATAAACATATTAAACAGCCATGGTGACATTACACAACCCTGTCGCAAACCTACCTTTACCTCAAACCATTCACTCAACTCACCATTTCCTACTCTCACACATGCTCTGCTCCCTTCATAAAAACTATTAACTGCTTCTAACAAATTTCCTCCTATTTCATAAATCCTTAACACCTTCCACATTGCTTCACGGTCCACACGATCATACACTTTTTCCAAGTCCATAAAAGCCCAAAATATCTCCTTATGCTTCTCTAAATACTTCTCGCATAACTGTCTTACTGCAAACATCTGATCCACGCACCCTCTTCCCCTCCTAAAACCGCACTGTTCTTCTCCTATTGCAACTTGAAATAGATATATTGAAGTAGGCTATTACAAACCTACGGCAAAGTGAGACTTGTCCACATTGCTTACCTCTAGTGATAATTTAAGGTCAGCAATGCGCAGCGGTTTCTTCGTCCGCGGTTTTGTTTACCTGGGTGTACAGTCGGTTGGGCCGCGGCGTACTTGTTTTTTGCCCCCTGCTGTTAATATATATGATGATGACAATTACTTAAGGAGTGCGTGCGGAGTTACATGGAGGGATAGACAGACTAATGAGGAAGTAAGAAGGAGGTGTGGTGTGGAGGTAGATGTGCGGGAAAGTGTGAAAAGGAACAACTTGAGATGGTTCGGCCATATGGAACGTATGGAAAGCGAGAGAATGACTAAGAGGGTACGAGAGCGAGGTGGAGGGACAGAGGGGGAGAGGTAGACCGAATATGAGGTGGAAGGATGGAGTGAGGAACTACATGAACGAAGGCGGTGCTGGTTGGGGGGAGGGGCGTCGACTGACTGGGGACAGAGGTGCATGGGGGCGGTTCGTTCGTGGCCACCCCTTCGGGGATCACGGCGTCAGGCAATAGATAGATAGATAGATGATGACAATAAGTCATGGGGGGGTGAGGGGGGCGAAGCCCCCCCTCATGGGGAAAATGTTTTTTTTAGAGGCTTGTAATTACTTCCAAACACTATATATTGATGAAAATTAACACTGGAAAGTTATAAATCCATGGGAAAATTAGTGACATTAATATACAAAAAAATAAGTTTCCGTGTCTGCTGAACCATCCAAAAACATGCCAAAAGGTGTGTTTAGATGGGGGGAGGTAGTGGTGGAGGGGTAGTATAACTGTAGATTTACCGTTTGTTTACCTGAGAGCGGCTGGGTGTAGGCTACAGTCGGTTGGGCCATGGCGTACTTGTTTTTTGCCCCTTGCTGTCAATATATATGATGATGATAATAAGTCGAGGGGGGGTTTGGGGAAAAAGTTTTTTCAGAGGCTTGTAATTACTTCCAAACACTATATAGGCCCCTATTGATGAAAATTAACACAGAAAACTATATAAATTCATGGGAAAATTAGTGGCATTAATATTAAAAAATCCGTTTCCGCGTCTGCTGAACCATCCTTCTTCTTCTTCTTTTGAGCTTGCTCGTAGACAGTGTAGTTCCACAGGGCTGACCTTTGTATCGGTACTGGCTCAGAAACGTTAGTAAGAGGGAAAGTTTAGAGTAGAAGGATAGTACTAGGGACAGTTTTTTTTGGACCTACCTACCACGTCCCCCCCTCCCACCTACCCATTTATCTTTCTCCATATCTTCTCTAGTGTCCTCTTCATCATCTCCATGTCTTGCGTTTCCTTATCATTTGTTAGCCCCAGCAATGCCCCTAGCTCCCTACCCCTCTATCGTCTCTCTGCTTTATTTCCTCCCACCTTAGTTCCCCAACTCTATTCCTCATATATCTCTCCAACTCGTTTCTCTCCTCTTCATATTTTGTACATTATGCTACTATATGTTCTATGTCCTCGACTATTGGGTCTCCTCCTAGTTCACATTGGTTGCAGTGCGGTCCTATCCCGTTCCATCTCCTTGTTCTCTCATTTGTCTCTAGGGATCCTGTCCTTGCCTTAAACAGGAATTTAGATCCCCATCCCCCATCATAAAAAAGTTCTCTAGCTGGTTTTTCTTTACTCTGTAATACGACAGCGTGGCTTTGTTTTCTACCCCTTCCCTCCATTTCCTTCTCCTCTTTTATCCCTTTCTCTATCTCTCTGATACATCCTCTCCCATTCTCAATTATTACCCAATCCTCCCTCCCGTTTCGTTTTTTAAATTCCCCTCCCACATGGTCCTGTATTAGTGACCACCGTCCTGGTGGTGTAATGGTTAAGGTGGCAAAAATCTGTGTGATAACCCGGGTTCGAATCCCGGTGATGACATCTCTCAATTATGGCCTATTTTCAAATTTTTTGGCCCTATTTTCGACATTTTTGGCTCTACAGTACAGTCTATATCTTATATATAAGAACAACAATGAATAAAAATATGAAACCTTACCTTAAAATTAGTAGTAGATAGGCTAGGACTAGGACCGTAGGACTTCACGATTTTCTCCAACTTCTCCCTCCCTGACCAAATCGTACGAACAGTTTACTCTGACAAGCCCATAGCATGGCCTATTGTACAGTTTCCTTCTCCTTTTTACTTGCGATCCAACACTTCCACCTTCATTTTGTGTGTTATCTTCTTATATTGGCGTGGCATGGCGAAAAAAGTGGCAGGCACTACAAAAGTTTGGTCACTCCGCACGGCTATGAGCGGGACTGTGGGAGGGAGGGTAAGCGGGAGGGAAGACAGGCGTATGCCCGTCTTGCCGTCTTCTTCTCTTTTCGGAGCCACGCCTGGGCCTCGCGAAACGTAGACCGTGCTCGCGTATGAAGTGGGAATAGCGGATTTGGCCCCTTCTTAGCTCTCGATTCGTGTATTGTGGTACCACCTCGCGTAATTAATGTTTAATTAATTAATGTTATTTTCGAGGGGTAACTCGTGTATTAGGGTTTTCGCGCATTGTGGAATCGCGTATTGGGCGACCTGACTGTACGATGTTTAACAGATATTCTTTTTGGATCTGTTCTCGTTAGGCATTGAACTCACTCTTAGAAAATATTGAGCAGGAAAAATAACCAATGCTGTCAAATCAATAATTCGAAAATTAACTAGGCCTAGTGAAAATATATAGGTACTGTATGCATACTCTATCACTGTATATACATTTTTATGAATTTGAGCATTTTTATAGGTAGGCTACTGTATAACGTAGGTGTTGGGGTTTCTTTCGGCAGATAAAAACAATTTTGGACAAGATATATGCCTCTCCTAATTTATATATATATATATTATATATCCAGAATTATCCTAAATACATATCGGTTACCATATTATCATATTTTTATGGGTTTTTGGACTCGGAGAATGATTATTTGATCTTTAACCACCATTTTAATGATGGACAAGTATTATGAATTATTTTCATATGGAAAATAATAACAAACGATTTGTTTGTTCCATGTCCGAAGTTAATTTTTTTTTTTTTGGAAAACACAATAGTGTAGGATAAAAGATAGTGTTCTAGCTAGAGCGTTATACAAGTGTAACAAATTTCCTTTGGTGGATGTTGTCTCTGGTAATTTTACTACAAAATTATATCAGTCACAACATCATTCATACAAAAAAATTTCTTCGGGGTGATAGAAGTTTGGCAGGGTAGCGATAAATGTACAAATATTCGTCATATACAGTATATAATATTTTTTTTTGTACATATACTCATGTCAGTTCCCTAGGGCTTTTACATGCTCTTCCTTTGCCATTTCTCTAAATGGACCCCACAAAAAAAAACAATAAAAAGTGTTTCCATTATATAATGACAATGGCTAATTACTTATTATCGCCGATGTCCGAAGTTATGACCGCAGTCCGAAGCGATCCGGTTTTACGGTAGTAGTTTCGGTAATCAGTACCTACCATTTTCCTAGGCATTTAGGCTATAAAAAATAAAATTACCGGTACCTGTATATCTTGAACAAATATTTGTGGCTAATTATCCCAATTAATTTCAGACTGAGGTGCAATGGATGAGGACACAGGTCTGCGGTCCCACCGGCGTGACCGTAAGGAGAGGAAGGAGAAAGACCGCAGGGATCGGGACCGAGAACGGGACCGCGACCAATATAACAGGGAACGCGAGAAAGACAATGACCGCAATTATGATAGAGAGAGAGGAGACAGAAATAGGGATAGGTATATTGCTTCCTTAATTTTGAATGCTAATATGCCTATATTTAACTGCCTGATACTGTTTTAAAAATATATAAATACAATTATTTATTTTGGTATATTTTAATATTTATGTAGCTTGGAGAAAGCAGTACAGTACTGGTAGTTCAGTACTGTACAGTACATAGGCTACCTGTACATAATTTTAAAGAATGAGTGGTCCACATAAGGTGCAGTTTCAGTCTTACATCATAGTTGCAGTGTTCCAGGCTGCCCCTCTTGTCAGGTTTATTTTTTTGAGATCAGATTATATAACCTGATCCCACGCCTTGGTACGTACAGCTCCTTCCACAGACTTTTCACCCAATTTAGATCATCCATCCTCTCTAAATGCCCAAACATGCTTGCATGCATTCTTTGCTGATACTCTTGAATCTTGATATCAAACAGCCTCCTCAACTCCTCACTAGATATGCTATCTTGCAGTTTAGCACCACACATGCATCTCGCCATTCTCATTTTTAAAAGTTTCAATCTGTTGATTTCATCCACAATTCGGACGATTTTTGCGTATTTCCGTAGCATGGAGTCTTGTTTTTATCTCCATGTAAGATCTTAAGCATTGTATGTGTAGCTGGTACATTGGGGTATGCAATCATAGCATTCTATCTATCCATCTATTGCCGGACGCCTTACTCCCCTTACGAGGGTGGCCATACACAGAATGCCCCCAAGCGGACCTATTCCCTGTGAGAGGGACAACCCGAGCCAGTTTAGTGAAGGACTTACAGGATTGACCACTCAATTTAGGATCCGTCCAACTCCGAGGCCCTCTGTTTATCTTGTTAGCACTATTTTTCTACAGTGGTGTTCGGCTAATCCATCCACTAACCTGCCTTACCCTTAGGTAAACAGTACGGATTTGTATCAGGTTTACTCCCCTAGACTGGTTGCCAACCAAGGCTGACAAGTCCCATCCACCCGGATTTGTATAAGGTTGTCTCCCCTAGATGAGTTGCCGACCAAGGCTAACGAGTCCCATCCACCCGGATTTAACAATTAAAACAATTAAAATGCATTGCATATATTTATTATAAATATAATAAAGGTGTCCGAATTCAGATACGATTTGGGGCGATTTCGGACACCTGGCCTGAATTCGGATATGGATTTAAAATACATTCATAGGACTAACCAGTGATCCCAGTATAGATTCAGACCTTTCAGGGGTCAATTCGGACATCATTGAACATCTTACCCCTCCGGATCCGGGGGCCTTCATATTAGGCGATCGTCGTGTCCGGGGGTATTCCTGAAAAATGGCTATCTTCATAATTTGATATCTACTGATTGAGACCACCTAGAGCAGTTAACTAAATTGCATAGTATAGAACCAACCTTCGTCTGTAGAATGGCGTTGAGTTGACATCGCTAAGACAAGTGGTTGCCGAGATATGATGATGGGAATGGAGGTAATTTCCCGCATATTTTCGCCTGTGTCCGAACGCTTCGCCGAGGCCCTGGCTAGCACGTACTAATTCACTCGTCGCTTCCGTGGCTCTTGTTTCGGTACACGATATTATGTTTGTATGGAGATAATCTGATATTATTGTGTCATTTATTACTTGTTCAACCATTATTTGAGTGATATGAAACTTTATATAACATATTTTCGGCGCTTTCACTGTTATTGTAATATTATTGTGTCACTTTCACTTTTATTGTAATAGTATTGTGTCACTTTCACTTTTATTACTCTTCTTGTTATGAATTATTGTCACTCACTGTTATTATTGAGTTATTATTACTTGTTATACATTTTGTGTCACTTTCACTTACTAGGATAGAGGCTAGGCTACGCAAGCGTACAGTACCGTACGGTATCGTATTTGACACTTGTAATGTTGTTGTTGTTCCCCAAGCTGCCTGGCCGAACAGCCCCAAGGCCCCGAGTAAGGCCAAGGCCATAAACGAGCGACCCCACAGAACCCTCTCTGCCGACCACAATAAAGCCTGGGTGACCGAAGCCACTCCATGGCGGGGGGCTGAGAGGGTGCGTAAACGCCCGGGAAACCAAAGCCCCACCCAGGGCCCTGTGCCCCTCAGCAATTATGAAGAGAAAGTTGAGGGGCAAAGGAATAATGTGACTCTTTAGCTTCCAATCTTGGTAGATTGGGAGGTCAATCCACGGAAGAGACGCCGTCACTCGAGATCTAGAAAATATATAAGTAAAAGGAACAGTCAGAGTAAGCTATGGGTATGGCAGAGATCGCTCAGGTCTCACTCTGATAGACCAGCCCATCACCACTTGTAATTATTACATTTGGTTGTTTCTTTCACTTAGACATATTGTTATATTGGTTTTAGTGTCACTTTCACTTATTACAGGTTTCACTTATAAATATGTATTGAATAGTTACTCTAATATATAGTTGTTGTGTTTCTTTCACTTGCACATATTGTTATATTGTTTTAGTGTCACTTTCACTTATAAATACTTATTGAATAGTTACTCTAATATATAGTTGTTGTGTCTCTTTCACTTGCACATACTGTTGTATTGTTTTTAGTGTCACTTGCACATAGTGTTTTATTGTTTTAGTGTCACTTTCACTAGTGTTCTCAGGGTCAGTGCCACTTAGAAGTTTACCAGGATGTGGAAATCATCGTGGCAAGGCGTGATGCACAGTGCTACCTGACATTCCTGGCACTGATACAAGGTTTTGGTGTTTGTCTGGGGTTTTTGGGTGGTGTGGCTGCAGACATGGCACCGTTTCTGGGTCTTGCGACCAGCAGCTACTGGAAGGCCGACGATCCTGTGCTTCTTGTAGTGTTCGGAAGCGTATGTGCGCCATGGTGCCAGCTCCTGGCATATGTTGAGCTCGTGGGGAATCCTCAGGCAGGGCATATTCCCCAATGAGATCCAGAATGAGCTGTTTCTGGAATCTCCGAAGGTTGGTGTACTTCCTGGGCATTGTGGGGTTCATCAGCTTGTACAGGTTGTACGAGTTCAGCACAGACACATCCATCATGTGCAGGAAGAACTTCTTGTTAAATATAGTTAAGCTAATCTGCATATGTGATATCTTCCCAAATACTTCATATATTTTATACACGTTTACAATAATTACCTTTCTGATGCGTAGCTCGCCCTTAAGAACGTTGAACCCTCCAAGATGAACCAGCTACTCAGCAAAACAACAAACCACCATCGTAACCAAGAAGCACAAACGCCGACACACAACAACCACAGCCCAAACAACTACAACGCCATGTAATACCAAACAAACCACATACCATATCCAACTCACTATTTACACCATCTGCTAGTCATGCCTTAAACCACCATTACATGAAACACGCCGGGCAATCGCTCCCCACTATCGCTAGCACAACCTCTCTCCACGATCTCTACTTTCCGACTCCCTTCTCCTCCCCACATCGCATACACACCCCCACTCACGTCATCAGCTGATGACGTCATCGCATCCTCGATAATTTAATCATCAGGGTAATCTACCCTACAAATTATAGATACTCTACATGCGATTATACTATAGGTAGTATAATGATATTATACATAACATATACATTTACTTAATTACCACCCAACTCTTGATCTAACTTGCCAAGGGTAAACAACCATACCGGTCGTTTGCAGGCCAACCATACTTTTGCAAGCCAATTTGTAGCCAGCACATCAAGATTCTAACACTTCTTATACCACCTGCAGGAGGTCCGCAGGCAGTCGATGAAGCCGACCTGCATGTCTGACTTGTCAACCAGACGCATGTTTATGTTGTAGTCCATAACTGCGTCTGGCTTCATGATGGGCTCCCTGGTCCTGTGGTTGACTTTGCCAGAGTCAACCAGGTTGCCCTTGTGGATGGTGCTGATCATGTTGACCTTCCTTTGGTCGTGCCAATGGATTGCCAGCATCGGACCTTGTTGCTTGAGGAAGATGTCCTTCTTCTTGGTCTTTTTTGGGAATTCCGGCATGTTCTTCCTCGTCCCCCGTACTGTGCCCACAGTCTGGGTTTGCTGCCTGTTCAGGTACTTGGTGAGGATGGGGGACGTATAATAGTTGTCCGTGTAGAGTATGTGGTTCTTGTTGAAGTAGCGATCCATCATCGCCTTCACCACTGCTCCACCGAACCCTATTTCTTGATCTGCAAGAACCTCACCCTCCTTCCCACTGTAGACAATGAAGTCTAGCACATAACCCGTCTTACAGTCACAGAGGACGAAGAGCTTGATGCCGAATCGATGTCTCTTGGATGGTATGTACTGCCGGAAGTGAAGGTTCCCCCGGAACAGCACAAGAGACTCGTCGATCACAACCTTTTGAAAAGGCTTTAAGAATGTGGAAAACTTGGCCTTCATCATATCGTAGAATCCCCTTATCTTCCACAGGCGGTCTGTTTTGTGTACATTGGTGTTGGTAACGAAGTGCAGGTTACCAAGTATGGTGAAGTAGCGGTCCCGGGACATAAGTTTGCCAAAACCAGGTGTGGCAATTATGTCGCCTGTGATCCAGTAGTCTGCCAGCCGATGCTTCTTCAAATGTGCCATGAGCATGGTCAGTGCTATGAACACATACATTTGGGCAATGGTGACAGGCTTCCAGGCCTTCATGTGGGAACTATGGGTCTTGCCGCTGAGGTGGTCACTGAGGGCCTTCTGCTTATTGGTCTCATCGACAACATATGACATGACATCATTGTCGAAAAAGGCCTTGAATAGCTCGGCAGGTGTTGAGTTGGGTCCCGCTGGGAAAGATGGATCAATCCCTGCGGAATTTTGGGCGTCATCGAATGTGGCATCTTGTGGCTGAAAGGTGGCCCCATCCTCCCACGTCCAGACATCAGCATGCCTGGCACGGGGATGAGCAGGAGGGGCGTCGGCAGCAGCAGGGGCGGCCGCGGCCACGCCCACGCTGATCAGCAGGGCCCCTGACACGTCCACGTCCACGTCCAAGGGCACGGCCACCCCGAGCACGGGGACGTCCACGGCCACGGCGGGGTGCTGGGTCATCCACCCACTCAGCTTCGTCCACAACAGGGTCGTCTGGCAGGTCATAATTATCATCCCCAGAATCTGCACCGTGGTCGTCCATATATCTTGAAGGGCGGCCATATTCGTGGGTGTCTTCAGGGTCATAGGTGGGATCCTGGTCGTCAGTTGGTGGTGATACATCAAGTGGCGACTGCTGGCATGGGCGGCTAGTGGGTGATAAAGGTGAGCTAGTTGGCTCTGAAGTTTTTAGGCGACGACGAGAGCATTTTAGGGGCAGCTTAGGGCCTGAGGTGCTGCTTTGTGCCCCCCCCTGTGGCCATGAACAAGGCCCATCTGGAGGTGTGTTGACCACTTGCACCACTTGTTGATGGCTGTGGGTCATGCTGGGGCAAGACCGCACCACTTGTTGATGGCTGTGGGTCATGCTGGGACAAGACCGCACCACTTGCACCACTTTTTGATGGCTGTGGGTCATGCGGGTACAATACCGCACCACTTGTTGATGGCTGTGGGTCATGCGGAGTCAATGACGCACCAGCCGCGGGCGACGAGGGCCCGGGAGACAAAGGAATAGGCCTACCCACGCTCAACTCTTCACTCTCATCCTCACTATCAGCATATTCACCTCTTTCCCTTTCGGCCACCTCCCGTGCCTGCTTCCTTGCACTATCCAGCACAGCTCTCCTATAAAAATAACTGGCTATTTTTGCCGGGGAAGGAGTCCCCACAGCCGACGCCGGGGTCGCAAGCGTGCGCGCCGGGTCAAGTTCACGTGATGCGGGTAGGACACTTCCCATTTCACTAACACTTTCATCACCTTGATGATGTTCACCGCATCCAACATTGTCATCATTATCATCATCACCATCGTCATCATCAGTGCTATGAAAGCCCTGGAATTCTTCGCCATCTTCCACTTCATCAACATCTTCACTAACCACATGCTCTTCGTCAAAATCACTCTCAATCTTACTAAGGTCATGATCACTTAACTTTTTTAGCACACGTGCAACACCACCGGGACTTAGCAACGTTTTCTTGGTCGTTTTAGCTTTGCCTTTCTTAGGCTTACGGGTCGCGGCGGCGGGCGTCGAATCGGACTCGGCGATTTTTTTTGGGTTAACTCCAGCCATCTTGGGTGCTAAATAAGAACTGATGCTGCCTGGTAGTTTGTGCTTGGTGGCGCTGCGGTCGCCCACGAACAAAAAAAAAAACGCCCGCGCAATTTGAACGCTTTGATTTTGATTTTGCCTCATATGAGGCCTCCCGGACTCCTAACCATAATACGTTTTGCCTCATATGAGGCCTCCCGGATTCCAAGGGTTAAAAGGGTCTTATCACACTCCCTGAAAACGTAAAGACCATAAAAACCATATCGTAAGCTACGACACTTTTGGTGCAATTTCGGACAAATATTTATTTATTTACCATACTCTGCGTAGCAGTATGACCTTAATAATGTAAAAATAAGGATTACTGTGACATTACTCAGAAATACCACGTGTAATGACAACTATAAACCCAAATTAAACTCAATATCCGAATCTGACAGGTTATAGTTAAAGTTTGATTAAATAGTATTATTTATTTAATTAATTTTTATGCAGTCCGAATTCGCCCCATTTTCACGGAAATTTAAAAAATTATAATTTAATACCCAATTACGGGAATAATATACAAGATAATGCCAATCAATTAATTTGTACTTTCACACTAATTACGAAAGTACATCTTGGCACCGTAGACTTTCCTGCATCTACTCATCAACACGTGGGCCCAAGAAAGTTTGCCGTTGTTACGATTTTTTTTTTCCGGTTTTTAACCCTCTCACCACGGAAGGCCTCTTGAACGCCCATAAAAAAGCATATAACAGCTGCCCGGAAGGCCTCTTGAACGCCCAGTGGTTGAAAGCCTGTGAGCTTCGTGTGCGAGGCGTCGGTCCGACGCATGTAAACAACAGCCGGCTGGACCGACGCCCCGCATCTCCGGCCACAAGAAGGAGAGCGTCGCTTGTTCGTGTGTGCCTGTATGTTGTTGTTAAGTATCGAAAAGTGGTGTAAAGTGGCTGTTTTGGCCATAAAGTTATCTCCAATGAAATCATCATCACAGCTCAACCAGTTGACTTAGAGAGCTCTACTTAATGCCATTCTACAGGTAAATAACACAGCTACGCTTGGGGATGCGCGGGAATGCGGGAAGCAGTCTGATTAACGAATATACGGTAGCCTAGCGTAGACGTTTTTCGGCCAAAACACCCGGGTTTCGAGGAATATATATATAATACATAGCCGGGGCTGGAGGGTTTTGTAATCGGTACATATCGCATTATACATTAATACTATTTAACCCTTCAAACTCGGATGGTACACGTGTGTACCATTATGTTTTGCCCCCAGGAACCCGGGTGGTACAACATTGTACCATTGCTTGAAAGCCTGTGAGCTTCGTGTGCGAGGCGTCGGTCCGACGCATGTAAACAACAGCCGGCTGGACCGACGCCCCGCATCTCCGGCCACAAGAAGGAGAGCGTCGCTTGTTCGTGTGTGCCTGTATGTTGTTGTTAAGTATCGAAAAGTAGTGTAAAGTGGCTGTTTTGACCATAAAGTTATCTCCAATGAAATCATTATCACAAATCAAGCACTTGACTTAGAGAGCTCTACTTAACGCCATTCTACAGGTAAATAACACAGCTATGCTTGGGGATGCGCGGGAATGCGGGAAGCAGTCAGCATAACAATGATACGGTAGCCTAGCCTAGACGTTTTTCGGCCAAAACACCCGGATTTCGGGGAATATTTATGTAATGCGTAGCCGGGGCGGGAGGGTTAAGCAAGAAAGTTAGATAAAAGCATTTCGAACAATTGAGTGAAAACGGATTTCTATTATGTTTATTCGTTATCTATTTATCAATTTAATTAACCTTTTATTGACGTAAGGTCCGAATTCGCCCAGTTGACGGTACCGTATACATTAGCCTACATACAGTACATTTTTAATATATAGTTCTTCCTCTCTATACGATTGGGTTGCATTCCGAGTAATCCAATTGTAAATAGAAATACTGTACTGTACTGTATCGTATAGTGAGGCCATTTTAAGGGTTTCGATGGTGGTACGTTTCTGGACCTAGCCAACTCCACTCGTATACACTAATAAACACTCATATGTAGTTCTTTTCCTTGTCTTAATGAGCATATATACTGTAATTGTTGTTTGGTTTGTATTTCATCTGTGATTAATTTTTCATGTATATATTGTATATATGTATAGACTTAAGCACATACCTAATAGCTTGAGGTGGCCGACTCGAGACAGAAACAGAACAGGGTACGGGACCACTTTCGCGTTCCCTCGCCCGTTTCTCTGTCTCGTCTGTTTTTTAGTTATCCTCTGTTTTGTGTGATCTCCCTATTTATTACAGATATAATTGTTGTTTTATTAGTATTAAAAATGTGATTGATTTCCAATGTGATAGGATTAAATACATAAACATCACACCAACACATAATAAACAAATATCATCATTCATCATCATCAAATCTGACGGCTCGCTTCCAGAGGAAGCGCCCCATAAAGGATGGCCATGGCAGAAACTGCCTCCAGACTCCCAGACATGCCCCGACTGACCCACTCCACAGTGCCATTTCCACTAAGTGGATTATGACCATGATCACTGAAGAAGCAGACCCAAAGCAGTCCCTCACCCAGATGGCAGTTCCACCCACTATTTTGCTATTTTATTTACCCCAGTGGGGCCTTGGCTTGAAGCATACCAAGCACAGGAATTTTCTGAAGGTAGGAAGCAGTGGTTCACTGCTCCATATGCTGATTGCACCATCAAAGTGGCGGGCAGTGGGATCGCCGCATCCCTACGCCAGAGAGAGAAAGGCCAACTTGTGCCAGTGGGCTGTGAGAGTAAAACACTAGGGAACCATGGGGCACACCATTATGCCCCCACTGCCTTCACCACTCTCAAGAAAAAAGTTAGAAATAAGAATGATGATAAAGGTACACTCAGAGCCGGCTATGGGAAGTAGAGGACACCAACCCTCACTGATAGATCCATTCCACCACACATAAACAAATATCAATCAATACAAAATCTTCCCCCATCTTTTCAGATGCTGAGCTCATTAGGCCTAATGTACCAGTATGTCGCCATACAAGCGGTCTTGTTTTTAAATTTCTCTCGCGCATTACTGAGCCGGGGGAGTGCTGGAGTGCCCTTAGTGATCCCTGATCTCTGGGTCTACTCCTGGGCGACCTAGATCTGTGTTAATTTGTATTTTGTTTTTGTATTTGTTATTTTGTATTGGTCACACGTGTCTTACTCCTGGTTATTTGATGACCACTCCTCGCGATCTACCACCTGAGTGTCAACTATGTCACACTCCATTAACAGTCCATAATTTTCTCTGTCTCTGTCCGGCGTATGAGCCCAGAACGACGACGATTCCTGCAGCATGCCTCATTACACTCTATCTTTCCTCCTTCACTTTCGCTCCTCTCCGACAATCCCTGAGAGCCACCAAACTTTATGATGATATCTGACTACTGACAGTTACGTGACATGACTTTGCACCTCCTCACCGAACACTAGCCTTATGAGGGCCCTGGCCCAGTGGGCTAGTATAAAATAAACACACCAACAACAACATGTTCGGGCTCTGTCTCAAGTTGGCCACCCACAGCTATGGGGTATGTGTCTGAGTATACAGTACATACAGTACATACAGTAGGGTCTCACATAAAACGAATTTATGGTCGATAAACTAGGGCGTTTTATGCGATTTCGTTTTATGTGAACACAGCATTTTGGTGGCCCAATATCGTCAATGTTCACTGGAAGCGTAAATTTCCGTCAGGAGCGTACGATATTTCGTACATTTTGTACGATATTTCGGCGTTTTATATGAAAGCGTACGATATTTTGTACGTTTTGTACGATATTTCGGCGCTCTATATGAAAACTCCTCGGATTTGCCCCACTTTGCCGGCGGACTCGTTTTATGTGATCACATTAATTCTGATCGAAAATTAAATATTAATATTTAGGTCGGTCGTTTTAATCGAGACTCGTTTTATGCGGGACCCTACTGTACATACATCACTGAGCAGTATGTGACAAAAATATTGGGGAAATTTTGGTTAATCTTTGTATATTGACTTTTGTGATCTTTTATGAGTTGGTCCGATCAATATTATTTGTATTCAACAACAGATTTTTTTTTTTTTAAATGCCTGAAATGCTGTGAAAGAAATGTTCAAGATAACCACTTATTTGAATCAATAATATAATCTTTACTAGGCCTAATTAAATTTGGATTTTCCATTTTATTATTTCCCCTTGGGACCTACACAGTTATTGAAGGAAACAAGAATATACAGTATTGTATGTCCCACATTACCTACGGCTTGTCTTACAAAGTGAATAAAGGTGGGGGTGGCATGAACCAAGGGTCATTCTATAGTGTATCTATATATTATTTATATTTAATAGGGCCCCTCCATCATTGATGACTTCGCCTATTAATAGTAATAGTCTCCATTCAACATCCTGCGCCAGCATTTTGAATAGCCCACACGGAAGCATCATGAAGTACTCATCATAAGTGCACGCCTAATTCCCTTATGGAATCGTCATTTTGATTGGATTATACAGAGAAAACCCGTATAAAATAAAAAAGAAACTTAATTTAATATCTGTTAATATATGACTTGCCATATACGTGGATTTCTTATACTTTGCTTCCCTGACACCAGGCCCCCTAGCGGCCATCTTCGTCCTTCCTTCTTCCGCGTCCCTTCCGACAACAGGGCTCGCGCCGTGTCCGCTTCATTCATCGTTCGCAGAGCTTCTAGTGAGTCCTTACTCATTTGTATACATCTGTGTTGCAGTAACAAGGTTTAGATTAGCTAGCACGGCTGCCAGATTGGTCGGACCGCAGGTAGAAGTGTTAAAATAGGGTAGCATTGTAACAGGCGTCTACGAGTCCCGGATGGGTGTACCGCGTGTGTTGTTTATTTTGTGATACGCCTTAGCTGTTGTGTTTACTTAGCTAGAAGGCGACCACTCTACGAGGCATGATACAGACTGTCAATATTGAGGTAGTACATGCCATTTTCTTCTATTATCAGCAAAAGCTCTGGTTAAGATTGATTGATTGATTCTTTATTGAGAAAGCATAAATACATGGGAATACATAATTACACGTCTCAAAAGGGCAAAGGTGATAAAACAGTCTTTTACCCTACTCATATTATACATGTACAATATAAACACAAACATGAATACAACATTTAGTAAGTTTTTATCTCTATAATTGTTAGGGCAAACCAGTTGTCCCTAACTGTTTAAGAAGGACCCTTAGACTAAGCTGGGCTTAGGCTTAGCGCGGGGTTTGTTCATAATCCATTCTACTTTCTCTTATTGTCATCAGAATGACTCCTCCGCACTCCAGTTGAATACATGCCGCTACATATACACACACATACCATACACCCATACACACATAAATACATATTACAGTATATATCCATATATACTGTACTATAACCCATATACATACATATACATACACCACACAGACACACACAGTGCATGTACACTATACCTACATACATACATATACACCCATTAATTCATACAAATAACACCACACATTTTCCACAATATACAGTATATACCTAATTATACATTTATTATTAGAATAACAATAAGGATATAATGAGGCTATCAATTACATAAATAATCGTATAACACTACAATCGCTAACTTTGTTTTATGTATAATTTACCGTCCTAGGTATTGTATTTTTTTGTCATTTGTGGCGCTATTATTTGAGTAATCATATTATGCTTGAACCTCCATATAGTTTGTTCATCGACGATATCTAGTACATTGTTTCTATATTTCCTCTAGGTGTTGGCATTGCAGTCTATAATGATTTAAGGTATGACTTCTTGGATTTTATACATAGTTGACAACATATTTCGTGTTCTCCTTTAGGACCGCCAAGTTCCCACATATAACAATATCCTAACCTAAGTCGTGTGCGCACAAGGAGTCCTTTCCCAAGCACTTCTTAAGTTTCAGTATATGAAGCTAGTTTCGCCGTGCAACGTTATTATAGTGATAGAATGTTGCCCACTATTCGCGTGTTTTTCCCTTGCAATCATAAAAAGTTCCGCATCCTTTTGTTTTTTTCTACTTGTTGATTTAATTTGTCGTAAAGCTTGAATGCACTCGGAATCTAATTTGGTTTGTCTTTCTCCGTTCCTACTTTAGGCAAGTTCGTCCGCTCTGTCATTATTTATTCTCCCAACAGGTGAAGGTCATCCACGTAAATTTTACCATTCTCTCATTATTGCGTAGTTCATCTATCTAACCTTACACTGAGATACCAGCTTTTTCATCCACAGGTTTTTTGCTGTTTCATAGATTCCAAAGCACTTCGACTGTCTACGAAAAAGCACACATCACCGTCTCCCCCTCTGAGTTTATTTAACCCGTATAACGTAGCACATATTTCTGCCTGCGTAGAGGACACGTTGTTCCTTAATTCTATAATACTATTCACTGTGATATGTTATTGTTCCCACTACATCGTCACTCACCAGTATCCCACATCCTGCTCTCCCCTTTTCTGTGACAGAGCCCTCGCAGTATACTTGCGCAACATTAGTCATCTTTTAATTCATTTATCTTTTCTTCAACAATTATTTTAAGTTCCCCAGTCTCGTACATACTTTTCTGTTTCCCCAGCTTGATAATCTTTATATCCACGCCTTTATCTTCCCAGGCGGAGGTTTTTGTGCCCTCTCTTCGACCAGAAAGAAATTATTATTAGGTCAAATTTCTCTACTTTATGTATTAGTTCTTTTAGGTATCCCCTCTTGCCTTGCCTCCTGAAGGTTCGATTTTATTTAACGTAGGCCATCGTTGACGGCGTGTGCCAATTTTTCAACCACTACCTGACCGTATATGTCTCATTGCCGATACTAGGTTTAATTCCTCTATTCTGTGTCGCAAGGTGTCAAGTGCTCGGTTTAAGGGTGTCTGCACGTGGTGCTCCACCTTCTACAGGGTTTGTGTTTTGCTTGGGTGGCCTCCCTCTGTCTTGGTGCGGCTGCTGTTTGCTGGGGCGGCGTCTGTGGGGATATTCTTCAGGTCCTTGTGGTCGGCCTTGTTAGGGGTCTCTCAAAGTAGTTTTTCAGGTAATTCTAGTGGTCTAAAGTTTCTGTTGTTATTGTTACCTATGTAATGCCCCTGATTCTGGTTCTTTCATGCGGTCTTGTTCCTTCGGGGTATGGAGACGTCCCTTATCATTATTATTATTTGCATTTATTTTATGTGTGTGGGGACCTGGCGGTAAAAAAGTGGCTGTGCCACCCCTTTTTTTCCGCAGTTTTTGTTTGTTCCGGCGGCCCCGTGAGTGGGGGGCCCAGGTTATTCTTCTTTGACGGGTAGAAACATTCAAAGA